>PVIU01002005.1:0-150719 GCA_004026605.1 Ondatra zibethicus
TATTGACCCTGGGGTGGACCTAAGTGATGGAGCACTTGCCCAGCATCTATTGACCCTGGGGTGGACCTAAGTGATGGAGCACTTGCCCAGCATCTATTGACCCTGGGGTGGACCTAAGTGATGGAGCACTTGCCCAGCATCTATTGACCCTGGGGTGGACCTAAGTGATGGAGCACTTGCCCAGAATGTACCATGCCCTTGGTTTAATCCCCAGTATTATAAAAACAACAAAACTTACAAAGTCCAAATAAAAGTTGTAAAACCTAAACTTTCAGACTATCTTCTAAAATGGATAAAAGGACGGCTTTTATTCATGATCATTTATGGCAGTGAAATTGTGTTTGGTATGTGCACAAGTAGAAGCGAGGCGGATGATGAGTGTATGGTTCTATCATTCGCCATCTTGCTTTCAAACAAGCTCTGTCAGTGCACCCGGGGCTAGGCTTTTGGCCAGCTAGCCCCAGTGATCGGCTGCCTGTGCCCCCACAGCCCTGGGATTTTGGGCTGTACCAATATTTCCTGTGAGTACTGGGGACTTGAATTCAAGTCCTCATTATGTGCATAAAACCCTCTTATTCCTACTCTTATGTTGAAATTTTTAGTTTATTTTTTAGTTTTTGAGATTATAATATAATTATATAATTTCTCCCTCCCCTTTCCTCCCTCTATGTACACACCTTGTTCTCTTTCAAATTTATGGTCTCTTTTTCTTTGTTTATACATATGTATATATAATTATATCTATAATTTATATGTATGTATAATTAAATATATTATTTATACATATATGTGAGCATATATATATTTAATTCCTAAATATAAAAATATAATCGGCTTCTTCTGTATAATGTTACTTGTATGCCTATACATTTTAATAAAAGTGTTCTCCCAAACATTTTCTTGATTAGTCTGAAAACTACAATTAAGTTAATATTTTATATTTCAGACATTTGCTAACTTTGAAACACGTAGCCATCCCTCTTCTCACATAACCATGGTGCTAAAATAGCAGAACTGGCGAGCGGTTGAGCTGTGCCTTCTCTGAAATTGGCAGCATAGATAGAACCCCCGTATTTCAGTGTGTGTTTGGACATGCAAGAGTCATTTCCTACTACACCCCCCCAGCCTATCTACTGTAAAATTCATCAGTTAGGAGGCTTGGCTTGGCTACTTGCCATCTTGCCTAGGGGGTCTTAGGAATCACGAACTTTTGGATCCCACACTCTGAAGATGTTGTCTCACAGGACAAGTATGAAGATAAGCGGTGTGTGGTGTCCAAAAGATCCCCCACACTTCTGATCTCAGCTGGGCTGCGAACCAGCGATCTGCTGTACTGTGACGTCAGACAGCCGGACCTTGGCTGAGGCTCTTCCAGTGTGAAGTGAGGTCACATTTAAATGTCCTGGTTTCAGGCGAACAGTAATGTGGGCTTACGGTAAACTGTTTTATATTCATCCGCTTTACATGGAAGTCACAGTCTGATAACAAACAAGGAAAGGCAGTCTATTTTAGAACGCTAAATCATTTCTCTTTGAGTTTCGTGTAGCAACTGTAATATGTTTTATATGTAAATATGTATAACAGTAATGATAACCATTATAATGACAATCTTGCTAGAATTCTTTTTTCGGATTCTTCAGGCACCATACGCTAAACACAGAATAAGTGAACAAGCACGTGAGTAGCAAGAAGACATGGGCAAACCTTCCCTCAGAAGTGCGGTATTGTTATGTGGCACTTCAGAACACAAGATTTCCACAGACACAGTAGATAAAGGGTATTTCCACATGGAAGAAACTGAGGCACAAAGCATGGCACAGTCATGAACCTGTGCCAATAGTTCAGTATGGCCTATGCAGCCTTGATGTGGGAGACACGTATACACTGGCTTCCATAGGTGGGAACATAGATCTCTGTCGGTTCTCTGTGCAGTCATCTGGCATGGCCTTTTGAGGAAAGTGTGCCAAGCCTCCCTCTGGTTTTGGGATTGCGTAGACCTGTGGGAATAAGACGGGCAGCAGTGAGACCAGTGCCAGGCATTTCTCTCCCTAGTCCACATGATACAGACTTTTATGTCTTCCCTGTGGATGTCTTCCTCGTTGTCCCTTAATGTGGCGTACTGTTCAGTGACTCACGCCATGTTGCTCTGTGGACAAGGGTGCTATGCTTTTGTTTGTCCTTTCAATCTTGCTGACAAGCACGGTGGCAGGGGTGTGCTAGAAATCAGCTATGTGTTGGAAACCATGACAACCAACCTGGGGTTCACAGTGCAGCTTCTGCATCACCGCCTGGGTGGATGGGTAGTTGATGAGCGGGTGTGTCCTCAGGTTGTCTGCACTTACAGATCTCCATCTGAAAGCTATGGGCCAGGCATCTGCTCCAGAAGAAAGAGACCAAATGTTGAAAGTAGATGCAACACAAAGCCACAAACACACACACTGGTTGGTCTAGTAAAGCTTCAATTGGCTAGATCCAAATATATTAAGGGAGTCAACAGGTTTAAAAATGCATTTATGTCTTCAAAACTATAAGTTATAGGAAGCTTCCTTTTGTTACTGCCATTACATTTCAGCTATCTCTAGACATGTCATTTAGACAGAATAAATAGGCTCTGCATTAATATCATTTGAACATTTTTATTTTCTTTGAAGATTTCATTTGCAATTAGCATAGTTTTTTTGTTCCTAAGGCTTTCCTCATGGTTGTGCTTTAACATTCTGAGATCAGGTCATGCACATTTTACTCCATGCAGATTTTCTGTCTGTTCCCCACCTGCACTTCCCGCTCCCACCCTTTCTGCCAAAGAGCTGTTAAATCAGGGCTGCTCTTAGCCATTTTCAAGTTGGGACTTCGTTGAAATGCAGGTGTAGAGGATGGATTGTTCTCAGTGACTCTGCAGAACTGAAATGAGAACATTGGTTAAGAAAACATAAAGAATTCCCTTGAAATTTTCCGAACCATTGTCTCTCGATTTCGACTGGAGTGTGGCCGTATATGTCTGACAGCTGGGCATTAAGTATTTCCTGGCCAACAAACCTCTCCACCAACGCAAATAATCCCAACCAGACCAAATCAGACTGAAATTAAAAGATACCCAGGTTTAATGGGTGCCAGCACTCCAGAGGACTTTTCTGTGGCATCTAAAGGAGCATAAAAACCTGTAAGGTGACTTACAGGCCACATTATCTCCAGCTTTGTGGGTTTATTTTACTTAACTGTGAAGGTCAATTGGCTATTGGCGCTAGAGGGAGCAATCTTCCTTTTGCCTATAGAGTAGAGTTAATATGTTAGAATTAAGAGCAGGGGAGGCTGTAGAGGATGCTCAGCAGTTCCTTCAAAGGACTACAGGTCACTTCCCAGCACCCACATCTGGCAGCTCATGACTGCCGATAATTCAGAATCCAACACCCTATTCTGGATTCTCAGGGCACACACACAGCCGTAAAAAAAAAAAACCCAGAATTTAGGAAGTTAAATTTAGGGGGGTCTCTCTTTTTTTTGAGACAGGGTTTCTTTGTAGCTTTGGAGCCTGTCCTGGAACTAGCTCTTGTAGACCATGCTGGCCTTGAACTCACAGAGATCCACCTGCCTCTGCCTCCTGAGTGCTGGGATTAAAGGCGTGCACCACCACCGCCTGGCAAATTTAGGGGTCTTTTTGAAGCTTCCAGTCTGGAGCTGTTTGGTAATTCTTCACCCTGAGGATTGTGAAAGGTTCTTAGGAACTTTCTGTCCATTACTTTTAGCCCCAGATTAGTATCACCTAAGCAATTTAAGTTTCCTGGTTGCCCCAGATGTGGACGTCACACAGATGCAAGCCTCAGTTGCATCATCTCTTCGGCTGCACTTGACATCTTTGTGCTCACATAGCCAAGTCACTCAAAAGATGCTTGTCATAATGAGACTTGTGCATTAGAACATGCCAGCAGGAGCTTGGAGGCCAGGCTGGCATCATGAAACCCAGGAGCTTGATCCTGTTCTCATAGACTGAGCTCAGGAGAAGACATGAGAGTGAATTGTCAATGATAAAACCCTGGCTTGAGGATGGTGCACAAACCTTTCAGTGAAACCATATTGAAACAGACACATGAGCAACATTCAGGAGCTGTCAGGCAGTTAGGAGAAATAAGGAGTACCTTGACTCTCTTTCCTATAAACTGGGACACCACATCCTTCTCTTCCTTTTTGGGTTGCAGCAAGAAGCAGACAATGAATGGGACACACAGGGGTATGCCTGATAGTTCTGTGTACGTCAGATAGATGAGCTGAAAAGCATCATCCTCGGCAATGGGGTGCAAAAGCATGTAAGGTGCTGTCCCGTATCCCTGAGCCCACAAGGCCAGACAGAACCTACCTGTGGACCCCATGTTACAGCTCTTGTCCCATGGTATGGTACGTGCTTGCTTATGTATCTGGAACTCAAGACCATCAACATAGGGAGCCTGGTGCTTCTCTCCTCCTCAGTACATAGCCGTTTCTTGTGCCGGTGACCCTTCATTACCCATCTTTGCGCCACAGGCGCAGTAGGTATCTTCTCTTCCTGACCCTCTCTGTTTACACCTGCTGGGCTTCCACCTGCCAGCACCTATCTGCTTTGCCTGCTGGCTTTGTCTGGCTGCTGAGCACCCCTCTGCTCTCAGAAGAGGGAGGCTGTAGCTGCTGAGAGCAGAGCCTCATCCCCAGCTGCTGTTAATGGTGTCACACAGCAAGTATAGATCATCCCATATGTCTGGTCTTTTGGGAGAGGAAAGTATTGTGAACTGAGATTCCTTCCTCTGAGGTAGTGGGCGCATAGTATTAAAGAAAAACAAATTGAGGAACCAGGCAGTGGTGTCACACGCCTTTAATCCCAGCACTTGGGAGGTAGAGACAGGCTCATCTCTGAGTTCAAGGCCAGGCTGGTCTACAGAGGGAGTTCCAGGATAGCCAGGGGTACACAGAGAAACCCGGTCTTGAAATAACAACAAACAAACAAACAAAAGAAAATGAGGCCAATGCAAGTTAGTAATCTCAGAAAGTAACAAGATTCACAGGAACCCTGTCCCACATGGTTGTAACAAGATTCAACAGGAACCCTGTCCCACGTGGTTGTAACAAGATTCACAGGAACCCTGTCCCACATGCTTGTAGCAGTAACTTTCTTAGGAAGGAGACGCTCCCATTCTCTGAGTTCGAGGCCAGGCTGGTCTACAGAGGGAGTTTCAGGACAGCCAGGGGTACACAGAGAAACCCAGTCTTGAAATAACAACAAACAAACAAACAAAAGAAAATGAAGCCAATGCAAGTTAGGAATCTCAGAGGAGATGCTGCAAGTTGATCAGGAGGCCCCAGGGATATAGCTTTCTTGGACTTTCACCATGGATTTGGTGTTTTTGTGATGCAACTGACTACTTCTGAGTCACATACGTTCCTTCAATTAACTCCAGTAAACTCACTGGTTCGTCAAGCTAGGCTTGAGTGGAATAACTTCTTTGTTCTGTTGTCCGTGATCTATCTGAGATGAACAGAAGTTTGTTTATGTCTCCCCAGGGGAAGCCATACAGGAACTCTGAGATATGGCTCTGTAGGTCTCCCTGGTGGCATCCAAGCCCCACTTAGTGAAAACTTTCTTGAAAAATTATCCCTTTCTATCAATGATTTTTGGAATTCTCCTTCCTCCCAAGCAAGCCACTCGCACCGGAAACTTTGTCTCAGGTTCACTCAAACTGAAATATGCATTGACTATCGATTTCCCTGTTCTTCGTGCAGGAAATGTTGCTCTCATTATAACACAAAAATGCCGGTTTGTCTGTCTTCCCTTGTAGCTAGGCTTGGTACACAATTCGTACTGGGACAAGCAGCTATACTCACCCCAACCTCTAAATTGGAAGCTTGTATCAGGAAGAAGGAAGAAGTGCTCAGGGATATTTTGGTTGACAGACAGTGGCAGACAGCTTGCATGGCAGCTTCTGGAACCTAACAGCAGTGGCACCTGTGGTGAAACCTTAGCAAGCAACCACGGATGTGATGGTGGCTTTGTGGAAAAATCTGCTTGGATTTGTTTTGAGGGCTATTCCTTTCCCACCGCTGAGACTGGTTCTTCAGTCTCCCCAAGGTTTTTCTAATCAATCTCTTTCCTGTAAAATATCAGTGTTAGTTTCGGTAGCTTGTAACTGAGAATGTTGTTTGTGGCCATCAGGATCTAGTCAAGAAAATAACCCTTGAGGTCTTCTGAACAGATGGAATTGAACACAGATAGTCGGTTAAGGGGGTAAGAGAAAATCTGAGAAGCCAAAGAAGCGGCAATGAGGTAACCAGGGAAGACAAACAGCTGGAAGGTGCTGCCTGCCTTCTCCCAGGGCCAGAGGAACAGTGCCAAAGAAGCCACTGTCTGACAGGGGCAGTCTAGACGGACTGACCAGTTGGGTTGGGAGCAGAGAAAAGAGTCAGAAATGGACCTGAAAGCCAACAGGCACACGTACTAGGACCACACATACCTTTTGCCTTTTTGCATAAATGAGTGAGAAGAGTCATGGAGAAGGCTGGGTCCGAAGCCTCAGAGAAACTCTTAAAGGATTTCCTCTAAGACACAGAAAGATCTGAGGGAAAACAAGGAGGTAGCCAGAGCTCAAAAGCGATCGGCACTGCCAGGATACTGACTGGATTTCCAGCAGCCGTCCTCCGAATTCGTCACTGACTCTCGACAGGAGATCCCAAGCACTCACCTGTGAGCTTTGGGTGTCCATAGCTCCTAACACAGGCTATTCCCAAGGTAATGTGGTTTCTTAAGTAAGGATAACAATGCTTGCCAATTTTAGGAAAGCAAGGTGAGAAGCAATGAATAATACGTCTAAATACTTGGCAAACCAGAAGTGTGCCACAGCAAGATCTGAATTGACAAAATAGAGATAACTTTGAATCTACAAAGTCCGTCATATAGTTTACAGGCACAAATAAGATATACTGCCTATGTTAGCGGCAGCCCTGTCGTACTGTGTAAAGGAAAACAATGGCCTGGCTTTAGCATTTATCAAAAGAAACAGGTATAGATTTTAAAAAAATATAGAATTCTTTTCTGTTCCTACTTATCTATCTCTCATATAATTTTTAACTGAATAATCAGTATTGTGTTTATTATAAGTACCATAATGTTCTAAAATGCACGCACTTTGTGGGATGTCTCAAACAAGCTAACTACATGGAACACCTACCATTGTGGGGGTAACACAATCTCCTTTCTCCTGTGCAAATACCTGAAGCAAGGTTGTTGCCTATAGTCACTGTGTTGGGCAATAGATCCCTCGAACCTACTCCTTCTACTTGAAATTTTATATCCTTTGGCCAAGATGCCTTTGGCCCCTCCCACTCCCAACCCTTGTTAGTCACCATTGCAGCATCTGTCTCTGTGAGTGTGCCTTTTTAAAAATGCCACTTGTATGTGAGGTCATGTGGTATTTGTTTTTCAGTGTTTAGCACAATGTCACTCGTGTTATGGCAAGCAGCAGGGGTTCCTTCTGTTTTTAAGGCTGAAGAGTATGTGGGAATGTGTATGCATATTATATGTACCATACATGCACATATACATTGATATGTATGTATACGTAGATATATATTCCACATTTTTTTAATCCATTCATGAACGTACACTTGAGATGAGCCCACCTCTTGGCTGTTGGGAACAGTGTTGCAATGCATACAGGGGTGAAGATATCAAAAATAGCCTTGATTTAAGATTCAGAAAGATCTCATGTTAATATATCAGCTCTGTTGTGCATTCATCTATATTTTACACATATTGTAAACTGCTTTCTAGTTGTTGAACGCTGGGATAATTCCTTGCTTAGAATCCTGAGAGCTTGCAATGATTCCATGGCCAAAGCCTCTAGTACAATACCCAACACATTTATTCCCTTCCTCACTTGGCCTTCTTTCTACCATAGGTCTAACCTGAGTGAGAACAGTCTGAATATAAACTGAAATGTATCTTTGTGGGAAGGTTATTATAAATTTGGTCCTATAGAAAAATGTTTCAGGAATTAAACTCCAAACTCAGTGTCCTGCTTATTGATGGAAACATCAAAATCCATGGCCATTTACTCTGGATTTTAGATGGTTAGAATAGAGCTCATTTGTGCTTATTTTGCTACTTGCAGGACCCCTACCTCCCACACATGCTATAGAATGTGTGTTGTCTGACATTTTATAGGATTATGTCCTCAGATAGCTCTTGAGGTGTTTCTATGACCCAAACAAAGCGTCCCTGGACCTGGGGACTGTGTCTTTTGGACACCGTAGGAAATATGATCACCTGCAATAAAGACTTGCACCTTTGCTGTATTGTCAGCAGCAACCTGACGTTGCTAGGTTACCCAGCAAAGCACAGGGCCTCTAGGCCATCTGGTTTCTGGAGCAGCCACCTCCATTTCAGTTGTAGAAATCGTCACACTTTTACTGAAATACAAACACATATCTGCTTCTTGATGGGACTTCCTCCATGTTGGTTAGTGTTAATTCAGCACGAGCGAGCACTGTCTAAGGGTTGAGACACCCCCCCCCGATGAAAACTCACAGATGGAGAAGAGAATTAGCATCTCACACCCACACTCATTAGGATGCTCACTGCTGGACTTGCCTTTACAGTGTCGTGTGATGCTCAGGTAGCATTAGAGCCGCCTTCAGCTTTATCTTTACTAGGACAACCTGCACTGTTGATCTCTTCCTTCCATTAGATTGTTTTTAATTTTTATTTTTATTTTTGGTAGCTCTCCTCTTATCCATTTCATTTCCCCAAACATTAGGGGTATATATTCCTTTACAGGCCACCTGTTTTTAACTGGTGGGTTTGTAATGTGACTTTCTGTTTCAGAACATATAATTTCAACTCAAAATGTATTCTTTCCATTTACAAGTAAATGTAATATAATCCTATGGGTCAGAACTTTTTGAAAAAAAAAAGTAAAAGAAAAATGTTGTTTCCTCTTCTTTATAATTAGGAGGCTGGGGACGTTAGAATGAGAACGAGCCCCATAGGCTCAGGTATTTAAACACTTAGCCCCCAGTAAGCAGTGCTGTCTGTGGAGGCTGTGGAACCTTTAGGGGGTAGTTAGAGCCTTGATGGAGGAAGTTTGTCATTGGGGGCAGGCTTTAAGGATTTATAGACTCACTGCTTTCGGTTCACTCCGTGAGCATGAGTTGGGGTTAAAGACTCCATCTCCCAGCTTCCTGCTGCTGCTGTCATGCCTGATGCTTGCTGCCTCTTCCCCAAGACCCTGCCAGGATGGATTCTTTTCATGTAAATTTTTTACTATTCTTAAATATGTGGAGGTGTATGTGTCTGCATATGGGTATATTTTCGTGTGTTCAGGTGGCCACCAAGGACAGAGGTGTTAGAGCTCCTGCTTCTGGGGTTGGAGAGGGCTGTGAGCTGTTTGGTGCAGGTGTTTGAACTAAGCTTGAGAAAAGCAGCAAGTACTCTTAATCACTAAGCCATCTCTCTGGCCCCATAGTGGACTCTTAACCCTCTGGAACCAGAAGCCAAGTAAACTCTTCCTTAAGTTCCCTCATACGTGCTGCTTCCTCACAGCTGCTGAAAAGTACCTAATGCAGCAGCCCTGAAGGTTGCCTTTATAGACAGAAACATGGACCATAGGGGGCCATGCTAGAGGCCCGAGGAGTGGATGAAGGAGGGAAACATCCCCCCCTCTGGGATGCTTTCTCGCAGTATACAGCATCAAGGCCACATCAGAATCCCTCTAAGTTCAACTGGTCCTCTTCTGTCCCTTTTTCCTTACTAATAGTCATAAAAAAAAAACCCCAAATAGCGAGAGTTAACCAAATTCTATTATTTCAGGACAAATTCAACATAGTTAGCCATTCATTTCAATAGTTAGCATTCCCCACTCCAGATGGGATGTAGCTCTACTGTTAGGATAGCCAAAGATGTCTCTCTTACACCCCTTTCTCCTTCATGCATTTTTCCAGTTTGTTTGTGGTCTAGTTTTCAACTTTTGTTTCTTAAGATTTATTTTATTTTGTAGTGTGTGTGTGTGTGTGTGTGTGTGTGCGCACGCGCGCACACACGCACGTGTGCATGCAGAGGCCGGAAGAGGGTGTCAAGCTCCCTAGAGCTGGAGTTGTTTATGTGCAGTTGTGAGCCACTTGACAAGGGACTGCGAGCCACCTTTTGGAGGTGCTCAGAACCAAGCTCAGGTCCTCTACAAGAGCAGCAAGTCCTCTTGAGCCCTGAAACCACTCTTGATTCTCTTTATAAGGGCTTGAGATTGTCTCCATCTTTAAATAGTCATATCAGAAAACCCTGGTGTACTTAGGAGGCTGAGGCAGGAGGATTCTGAGTTCCAGGTTAGGCTAAGCTAGCTACATTGTTAGGTCCAGGCCAATGGAGTCTGAGCTATATAGTGATATGTTGGTTGATTTTTTTTTTTTAAAGTCTGTCTTGTTCATCAATTCAATTCAATCCTCTAGACTGCCTGGATGTTCTTACCATTAACTACTTCCACCCCAAACCTCTTACTATTAGGGAAGCATGGCACTTGTAATGTGCTGTGTCTTTGGACATGGTTTCTTTTCTCAGGAATCAAGTGTTTGGTTCTCTGCCATTATCCTAGTAGACCTCTCAGGAGCATTCGGTGTCTTAGATTGTCTTTGGCTTCCAGCAGCTCCCTGGATCTCATTCTGTGCCCTACCTTGGCTCTTCTGTTCCATTATCCTTTGTTAGGTCCAGCTCCTCGCCTTGACTTCCAACACGAAAGCAACTCAGAACCTGTTCTGTTGGCCTCTGCTCTTGTCCACCTGGCATCTTTTTGTTCCGCCCTGTCCATAAAATCATAGCGATGGCTTCTGTATCTGTACTTTTCCTTATCCCGGCTCACAGTCACTCCAGCCGTCCATTTGACATCATCCCATGGGTGCTCAGCTGATGTCCAGCACTGTGTGGCCTGCACGAAAGTCTCTAGTGCCTCCCTGGAGCCTTTATTCTCGCTTATCTTCCAGATCACTTTGAAAAATGAAACCATCACCCAGCAATGTTCCTGTTCAAGTAAGGAGTCTTTCCCTTTATGATGTAACACACAAAAGTCATTTATCAATAATCATGGTTCTACTTCCCACAGATACCTCAACAATGTTCAGTTCTTTGCACTTCCTTGATGATTTCCTTAGCAGAGATATCAATGACATTTGTTTTTATAAGCCAGCACAATAACTTTTTATCTGATATCTTTTCTTCCCACCTCATATATAGGAACCAAAAAAAAGCATAAATAATATCATGTACTCCACATTCTGTCACCACTTTCCATTTCTATGGCATCTAGAAACCTCCATGTTCTGCTTTTTGCCTATTGAAACTCTTTTTGGTTCCTTATAATACAATTCCCTCCATGGCCTTTGACCAGATCTTCCTCTGGTTGGAATAAGCATCTCTCAAATCTTCCTAGGTGTCATATTCTCATTTAATCTGCGATATCACATCTTCAGAGTGTCCTTCCCCAGACTCCCACACAGATGCTCTACTTGGTAATTTTCTTTCCCATCAGCCTACTGTAATTCCACAGATGGCCATCATCCCTGTCTAATGCATTTCTCATTTACTTTTTTGACTGTCTCGCCTCCTATCTGAATGTAAACAGCATTAGCGCAGCGACCTTGTCAGCTGTATCATAACGCTCGGCATGGGTGTCTTGTTCTAGGAAAGCACTCAGTGCCTGTCATAGGCTAGATGAATTCATAGACGGGTGAAATGCACTTGAGAAGCTGTATGTCAATGAGTTGATTTCTACACATGACAAGGCCAGAAACTAAAAAGAGAAAAGACTTGCGAGAGGCCAAGCAGGTACCAGGCTAATTGGCCTATTGTTGTAAATGTGTTCATTGCTATAATGCTCTTGACTCTATCGCACTGGACCTATCTTGAGTTTTACTTTTTGTTCTACCAGTGTCACAGGTCACTATGTCTTAGAGCCAGGGATGATATTCAGTCTTTCTGGCATTGTTGTTCCATAGGTTGCTCTGGGCAAAGCCAAGAGTGTGGTCTGTGGTGTCACTTGTCAATCATGGTTCGGCTGTGTCCTGAGGCAGTTGTACAAGCTCTAACTATGTACTCGGAAAGTTCGAATTTGTGCCATTCTGTTCTGTGACCCATGGACACTTACAATTCTGTCAAATGAGACATTTGATTGTGCTTAGGCAGAGCGCGATATTAGAAATGTGTCTTGTTGTTTTGTTGGCGCTGAAGTGGAGCAGTTTATAGAGTATTTGTGGTTTGATGGAAATAGCTTTCATTTGGAAACTCATCTTTCCGTCTACTTCTGTTATCTTAACGAAGACCCTGACACTCTAAGTTTCAGCTTTGGCAACAGTCCAAAAGCTGTTAGTCCACTTTCTTGTTAGTTATTTTTTTTAAAGAAAATTGCAGGGATAAGAGGGAGATAAGAGGGGATGTGTGAAGGACAGAGTGATCAGAATATCTTATCATATTTGGAATATGATAAATAGCAAAATTAACCAATGGAAAATTAAAAAGTTAAAAATAATGTAACAACCAAAAGAAAAGAAGGGAAAAAGGGGAGGCAGAAAGAAAGGGAGGAAGGAAGGAAAGAAGGAAGAAAGAAAGGAAGGAAGGAAGAAAGGAAGGAAGGGAGGGAGGGAGGAAGGAAGGAAGGAAGGAAGGAAGGAAGGAAGGAAAACCAAAACTCAGAATTTTTTTACTTATCACATACCAGTGGAGGAAAGAAACGCTGATAGGAGCGAGACAGGCCCATGGTTGGATTAGATGAGCTCATAAATGCAAAAGGACATTTGCTAAGTTTAAAACGCGTCACACACATTCAGAGGGGTAAGTGTAAAGGGCAGCTCACACTAGCCAGCGATAATGCATTGAATATACACTCATCTGTGATGATTGATTCTTTTAAAGTCCCTGTTATATGCCAAACTTTTAGAGCAAGTGTCTTGTCATCCACTCTACTTTTGAATGGTAATTTTAATCCATTATTTCAATAAAAATATGCTCAGTGGAACTAATACGAACAGCATTTTAAAAATTGAAAGTACCTTTTTCTTTAAGCCCCTTGGGCTCAACTTCCAGATAAGCAAGTCATGCAGGATAGGTTTAATTTAATGTTATCAGTCCTTAACACTTAGTGTTTTGTTATGGGTCAGATACAGTTGTAAACATGTTGTATATTAATTATGGCCCAAACTATGCCTCAGATAGTACCACTTAATCTTGCTTTGTACTTCATCATATCAAGGATCACAGAAAAGGAGATATTTTTCCAGTGTCACGGGCACTTAAGTTCTAGCAGTTTGGCTCCAAGTTCATGTTCTAGCTATGAAACTTGGTAGCTTCCCTACCAAGTGCTGTATACGGTTCTGCACGATTTCAGCGCAGTGAGTTATATGCCGTTCACTTGACCAGTTTCCCATTAATGAGATGGTTTTTGTCTCCTCTTGTTTTTAATTATTAAAAATAAATGACAAAAATGTGACATTGCAAAATTCAACTGTAGTGAGCAGCTTTGTGCCCTGTGTAAGTCTTTCTATGGGTAAATGTCTCAAAGTGTGTAGTTACTAGATACGTATGCTTTTTAATAAGGCCCCCAAATTGCCTTCCATGATGAAGAATGATTTCCCCCTGAAGCCTGTAAGCCACGTGATGAAGAATGATTTCCCCCTGAAGCCTGTAAGCCACGAGAAGCTCTGAGAGACCCTGTAACTTCTGTAAGCCTCTGTTGTTTCCTTCCACTCTCTTTTCCTATGCATGGCTCTGCTGTTTGACAAGGCATTTGACCACGTGTCAAGCACATCTGGGGAAATGTGCTCACGTCTCTGAGGTCTAACTCGGTTCAGAGGGGAAGAGCAGGCATATGGTACCCCCCTGGCATGTGCTGCCCAGCACCCTGAGGCCAGGAAAGAATGACAGTGAGGCCAGCTCACCTGGGCTTAGCCTGATCTCTGCTGACAGCTTTATTGGCTCTTCAACATTTATCCAGCCAGAACCTTTAAACCAATCCAAGGTTTCACTGAAGAGAAATGAGAATTGTGCTGAGTGAAACTCCAAAGAGAGGCGACCCCACTCCATCCCTTCCTTGCAGACTTCTTACAAGATGGAATTCATCCTTTCTTTCCAATCATAGGTCTTTTTCCTAGCAGTGTTTCTCTGAATCCTTTGGTATGTGGAAAGCACATCGCTGGTGGGAAATTACGGAGCTCATTCAATCAGTTTCTGTTTAACTCTTTCATGAGTCATTCGCTTTATAAAGGAAAAGGGTTGAGTGAGACAGTGTCTCTGATTCTTCGTTAGCTGCTGGGATAAAAAGCAATCTGAGGAAGGAAGGGTTTATGTCCATTCACAGTTCCAGGTGCAGCCCATCATGGCAGGGACATCCTGACAGTGGGGGCTTGAAGCAGCCAGTCACACTTCGCCCACAGTCAGAAGCCAGGAGCAATGTGCGCATGCACGCTACTCCGCTTCCTTTCTCCACGTGTACAGTCCAGGATCCCAGTGGGAATGGGGCCTCCCTTAGTGGGTGGGTCTTCCCACCTCAATGTAATCAAGATAATCTTCCATGGGCATGTTCAGAGGCCTATCTCCCATGTGATTCCAAAGGCTTTTCTAGAAGCCTCTGTGGCGTCCGTCATGGAACTGGGAGGGATGTGACCTGGCTCATCTCCACCCAGCCTCCTCCCTTGGTCTCCAAGGGGACAGGCAGCTGTTGTTGAAGCTTGGCACTGCTCTCAGCTCCATGCTGTAGAGTGCTTGCTTTCTGGCCTGCGCTCCCTGTTGCATATGCTTTGCCTTGCCTTTCTCATGCAGAGGCTCCTTGGCTGCGCCAGTCTGCTGTCAGCAGGTGGCCTGCTGGCCCTGAAAGCTTTCTGCATGATTTACTGCGTGCATTTTCTGCACACTGAAACTTGGCATGCTCCCCGCCACACACACTTCCTTTACCCCCACTCTCTCTTGCATATTCCATGTTGCTGCAGAAGCCTTCCAGATTCCTGTTCAGGATATTGGACCAAAGCCAGGCTTTCCTCAAAGAATCAGCTATAAGATGGAATGTCTCATCTGCTTATCCAAATAAAGCACCTTATATATCGTCACTTACCAGCTTCAAGGACCTCCACCCCTGACTCTATCTAGCCCTTGAATGAGCTGCTCATGGCATCTCATCACCCTAGAGTATTTTATAGCTCTTGTTCTATTCAGAATAATGAAGACATTGCATAGGTGGCAGGCAAATTCCTTCAAGATAGGACACCAGCTTACCTACCCAGTCCCCTTCTTCTCTACACATATCCCCCTCCTCTGTTATTCTAACACAGGGCTCTGGGTCCTACTTGCTTTCTCATTCATCTTTGCCTTTCCAAATGCTCTTCCCCACCCCTCTTCACTCTCAGAAAGTCATTTGAGTGTCAGTGCCACTGGAAAGCCTCACCCTGATTCTATTCCCTTTTCTTTTCTTCCATATAACCCAAAGAATTCTTGCACACAACCCTTAAACACACTGAAGAGTAGCTTCCCTTCACTGCAGCCTAATGCATTTGCAGGTAGATTCTGGATCTTTCCACAGTGCCTAGTTTCAGAATTTCCAGTCTATAGAATCAAAACTATATGTTACAATTCCATTTGTGGATATAATACAAGTATTGCTGATGCATGTACAAGAATGTTAATGATTGGGGCTAGAGAGATGGCTCAGCAGTTAAGGGCACCTGAAGCTCTTCCAGAGGACCCCAGTTCAATTCCCAACACCCAAATCAGGCTGCTCACAACTGTCTGTAACTCTAATTCCATAGGATTCAACATCCTCTTCTGGCCTCCACAGGCACCCACACACAAGGGCACCCCTTTCACACAAATAAAAATAATTTTAAAAATCTTTTACAGTGTTCAACTTCATTAGAATTAGTTCCAAACTAGAGATTATGTATAGTGAAATAGATAGAAAATCATAACCTTTTACATAAGTAAAACCTACATGGCAATGAGTGGTTTACAACTACGTGATGCTAAGTGAAACAATACATACATAAAAGAGTCATCAGGGTTTAATCAGCTCATATAAACTGAAGGCTTGCAAAAATTATTGCCTATAGTATTAGAAATCATGACGATGGTAACTTGATAAAGGGGCACCTTTGACTCAAATATTGCTCTCTTTCTTGATCTAGGTGCAGGATATATGGGCATTTTCATGCTGTCAAAAGGTAAGTATTTGCATAATTGTGATTGCTGCACATATCGGAATCTTCTCCTTCAGTAAACACTTTGATTTGGAAGCCTCCTCTGTGAGAAGCTCATTATCCTTGGGGGTTCAGGTCTGAGTCGGCGATGAAGAGTGCGATCTGGGCTCAAGTGAATCACCAGAGTGAGTGATGCGCTTTTCCTGCTCAAAAGGCCATCAAATGGCAGGAAGGAACATAAAAAACAAAGACAAAAAATAAGTGCTTTTCTTGGACAGAATGCAGCATGTGTTTTAAAAAAAAATATGACTCTCAATTATGACAGCAGGTATTCTGTGCACAGTTCCGTATATCACCTTGAATTTCAGCAAGTTCAAAACAGATCTGGAATTTCACTCTGTTATTGTCACCCTTCAGCTTTGAAAGTGTCCGTCACCAATGGTATGAGTCTGTGGGCCCGCATACATCTCCATCCATCACATCTCCTGCAGACCTTGTTGGTTCACACGCTGCCTCTGCAGTTTAAAATGAGGAGGGCTGTGTTTTGTTACCCAAATAAGATCGTTGAGCTGGTCAGTTGTTTTTCCTCCAAATTTTCTGAGGTCTAGAAATAACAGACTCTTGGACATTTCAAAACAGTATATTTCTTCTCTTTAGATAGGCAGGTGGATGTGGAGAGAGAGCCTGGAAATCCTTGTCTTGGCAACAGTGGGTGTCAGCCATTGTGCCTGCTGCTTTCTGCAGCCCCCATCCTGGACGCAGTCCAGCTTTCGCAGCAGGGTTTCTCTTTCACATTCCTAATAAAGGCTGTTCAGTACCAGCGCAGATGGGAATTCTGACCCACCTTCTCACTTCATTTTCCCTGCAGTTTCTTTACTCAGGCCCTCGCTGCCCCAAATAGAATCAGACTTTTTTTTTAATTTGGAAGTCACCGTTATTTGAAATTTCATGGTAAACAGGGTGCATTTAGCTCCCCTTAAATTACCACACCCCAAGGTAGTTTTCCCTATGGGTTAGAAGGTAGATCAATGGTGCAGAAGAATGTTTGGCAGTCTCTCAAAATCCTTCACTGGATGCTTTCAAGGTGTGGTTGGAATGACCATCCTGAAGCAGGGAATAGATGCTGACCATATAAGCTATAAGGCAGGACAACCTTTGCCTGGACTAATATTTTCAGTCTCCTCCATGAATCCTCTGCTCTTGTGACTTCTCCTCCTGAAGAAATATCCCCCTTTTCTCTGAAAACTTCTATTAGGCTTCCATCAAGACCATTCTACATGTCCTTGTAGTACAAATTCTAATTGGTCTTAATAATAAAAACCCAGAATTAACTCTCAGGGGTAAAAGCCTAAGGATCAGAGAAGCAGAGTGGCCAGTCACTAGAGAGTTCTCACCTCTAGCAATGTCTAGATGGTAGGCGCAATCCTGTCCCTAGGAAACCTCAGTCAGACTGCATGCTCAGACTGAATCCTCAGACTGCACTGAGCTCCTGTCTCCTTCCATCTTATAGTCCTCTCTCCACTCGGCCATATCACTCCTGTCTCCACCTCCCTAGTGCTGGGATTAAAGGCATGGGATCCCAAGTCCTGGGATCACCATTGTGTGAGCTCTGTTTCTCTTTTAGACAGATTCAGTCTCATGTAGCTCAGGGTGGCCTTGAACTCAGAGAGATCCTTCTGCCTCTGCCCAACTGCTGGGATTAAAGGTGTCTGCCACCACACCACCGCCTGGCTTCTATGGCAAACTAGTGGCTTACCTTTGCAGTCTGATCTTCAGGCTTCCCTGGGTAGCTTGATCTAGAAGTGATTTTCCCAGTGTCTAAAAAACTAGAGCCCCTGCTTGCTGGACTTTCTGATGCTCTCCACATGTAAGATAATTTACAGCAAGAGTATACCATGAAATAACCAAGTAAGTGAATATCTGGTAGTTAAATGTCACATAGTAGTCTCTTCAGATGTATATAGTCAGGCTGTGCCCAATGAAACCATGAGGCAGACTGTACCAGTTTTCCCATTTTACAGATAAGGCTCAAGGCCCATAGAGATCTCACACTTCCCTAACCAGATTAGAAGCTCCATTTACTATCCTCTTGTTTTACTAATTTATGTTTTCCATAGCGCAAGATTCAGGGCCTTGATAGCTGGAAATTACTCAAGTAATACTTTGTTCACTTAAGCATATGTGTGCCTAATGGAAGGTAAGACCATGAGAAGAGGATTTATAAGACATTTCTGACTGTCAAATATGCTACTTTCCACTTCTGTCCACATAGGGACTGTAGTGTGGGAGTGGAGACTGCTCTTTCATTTCCCGACTGCTCAGACCGGAATAATCATACAGAAACTACATTAATTACAACAGTACTTGCCCAATAGCTTAAGCATTTTCCTGGCTAACTCTAATATCTTAAATTAACCAAATTCTATTAATCTGTGTATTTCCCTGAGTGTGTGGCTTACTAGAAAGGTTCCAGGTGGCTGTCTTCTTCAGCAGCTACATGGCATCTCCCTGACTCAGCCTACTCTCTCCTTATATCTCTGTTCAGATTTCCCGCCTGGCTTTATTCTGCCCTGCCATAGGTTAAAGCAGTTTTATTCATCAACCAATAAAGAAACACATATACAGAAGCACATCCCACAGTGATGGAGTGGGTAGGGTTGATAAAAAAACAGAATAACAGCAACAAAGTCTTCGTTGCTGTGTAGTGGGAAGAGATGCACATATCTTTATCTCATTCTCTCTTAATATCTGCTCTTCTTCCCTATGAAAGAAGAATTTAGTAAATAATTTTAGCACAACAAACAAAATCTTGGGTTCATCATTACCAAAAAGACTACATGCCTTAAAAATCCTTGAACTCCCCAAAAAGGATCCATAAGGCATGCAATTTTTCCAAATGTTTATGGTGAAAATGGACATACATTCAATGATGGTACCCATATCCTGTCAGATGAAGGCAACGGGTCATCCAGATCAAGCAACCATGAATATTAATAAATATTGTATCAAACTCTTAGGTACCTGTTTGCATATAGGTGCACATGTGTGTGTGTGGTAGGGGGATGCTTGTGTATGTGGAGGTCAGAGTTAACCATAGACTGTCTTCTATCTTTCCTCACTTTAGTTTTTAAGACACACTCTTACTGAACCTAGAGCTCACTGATTTTGCTAGACTGACAGGCCAATAAGCTGCAGAGCTAGCTTAGGTTTAATCCACCTGCCTCCAGCCCCACAGTGCTGTGGTGAGCAGGCATAAGTCAGTACACTCAACTTTTTATGCAGACACTGGGGTTCAGACTCAGGTCCTTATGCCTGTGCAGTGGGCACTTTAATGGCTGTTCCATGTCTCCGTCCCTATCAGCAAACAATTTCTCATTCATCTCCTTTGCGTAGCCAATCTCAGATGGCCAAGGAACAGAAGAGCAGGTTCCATTTCGGGAGGCAGCAAACTGTTGAGGCCAGTGTGCAGGTGAGGCTATTTTGACTTATTCAGATGCATCAACTGCAAGGTCCAGAAAACTCTGTGAATTCTCTTTTCCATCATCATGGTTCCATGCTATCTACTCTGGGGAATTATCCTCCCCTCAACTACATGCTATATAGGAGTTACAGAATGCCACCTATGAACGTCCTACAGAACCGATGTGCCCAGGAATAATAGCTTTGGGACACCCAGTACTATAGGAAATCTGGCTCTTTATAAATTGAATTTCCAGTAGAGAAAATGAAATCCAGACTCCTTTGCATGATTTATGATGCTTTTTACAACCCCGCTCCAACCTGCTTTTCTAGACCCAATTCATCACCTTTCTTTTCGGTGTCTTCATGCTTCATTCAAACCAAACTATATGGGGTTCTGTGGCGATGCCCAGGATCTTTACTCCCTCTCGGATGCTTCCAAGAATTCCCTCTTCTCTCCCCATTATCCCTGAGCTCCTCTGCATAGCAGGGCTTGAGTCACCTTTCTTGTGACTCCTGTCCAATTCCATTTAACAATTCATCTTCATTACTAGAGTCCCAAGGATACCTTGCTTATAATAAGGTTTATTAGCCTCATTTTTTTTTTTAGCTTCTCTTATTTCTCTGCCAAACTGTGCATTCCTCCAGGGTGGGACGTGTCTTAAATAAATGTGTCTTTGTATTCCAGTTTTGAGAACGCACTCTGACCTGAATCTATCTCTCCATTTTTTTTTAAATCAAGTGTTTCCTGTACTGAAAAAGCAAGTAGGGACAATTTCCACCCTGGGATTCTAAGTAAAATCGAAAGCATGAGCTGCTCCATGGGGACATAAATTTGCACTGACCTCTGGACCCACCCGGCACTGTGTGAATCCCTCAGTGTGGCTCAAGATAAAGCGTGGAGGGGAGGGGCTAACCAATGGACTGGATTACAAACAGATCACTGGGAACTCTTTTTTTCTCTTGTAGCATTTCTCAGATTTGAAACACTCCAAAGGAGCCTCTATATAGATGCTATCATTTATTCCAGATGTGTTCTTGCAGATGTGCTCTCTTATCTGTGTAACATTTTTCATGCCAAAGAACTTGGTGAAAGTACCTGGCATGTGTTCTTCCACCAACAGAATGTTTTAGTCCTTAAAGTAAACAAAATAATCATCTTAGGGGTCTAGACAGTGTTACAGTGGAATTAAAAGGATAATCTGAAGCAGGGAGAAATGCCAGCTGCTCCTCTGACTGGCCAAATAGAAGTTGGACCTAAGAAAAATAACTACTAAGACAGGCAGCGGTGGTGCATACTTTTAATCCCAGCAGTCAGGGAGGCAGAGGCAGGTGGATCTCTGTGAGTTCAAGGCTAGCCTGTTCTACAGAGTGAGTTCCAGGACAGCCAGAGATACACAGATAAACCCTTTCTCAAAAAACAAAAACAAAGCAAAACAAAAAAAAAAAACGGAAAGAAAGAAAGAAAGAAAAAAAGAAAAAGAAAACTTCTAAATAAATACCATTGTCATAGAAAGATCTTGTGTGGATGGAGGTAGCCATAAACTTGAGCAAATCTGATCTTGTTTGGGAACTGACAGAGCTTTTTATCCATCACAAAAGTCTTAAGGTAAACAGCCTGAGCCACATGACTGCAGAAGTATGACAACATTGCCATCGACAGAGCTCTGAAAATGCTAAAGGGAGTAGAAACATTTTGGATCTAGAGAGCAGAAATGGTATTTGAAAGCTACCTTCTGTCCAGCTGCTGATTCTACATTAACTAGTCCAACAGCACCAGGGACTTTACTAGAAGCAGATGCAAATCTTGAGGAGAATTGGCATCATTTTATAACACCAGCCTCAAGGAATTTATCCATAACATCTTTAGGTAAAGAACAATGAACTGCTTCTATAGGACCAGAAAGTCCTTAGGTTCTGAGGAGTTGGGTTCTTAAACTGCCACCTTAGATGACTTCATCGTGTGTCCCAGGATACATCCTTTCCCTGTCACATTTCTGGTTTTAAAACATGAGACTTTGTTAGGCATAGTGGTGCTCACTTGTAATCCCAGCACTTAGGAGGCAGAGGCAGGCAGATCTTCATGAGTTTGAGGCCAGCCTGGTCTACAAAGTCAGTTCCAGGACAGTAAGGCAATTACACAGAGAAACACTGTCTCAAACAAACAACAACAAAAAGAAAAGAAAGAAAAAAAAGAACTGGATTAGCAGATAAAACATGTATCAGTTATTCAAGAGGACTTGAGTTCAAATCCCTAGAACTCACTTAAATGTCATGTGGGTGTGGTACCGTGCTTATAATTCCAGCTTCAAAATGCAGACCCAGGATACTTGGAGCAAGCTGGTTAGCAGGACTAACCATATTAATGAGTTCTGGGTTTGTTTGAGAGACCATACTACAATGAATACAGTGAAAGAATGACTAGTAATAGGCAACATGCTTGCACACACATACACACACACACACACACCCAAAGAAGATTTCACAGAGCATCATATAAAACTTTCTTTAAATTTTTTATATTTATTTATTTTATTTTTTGTGTTTATTTTGGCTGCATGTATGTATGCGGACCACATTTATACCCGGTGCCCATAGAGGTCAGAAGAGGCCATAAGATTCCTTGCAGTCAGAGTTTGTATGAGACACCATATCAGTTCTGGGATTCAAACTTTTTACTTAACAACAACTACAAGTGCTCTTAACCATCAAGCCATCTCCTCAGCCCCAAATTAAGCCTTCTTTTCAATTTGACTCTCACAATCAGATCCTGGATCTGATTTTCAGGCAAATCTGCCTTATGTTTACTGTAGCAAAGGCCCCTCTGAGTACTGTCAAAGTGGCTTTGGGGTTTTTACTTTATACTCTGGATTAATGTTTGCTTGCTCAGGCCTATAACTCCACAGCCCTTGTCATTATCATTTGTATCCCATCTTTCAATGACGAACTTTTGAATGCTTGTATCCTTTCCTTCTTGGTCATAAGCTGAGATGTTGTAGTGTGTCTGAACACATCAGTAACCCATGTTCCTTTTATAGTGTAGCATCATTCTAGGTATTCCACACCCAACTCTAGAAGCATTGGCTGTGTTTTATAATTAAAAGGTATTTTTTGCATCTTTGATCAGGTTTTTACTCAAATAGGCTGTCTCTATTTGATCTATGGAATGAAAGAAATTTTAATAGATTAAGCAGCAGGCTTTTTCTCTTCTTTGGTTGGCTTCTTCCCTATTGGCTTTTTCTCAGCTGCTGGTTTCTTGGTAGCTACAGCCTTTATTTTTCCTGCAGGCTTCTTCTGCTTCTTGACATCCACAGGCTTCTTTTCTTTCTTACTTTCTGCAGGCTTCTTGTCCGCAGTCCCCTTTTCTGATTTGGCAGCCAGTGCTGCTGCTTCCTGTTTCTTTACCCAGAGTTTGTAATTTCTGGCCTGGTGAAGAATGGCATTCCTGTGCATAGTCTTTGCATAAGGGTTCAGCTTCAGCATGATTCTCAGGTTCTTCAGTTGATTCTTCTTCAAGCCTCTACACTGAATCTTCTTGCGTAGTGCTCGGAGGGCTCTTTGGATTTCTGGACTTTTCATATTCTGCTAAGGCCTGTTGTTGTTGGGGTTTCTGTCCTGCCCAGTTCTCACAGCTGTTAAGTGTCAAAGAAATCACACAGGTCTATATTAGTTATAAACTGATTGGCCCATTAGCTCAGGCTTCTTGTTAACTCTTATAACTTATATTAGCTCATTATTCTTGTCTATGCTAGCCACGTGGTTCAGTACTTTATTTGGTGAGGCAGTCACATCTTACTTCTTCTGTGGCTGGGTCACAACTGCAGACTAGGACTTCCTTCTTCCAAGAATTCTCCTGTTCTCATTGACCCACCTCTACTTCCTGTCTGGTTGTCCCGCCTATACTTCCTGCCTGGCTACTGGCCAATCAACGTTTATTTAAAATATAATTGACAGAATACAGACCACTGTCCCACACCAGTCTGTGTTCATCATCTTGTGCATGGGAAGGTTATAATTACTCTTGAGGGTAGCAGCCTTACACCAAGTGCCATACAACTCATCTAACTTCTGGAAAGCACTTTTGGTCCAAATACAGAAACGCCCCACATGCCCACCAGGAACAAGTTTCAAAATGCCCAGCTTGCTGGCATCAAGCAGAGTAATACCAGTGATGTTTCTGAAGGCTTTGATGATACCGTTATCTTCATTATAGATGATGCAGGGCCCCCTGCACTGGCTACATCATTGGTTTCTCATTTTGCCTTTGCCAGCTCTCATTCTCTGAGAGGCATAGACCTTTTTGATGTCATTCCAAGCTTTAAGCCTCTTAAGCAGCTGAACAGCCTCCTTGGTCTTCTTGTAACCTTCAACCTTATCTTTAACTCCTAAAAGGAGTTCAGGAACTTCCTCAACACCTTTAGACCTTTAGACATCACCAAAGCTGGTAAGGCTGAGGCAGCCAGTGCAGAACAGATGGCATATCACTTTTGGGTTGTATTCACTCTGTGATACCAATGATGCCAGGTTTCAGTTGGTGCAAACATGCGGTCTCCCTGTCACATATTTCCAAAGGCACCCTGGCCAGAACAGGGGTACCACCACCTCGAACTCTGGGAATTTGAGCCAAAGCTCTGCTGGTACCCCAAAACTCAGCACTGGTCTGATGACCTACTAATTCACTGATAGCATAGGGCTGTTTGTTGTTTTGCCTGAAGTTGGTGTAAACAAAATTCACAATATTTGGTCAAATGGGAGCTTTGAACACAGCTGGCAAAGTGACATTCTTGCCAGATGACTCCCCCTTTTCAGAGTACACCGATATGAGGGGACTGGCACAAGCCATGACGGAAAAAGGAGAGGGCCACACTCCTCTCGACCCAGCTGCTCCCACAGGAAAAGCAAAAAAAAGTAATTTTTATTTCAAAGTCAAGTTAAAATACAAGGGATACTCAAGCATATATATGTACACACATGTGTATGCATGTATGTATGTTCTTATTTATACTTAGAAGATACATCCAAGAAATAAATTCTCAATGGCTTCTGACATGCATGCAATTAGTTGAACTAATCCTTTTATTAAACTGTTTTCCTCCTCCCCATTCTCTCTTCCTTTTCTTCTCCTCATCTTCTTCTTCTTCCTCCTCCCCTCCCTCTTTTTCACCCCTCTTGATAGATAGGTTTTCATTATGTAGTTCAGACTTGCTTGGAATTCCCTTTGTAACTCAGTCTGGTAACGAAGTTGGGATCTTTCTACCTTGACCTCCACTTGCAAGGATTGTAGTCACATACCACTATACTCAGTTTATGTTCTGCATTGCCTTCCTTGTAGTGACTCTTTAAAAAGAAGGACCATCTCTGTTTTAGTAGATTTTTTTCCTTTTTACTATACTTCAACTTTCTTGGCCAATACTCTTTTGGGTAAATGAGCCTATGAGAATGGACTTATGTGCAGCATTATCACATGTGTCAAAGGTCTACAGATAATAATTTATGTGTTATTTGGCCAACTACTTTTTAATTTCTCTGTCCTGAAAATACCAGAATTGGCTTGGTATTCACATTAAAAGATCAGAACTCCAAACTCACATTTGTTACTTATTGCTTTTGTGTACTTTGATAATTACTCTCTGAACCTACTTTTTCTAACATCTCAAATACAGGTAATAAAAGTACATGCTTGATATCATCCCAACACTCCCTGTTCATGTGTCCCTGTCATAGATGCTCACATGTCTTCCTTTGCCATGATTCTTTGTGGCTGTGTCTTTCTACCAGAAAGATTCATCTTATCACTCTTCTAGTGGCTGGCTTCCCATGCCTCAGTTTTTAGCTCAGATGGGACTTTCTTTAAGTCTGAAAGGTTTTTTGTATCCTAGCTAAAGTATCTTATGATATTTTATGGCCCCTGAACACAATATTTGGTGTGGGACAATTCTGTGTTCTGTCAATTATGTTTTAAATAAACACTGATTTGCCAGTAGTCAGGCAGGAAGTATAGGTGGGACAACCAGACAGGAAGTAGAGACGGGCAATGAGAACAGGAGTATTCTGGGAAGAAGGAAGCTCTTCCCTGAGTCCTGCCCAGGCACCAAAGAAGCAAGATGTGACCTGCCCTGTTGAAAAAGGTACTGAGCCATGTGGCTAACATAGATAAGAATGATGGATTAATATAAATTATAAGAGCTAATACGAAGCCTGAGCTAATGGGCTCAGTTTATAACTTATGGAGACCTCTGTGTGATTTTCTTTGGGATTTACCAGCTGTGGGAACTGAGCAGGACAGTAACCCCCAACAAGCAGGCCCTCATGTTACAAATATTCTTTAAGATACACATAATGCATTGTAATTGTTTCATGTGTCATTATAAAACTTTGTAATTGTGTATCCAGCTAGAGCTAGATCTTTAAAAAGGCAAAGTGGATGTAGGACTTGGCATAGAAAAGAATCTTAATAAATGTTATTATTAAAACAAATGTCTCAGTTTACTTCTTTGAATTTGTTTGTGTTAATGTAGAACATGTGGAAAACAATTAAATTATCTTGTTGTTTGTACTATAGCCCAGATGTAAATATTTTAAAATTTTCAATGTGTTCTTTAGGTCAGTCACTTGATACTAAACCAAAATATTAGTCTCTGTATTAATTACATGGATTTTAATATATGATAATGTTTCAAAGGTTTATGCTTGTAATTAATACATATTTTCTCAATTATGTCAGATATATTAGCTTAAGTAAATGAATTGTGGGTACAACTTGATTTGTGAAAAAACAGTACAATTTGAGAGCTCTCAATATGTAAACAATTATATATAAAATGAAAACATCCTTTTTCTTTTCTATCAATCAAAACTTTTAAGTTTCCTTGATAGTCATGTGGGAAAAAGCGGTATACCCCTAAGATTCTTCTGATATGTCAGTCACAGAAATGCCTGTCAACTTTGAGCCCTTTCTTAGCTGATCATGGGCTATGTGTGAGGATGAACCACGTGAAACTGTTACACGATATGTACCTAATATCAAAAAAACATGAGGCACAGAATCTAGGAGCAGTGAGGCAGTCTACAGCCGACAGAAGGAAGCAGACCTCACAAAGACGCAACAATCACTTACAGCCCATTTTCTTCTCATCCATTGGGCAAATCAAATCAAGACAATTGAGATTTTGATTGCAAAGTGAATGCCCCAAAACATGTTGCTAGGACACATGGAGCTAAGGCAAGAAGGAATTAGTCAAACAGTAAGATTGTTAGAAGAAATTTGGCCTGACGTTTCTGTGTATGGAGTGAAGGGAACTTACATTGGAAACCTTTTTCAGAAACAAAATCTTTTGGAACTGCAATTCTTCCATGACATTATATAATGATAGTATGTTCTGGAGTCATCACAGGGGACATAGGGAATGAGAATGTTGGTCTCCAAAACTTAGGAAATTGCCAAGAACAGTTGCAGGTCCATATTTATGTGATAATGTGCTGACTCCTGCAGGTACAGGCTGACCTCTAGCTCTTTATCCAACAGCTTTCCTAGGCTGCGTCCTCCTAGGTTGCTCCTGTTGGAATGTTAAAGAAAAGATGTAACTGAAAACCCCGACTGGTGGAACCACTTGGATGTTAATTGCTTTTCACTTCACTTGCGGTCAAGGTAAGAAAGAGCACAATAGGTTTTATGAAGCATGATTAATAAAAACTCAGGGTCAGAAATTAGGCTTCAACCTGAAGATCTGAAAAGCAAAACAGCTAGACACTGGCTCTTACCTCGTCCTCAGTCTGAAATGGCAGTCCTGCCTCCTGGAATCTCAGAATGAGACTGTGTCTGAGAGCTGTCTCTCCCATCTTACATTCCTCTCTCAGTGCTGGGATTAAAGGTGTGCACCACTGCAATTAAAGGCATGCACCACCCAATTATTATGGCAACTAGTGTGGCTACTGGGATTAAAAGTGTGTGTTATCATAACCTGTTCTATAAGGCTGACCAGAGGGACTGTTTTACTCTCAGATCTTCAGGCAGTCTTTATTTATTAAAATACAGTTGAAATGCCACTACATTTCCCCTTTTTGTCTAAAAGAAAGAAGGCTGTAATTAACACAAGAAAACTATACACAATAAGTACAATGACTATATACAATATATTTAGGCAATAAATACATCAACAATGTCTAGTCCATTTGCATTTGACAAATCCAGAGAAAATATTTCATATCTATCCTATTTTGATGAGTCCTAAGTCTTGTACCTAATTTATAACTTGCTCTCTGCATCTGGTAAACTATAACTATCTAATCTTCAATTCCCTCAGAAACCCAAGAAGGAAATAATACTGAGTAAGCAGGACGTGCAAGCAAGCGACTTCCAAAAAATGTGAGTAATGACAGAAACAGCTGGCTGCCTGGACAGTCACCCAAAGTTCCTTTGCAACGTTGGGGCATCCATCTTCAGCCTACAGGCCTAGCATATTCGACAGACTTTTCTATGAAGCAGGATATTTTGTGTCCTGCTTGTCTAATTAGGACAGCCTTCTGTCAGCAGTTGAGGAAGGGGCATTTTCTTGCCCAGTGGCTTACTTTTGCCACAAAGAAAGTAAACTCCATGTGGAGTTTCTTCAATGCCCATTATCGTCTCTGAAGTAGATTGGTGCTGCCAGGAGCAGACATGAATGACTGCCATGAAAAAGAAGAACCTCGGTTATTAAAACATCTTAAATGCCATATTCTGTAGATCCCTGAAGTGTTTAAATATGACTTATCAATCTAAATTATATCTTTGTTTGACCTTGAAAGCATACCTAATGTGACTACAAGTTCAATTACACTATGTGATTAACTACTAACCTCTATTTCTTTATTATCCTAAACAGTTGATAATAATAATTTTCAAGGACTAGAAATTTGCATTACATTGTTAAATGAGCTGTATAGGTACAATACCTTGAACAAGATTAGAAATATATGTACAATATGTTTTAACAAAATTAATCTCAAATTTATATCAATATACAAAATTTGCATACAATATACAAAAGTAAAACCCAGGTAAAACATCTTAAACTAATAGTTGTTTTTAAAAAGTAGATTCAATAATCTACCTTTCTATCTTATCATATTTATATTCACTTTTT
The DNA here is from genome assembly GCA_004026605.1 of Ondatra zibethicus. NCBI lineage: Eukaryota > Metazoa > Chordata > Mammalia > Rodentia > Cricetidae > Ondatra > Ondatra zibethicus. The sequence continues at coordinate 28,761 of PVIU01002005.1, forward strand.
TCTTTTCCTTTCTTTTTTCCTTTTATTCTTTCTCTCTCTTTTTCTTTCTTCCTCTTTCTTTCTTCCTTCCTTTCTTTCTTTCTTTCTTTCTTTCTTTCTTTCTTTCTTTCTTTCTTTCTTTCTTTCTTTCTTTCTTTCGATTTTTCAAGACAGGGTCTCTCAGTAGCTGTGGAGCCCATCCTGGAACATGCTTTGTAGACCAGGCTGACCTTGACCTTGTGATAGAGCTCTGCCAGCTTCTGTCTCCCAAGTGCTGGGATTAAAGGCATGCACCACTACTGCCTGGCCTTTTTTTTTTTTAAACAAACTAACAAAAAACCCTTTTTTTTCCTGACTATTATCCATAACAACTTGTAACCAACACATTAAAAACAAACATCCGTAATCCATTTGGGAATATGGGCATAGTTTTCTAGGCTACTTCCTGCTGATTGGGGGTGCTGATAATTTTATGAGGACCCAAAGGAAATTTCGGATTATGGTCAAGTCCTTACTGGAGTATTCTGTGAGGCTGGATCATTTCAGACAGCAGTCTTTAAGCTGTTTTGGATGTAGGACTCAGAGGAAACTGTAACAAATGTACTCTGAAATGTTGGGTCACCTGGGTCATCATTTCCCATTGAAGATTTTTCAGGGGTCTTTCTTGATCAAACCTTATTTTTCTTAACCAAGTAAGAATCCACAGCCTCTCACTTCCTGTGGAAAGAAAAACAAAACCTCTTCTCTAAAGTAACATATCTTTTTACCTAAATTTTGAAGTCAAGGCATTTTCAAAATATATAGATTGGATTAATCCAGCAGCATTAATAACCAAAGTCTTTTAGCAGCTGTTGTTCCTTCCTCAGCAGTCAAACACTTCAAAGACAACACAATTATACACAGTATCCAGATTCTCTGTGTATTTTTCATCTTTACATGAAGCTAAGCCAGGGTGGATGGGAGCTTGGAGCGCTAGTTTTAATCCCAAACCCAGGTGGCTAGGTTTTAGTTCCAATTCCTAGAGCTGGAATTCCAATCCCAGCTCTGACCTGGGCAGGTGTCTAAAAATCCTCAGGCAAATGGCATTTTCGTGAAGCGCCAAATGAAGCATGATTAATAAAAACTCAGGGTCAGAAATTGAGCTTCAACCTGAAGAACTGAAAAGCAAAACAGACAGCCTCTGGCTCGTACCTTGACCTCAGCCTGAAATGGCGATTCTGCCTCCTGGAATCTCAGAATGAAGACTGTGTCTGAGAGCTGTCTCTCCCATCTTACATCCCTCTCTTAGTGCTGGGATTAAAGGAGTGCACCACTGGGATTAAAGGCATGCACTGCCCAGTTTGTATGACAACTAGTGTGGCTACTGGGATTAAAGGTGTGTGTTCCTACTGTAACCTGGTCCGTAAGACTGACCAGTGGGACTGTTTTACTCTCAGATCTCCAGGCAATCTTTATTTATTAAAATACAGTTGAAATGCCACTATCGTTTTGTATTTTTAGTACCTGCAATGTGCTAGGTTATACCATATATATTAATTTATCTCACTGAGCCACTTATGTCACACTCTATGATTTTTTTAAGTGATAAGGAAACTAACACAGTCACCATTAGGGGAGATGTCAGGTGACAAATGTAGTGGAGCGTGGATGCACACCCATCTCGACCACACAGCAAGGCTCGTGCACTTCCCATCGCAATTTCTGCCTTTTGCTTGACGTCTACTAAGTGTCAACCTTCTTTTCTCATTGATGTTAAGGCCAATTTGGTTGACATAGAGAAAATGCTTCATAGTTCAGAATCTAAATTCAGCTCCATGAAAAGTTTCAGGATTCATAGTACCACCTGTGAATGTTTCTAATCAGGGTCTCCTAAGGTAGCCCCATTGAGTCTGCTTCCATCAGTGATGATGGCCAAGCACTGAAGTTGGTTTCTGATGGAAATGGTACCCTGGAACTTGCTGTGACAGTTGCTCTCAGAAGTGGTTAACTCTCACCAGGTTGTTGTCTCATCATCTCCTATCAATGCAACCTCTTGGCAGAAGGCAAACCATAGTCTTTCATGGGCTCTTTAGCCATAGGCAGCTTTGGACCATAATTTTGGTTTCCTCCTCAGTTGTGGTTTACATTGCCTGAGGTTATGAAGTATTCAACTTCCTCTTCGTGCCCAATGAACATTATTCCCCCATAGAAATGGGAATAAAGAAACACTCATTGTCTCCTGGAAGTACCCGAGTTGAGGTTTATAAGGATAAGGCAGGAAAATCTTGGAATCTCTTTTCTTGGGCATAGGAGCATCTAAAAAAATTAATATCCATGGAGACAGCAAAATTTATTTCAGTAATTCTAAGTAGTACCAAGAAGGAGTATGTTGAAGAAAACCCTCCAGATTTCACATAATTATCACATATCAGTACTCCGCAGCTAACGCTAAATGGAACAGTAACAAACTTTGTCACTGATGCCTGGTTGAAGTGAAGATCCATGAGATGTAGGGAGTGGGGTGCTATTCTTTATAGCTTAGAGTTTGAACTGAAAAAAAAAATAGAACATCAAGCCTTCAAAGCCAAATTTTCCTCTGACTCTCACTGGACCACTCATCTGTCATTAGGCTATGCTGTCTCAGAATCATCGCCTAATACATGTATAGAATGTACTAGTAATGCTGGGATGGGTTTCTTGGAAACAGGTATCTTGTTGAGTCATCTGTATTTTCTAATATAGTGAATTTCTAGGCAAGGGTGTTCTATAAATATTCCTTAGCTAATTAAATCAGATGCTGTGTTAACTATTAAATAAAACCACTTTGTACTGTGCTAGAGTTGCAGACATAAGGTGTGGTACAAAGTAGATTTATCAGGACCTGTCTAGTTACTGAGTATGAAGCACATTGACCCTTAGGATCATTCAAAGTATGGGCGTTATAGAAAATGCATTTAATCACTGACTCCTCAGCCCCCTCACTCTCTATTTGGTGCTTCACTGCAATTTGATATTAAAATCTTGGAATTTATTTAAGAAGTCAAACCACATTAGAGCCCCATCACTCCACCTACCTTTCTAATTAATGAGTCTCAGCACAAATTAAGCAAGTTTTCAGTTAATGAGCTACAAATAAATCTATCTGAAGATACTAATTACTACTAATATCCAAATTAGTTACACTCCAGGTTTGTTCTCTTTGAATTTACATTAATTTGTCTCCTTTCCCCTAATCAGTTAAGTCTCATCTAAACATAAATTGTAGAGATGTGACTTCCAGGATGGAGTGTGTAGAATGTGACTTTAATGGGTGACATCATTAAATAAAACAGCCTGGTAATTATTTAACATCTGTGTACATTGCTGAAGGCTGTACAGAAATGAAGAAACATTTATTCAAGGAAATCCTCATGGTCAATTAATGTAGACAAGGGCAGTGTGAATATACAAGGAGGAAATAAATGTTTCTTCAATAAATGGCTCCAAGAATACTGAATATCCACATGAAAAATGAAATGGAAAATGGACCCTTATTGTCTATAAGGATAACTGCAAAGAGATTAAAGAAAAGCAGGTGAGATATAAAACCATAAAACCCTTAGAATAAGGTAGGGCTAAGCCCCTTGACATTGGGCTTGGCAATAGATTTTTTTCTAGAACGACAGACCGAAGTCCAGGCAACAAAAACAAAAACAAAGTAGACTGTGTCAAACTACAAAGCTTCTGCAAAGGAAAGGAAATAGTAACAAAATGGAAGACAACCCAAAGAATGGGGGAAGAACATTTGTAAGTCATTTATGTGATAAGAAACTAATATTCAGGATACATAAGGAACTCTTATAAGTCGATAGCAAAAAATAAATAATTGAATTTATAAAAGGGCAAAAGGAGGCCTGAAACACAAATGCCTCATAGTTTCACTAACAGAGGGAACCTAAAGTAGCTGAAATCAAAGTGTAGAAATCAAAACTGCTGAGCCAGGTAGAGAGGAAGAAAAAGAAAAGTACAAAATATATTACTAACTATAATGCCTTTTCCAGGCATGGTGGTGCATGCCTTTAATCCCAGTACTTGGGAGACAGAGGCAGGCATGTCTCTGAGTTCAGGCCAGCTTTGTCTATAGAGGGAGTTTCAGGACAGCCAGGGCTACATGGAGAAACCCTAAGTCAGAAAAATAAACCAAAACAACTGTGTTATGGACTATTTTGATCATACCCAGACACTCCCAAGACTGTCAATAAAGTTTACCTTGAATCAAAGGGCAGAGTAAGCTACTAACTGACCAAAATTATTTTGGAGGACTGATGATATATAGAGAAACACAGGAAGTAGTAGGGAGGACTTTAGAAAGATTTTAGCCTTGTTTGGGTTGAAGAAGGAGAGAGAGGAAGTCACTATTCACTTATTCGCTTCTGTGCCGTTTTTCTGATCAATCAGGGTCTTACCCCAATATCTGACTCCCAGGCCTTTATTGATAAAGAATAATTAAATAAATTCTTCATCTGGCATCCAGTGAGGGGCACAAGATCATAAATTGACCATTTGTTGCTGACTTTGCAGTTGCTAGAGTTGTCACCATGGCTGGTTCACTCTCCCTCCCCCAAGGCCCTCTATGCAAGTCTGTTGTTTTTGCATTACAATTTCCCTATAGTAGTTTCCAGCTGCTGCCCACCCCTGGCACCAAATACCACAGGTAGTTGAGCCCCAAACACCACCAGAGTTAACCACCCCCACCTTGGTACTTCCCACCATATGGTCTTCTTCCATGTGTCCCCCTGTTTCTAATTTTCAGGTGTCTTACTCCCTCTCCACATGGGTTGTGGGCTTCCCCTGGAGCCCCTCCTTTGACCACTGCCATGCCAGGTCACCTGCCTTGACAACTGTTTGAGTTTTTACTGCTGCTGCCACTGCCACACATTCTGAGCCCCCAGCTACATAAGAGCAGCTGCAGCTGTGTTCAGCCAGGCCCTGCACTTCCTGCATTCTCTTCCCAGACATGCAGCACAGCAACAGCTAGTTTCACACTCTGCTGTCATAGTCAGCAGATCTGATGGCATACCCCAGAATTCTTAAAAGGAGAGTTAGTTTTATAGTTTTTACCCACAGTAAGACTGGGAAACAATATTATGATGCAGGGGGTTAAGTCTCTGTATGGTTCCACAATGGGTGGTTTCAAAATGAAAAAGTTAAATAAAGGGATAATCAGCTTAACTGGAATTAACAGAATGCCAATTATAATCATTATCAGTTTGGTAATTCATGTTTTATCCTTTAAAAGGTCGTTTGGTAAGATAAAATCTTTAGAAAGACCTACTAATGAAACTAAGAAAAGTATTCAAACACAGAAAAGGGAGTTTAGAGCAGAATTTACTGCACCATTGCATTATGAAACTAAAGAGGAATGGCTCAAGGTTATTAGAAAACCAACCTTAATTTATCCAGTTACCACTCAAGAATGATCACCAGATAATATGTGTCTCCAAGGCTATTTAGAAGTTAACCATGATCCTTTATAAATATTAGATTTGAAGTGATTTAAGGAAGCAGTAGTTTCATATGGTATGCATTCAGTTTTTATGAAGCAGATGCTAAATTCATGGGTAACTCAGAACAGAATAGTCAACAAAACTGGAAAGATTTAGCTACAGTGGTATTGGAAGTTGGTCCTTGGTTACAAAGGAAAACATGGTGGGGAGAGGAAACTAGGGTCATAGAACAACAAAGAGTAGAAAGAGGTATGGAAATTTCCCAAGATCAGCTTCTTGTTGAGGGCCAGATTGCTGGTTTGCAAAGCCAGTTTAGATTTGATAAGCACAGCTTGACTCTATGTTGTATACTAGCTTTGAATGCTTGTGACAGGGTTGAAGAATCAGGAAAGAGGACTGAGCCATTTACTAAAATTATACAAGGTCCAAAAGAAGCCTTCACTTATTTTTATTTTTTTTATAAAGTTTGACTTCAGCTGTAAGTAGAATGATATCAGATTGACAGCCAAATAAATGTTAATTGAATCCTACAGGAATTCTTATGCAGAGAGTAGACAATATTTTAGAATGGATATTTTTGCCACATAGAGTAAAACATTAAAGACCTATGTAGAAAAGATTTCTGAGTTGATTTTGAAAGGAAAATTAAGATTTCGTCAATTAGCAGGAAGAGTCTTACGAGAAACTGTGATGCCTTTTACTAATGATGAACTCATTGTGAACAGAACTCATTATGAACTCATAATGATGGAGTCATTATGGACAGAAAATGAACATTGGCAAAGAGCTTGCAGTAATTTTGGGGGTTAGCAACAAATACCAATAAATCAGGAAAGGCAGGTTATAAGTCAGGAAATTTAAGTAAAGTGACTCAAAGCCCTTCTGTTAAAAAGCATAGAATTATATGCTATTCTTAAGGTATTTTTAGATTTTGCAGAACCTCTTAGTATAGTTACTAACTCTCAATATACTGAAAGGGTTGTTTTATGTATTGAAACTGCAGAGCTTATTCCAGATGATTCAGAATTAATTTTGTTATTTATTTAGTTACAAAAATAATCAGAAATAGATATGATCCCTTGTATATAACACATATCAGATCCCACACAGGTTTACTGGGCTCTCTAGCACAAGGTAATGATGAAAATTGACCAGCTATTGATAGGAAATGTGCTAAAACCTTCAGAATCTCATGAGAAACACCATGTTAATAGCAAAGGGTTGAAGAAAGTTTTCTATCATTTGGCAACAAGCAAAGAAAATTGTAAGGAAATGTTCTACTTGCTTTTTGTATAACCAAACTCCATTAACTGCAGGAAGTAACCCAAAAAGTACTCAAAGAAATGAAATTTGGCAAGTGGATATGTTTCAATTTGCATAGTTTGGAAAATTAAAGTATATGCACCATACTATGGATACATATTCAGGATTTCAATGGGCAACTGCTCTGAGTTCTGAAAAGGCTGATTCTGTAATTACACATTTCTTAGAAGTTATGGTCATTATGAGGACACCTGTACAAATTAATACTGACAATGCTCCAGCATATGTCTCTAGTAAAATGAATCAAAATTTTACATATTATAACATGAAGCATATTACAGGACACATAGCACTACAGGACAGCTATAGAAAGATCTAATCAAACTTTAAAAGATATGTTTAATAAACAGAAAGGAGTAATAAAGACTCCCCAGAGATAGAAAATACAAAATGCTTTATTAACTTTAAATTTTTAAAATGCTGATGAGAAATTAATGACAGTTGTAGAGAGACATTGAATAGTAGGAAAAAAACTGAGGAATTAAATCAGTATATACATTAAGAATGTGTTGACCTCAGAACAGAAACTAGAATATATGTTACACTGGGGGAGAAGTTTTACTTTTGTTTCTACAGAAGAAGAAAAGCTATGGATACCATCAAAATTGATAAAAATTAGATTTAAACAGGAGAGATTTCTTGATTAGGAGATGTGATAGTTCATCAAACAGCAAGATTATTCAATCTAAACTAATCTATAAGTCTAACAAATGCCTTTCATTTGATCAGATATAATCTGGCCAAAAAAGAAACTCCCTGAAGTTAGAGTTGGGGAAGGGTTTTGTTTTTGTCTTTCCAGGAGAATAAAAGCATCCAACTAAGGAATCTGAAGACCACTGGACAAATGAGACAACTGAAGAAAAAGGACAAATCATCCAGAGACAACATCCCAAGAAAGAGAGAAAACTGGCCTAATGGTATAAAACATTTCCAACAAGATAACTTTTTATAAATCTTCCCAAATGTTTATTTCCTCTGTTCTATATAGACATATAAGGTCTTTTTGTAGTCCCAATTCAATTGAAAATCAAAGCTGACTTTGGAGTTGGCTCTCTCCTTCTCTAAACCCAACCATGCTTGTTAAGGAGAAATTCAAAATCTCTGTCTCATGTCAGAAAAGTCACCTGATATGGAACAGAAGAAAAACAAAATTAAGGGACTATTCTACTGCAACTAATCTCATAATTCTTGGTTTTATTTTGGCTCTTTAAATTTTTTCTTAAGGTATAAATATTATCCCAAACCTTATAAGATTAATCTATCTATATATATATTTAAACTTTCTGTCATGATATTAATTTTCATATAGAACACCAAATAATTATATAAATAGAGTTCATCTAAGTTCCTGTATGTGATTTTGGGTTTGAGTCTAAAGCAGGTAACTAAAAATTAAATTTAGGTACCCCAGATGTATTTAACAAATTGTGGTCCATTAGCCTCTCTAAGATCTGCTGCATATGACATTTTAAATAACTTAAGTTTTCAACAGTGAACAGTGATCATTCCTAACAACAACCTTTGAAGTCTCCAAAAGGATAATGGGGCCCCACAAAGATGAGTCCACCTGGATTGTGATAATGTCATTAAGCTAACAAAAACCACCCAAAGATCAGTTTCAGACTACAAACTGCTCAGGACAAAACTGCTAGCTGCAAGGGTCCAGCCTCACAGACTACTCTAGCCAGGACTTCAGATAAGTCCTGAACTTTCCCATTACACAAAGACTGAACAACAAATGTTACAGCTACTATACTATTTAAAATACAGTACAGTCTCACATCTGTATGGTGTACACTAAAATGTCACAAGGAAAAAGAGTCAGAAAAATATACATCAGTGTTGTATAGGCCACTGGAAATAAAACTTGGCATGATAATATATTGTGTAGGTTGGTTTTAGTAATACTTCAGACAATGTACAATAAGAACACCACTGGATTACATCCAAGACAAGTGTTTAATAAAGTATAAGAAAGCAGTTTACCTCATAAAAATATTAGAGTTTGTTTCCCCAAGGCTTGACAATTATCTCTATTTTCTCAGGGTCCCCTAAAGATGCTGCCACCCATAGACATCAGTAAGTAATTTTAAGAACAAAATTCCTACATTCCCAAGAGGTGGGATGGGTGGGTTTTGGTCAGTCCATAATTTATGGATGTTTATCATTATATAGAAAGGTTGGTTAAAAGTTGTTATTGATCATAGTCAAGGGGAAAACTAACCAAAGGAGATTAGATTCAGGGATCTCATTCTGAAATGATAAAGGGAGATATAGCAATGTTAGGATAAAAGGTTAGATTATTGAATCTACTTGTAAACTAAAAAAAGCCACTATTAAATATTAAATATTTTACATTAGTATGGATTTGGTATATTGATACAAATTTAAGATTATTTTTGTTATACTGTATATATGTTTCTATTCTTGTATAAGTTATTGTATTTATGCAGCTCATTTAACAATGCAATATAAATTTCTGGTCCTTGAAAGTTATTATTACAAACTATTTAGTATAATTAAAATATACAAGTTAGTAGTTAGTCATCTAACAGTCAAATTCGTGGCCATATTAGGTATGTTTTCAAGGTCAAACAGAGATATATTTTAGATATACAGATGGTCTTCAACCACTTCAAAGACCTAGAGAATACATCATTTAAAACAGTTTAATAACATAAAGCTTCTTATGACAATGAGACACATCTGCTCCTAGTAACAACAATTTACTTTATAAAAGGATAATGGGCATCTAAGAACCTCCATATGGAGTTGCTTTCGTTTTGGCAAAGCTAGCCATCTGTGCAAGAAACTTCCTATGTCTTGACTGCAGACAATATGCTGTTCAAACTGGACAAACAGGACACAAAAGAAGATGACTGTCAAACTTTGCTAAGACAAGATGGGACAGTCTTTTGAAATTCCTGCTTCACAAAAAAGTCTGACAGATATTCTAAGCCTGAAAGGCCAAAGATAAATAACACAATGCTGCAGAGGAAACTTGGGTAACTGTACAGGAAGCCAGATGTCTCTGTCCTTTCTATAGTTTTGGAAGTGCTTGCTTTACAATTTCTGTTTACTCAGGTAATATTATATCCTTCTATGGTCTTTGATGGTGTTGAAGACTAGATAGTTATTGTTACAGTTTTCCTTGTTAACAAATTCAGAAAAGAAACTCATAAAAGAGTTGTAAAGTGTATGAAGTTGAGAGACATAAAAGCTTAAATTTTTTATCTAAGAAAATGTTTTGAGGTCTCAAAAGATAGTTTTGGATCGGTAATACAAGTTAGGATAGACAGTGAATTAGGCACAAAACTTTGAACTCACCAAAATAGGATAGATTATGGAGTATTTTCTCTGAATTTCACAAATGCAAATGAATTGTACATTGTGAATATAATTTTTACCTCATAATTTTTCTTATTGTATGTAGTTTTACTGTGTTAGACTTAAAACCTTTCCTTTTTATTTAGACAAAAGGGGGAATTATTGTGAGATATTTTGATGGCACTCTGACACTCCTGAGACTATCAATAAAGTTTACCTTGAATCCAAGGGCAGAGCTAGCTACTAGCTGACCAAAATCAGCCATAGAGTTTTTAGAGGACTGAGGACAGGAAGTAGTAGGGAATTACAGAGAGACACAAGTAGAAGGGAAGGATTTTAGAAAGATTCTTGACCCTTTTTTTGGGGTCTAGGAAGGAGACAGAGAGGAGGTTACTCGTTACTTCTCTGCTGTTTCTCTGATCAATCAGGTTCTTACCCCAATATCTGACTCCTGAGTTTTATTGATAAAGAATAATTAGATAAATACTTCACAACTGTTATTAGGAAACAGGAAATGTAGAGGAAGGTGAGAAGAAATAGGCTAACAGATGCAAAGTCACAGCCAGATAATTTATAGTAGTACAATGTTTACAGTCAAAATGTTGTGTGGAAGAATTCAACAAAACTTGACAAGAGGATTTCTAATGTTCTCATCACAACATTAGGATAAATTGAAAATACTGGAGATGGTAAATGGCATAACTGTCTTGAGTTGATAATGATACAATGTATGAATGAACTGATCATGACACTTTAATCTTTAAAACTATATAATTACTGCCCTCCAGCAAGTAAATAAAAATGTTTCAAAATCAAAAGGAGCAAAGGAGTGAAATAGACTTTTTTTTCACAAATAAGATATACATACAGGTGGCCAATGTATGCATAAAAAGAAGTGTTCAAAATCACAAATCATTAGAAAAATGCAAATCAAGAGAAAGCGGCATATCACTTCACTGGTCAAAATGCCCCCTTCCCCCGGAAGATGACACACTTACAAACTGGGGAAAAAAGCGGGAAAGGGAGCCCTTGCATATCACTGGTATGGATCCTAGCTAATACAACACCTATGCAAAACTACTGAGAGGTTTCAGAAAAAAAAAAGAGAAGAAAAACAAGTAAAGTTTGAACTACCATATGGCACAGCCATCCCACTACCGAGAGATACTAAAGGAAATGCCAGCAAGTCAAAGAAACACCTGCACTCATGTTCGCCACTGAACATTCGCAGGCGCCAAGGTAGGGAGAGAAGCCAAGGCTGCGCTGACATCGTGTGTGCAGCAGGTTATCGTTCTGTCACAGGGGAACACGTTCAGGAAACTAGGGAACAGTGTGTTAAATGAAGAAGCCAGAGAAACGGCAAAACTGTGCGAGCCCGTTCACACGTGGGATTTGAAGAGGTAAACTCGAGTATGATAGCGGCTGCCGGATCTGAAGGATGAGCACAGTTGTAAAACATCCACCAAAGGGCACGCAATATTTCTATGCCGGTGGGAATGGGTTCTGGGGCTCTAATTTAAAACAGGGTGGTAACTGATTAAGGTGATAATCATTATGTGATGCATATGTATATCAAGCCCGCACATTCTATACTTCGAATATGCAAAGGTGATTAAGGCTTTCTGATAGCACTTAAACTTCAGTCCCCTTTTCCTCACCCTTCATCCTTCCCTCGGCCTGCGGAGAGCCCTACTCCAGAGGAAACTTTCTCCCACGAAAAGCTCAAGTGTTATTGAGTCTCTCTAGGACGAATACATGGCCAGCATTTTCTAACCACCTCCTCACAAGTCAGTTTCCAGATTGATGTGGCCAAGATATTGAGGGCTTCTTTTTTCCATCAGCCCTACTGAGAGTTCCACTGGTTCAACCAGGAACAGAAAGTAGATGAGATGAGGTCCAATTATCCTGACCTCAGCTTTCCCACAGGGAGAATATTGCACACTGGGAGAGTCAGGTGCTACTGCACTTGCCCAGTGCCCAGAGCAAGAACGCCATGTAAGAGAGGCAGATTATTATCTTGTTCTCCCAAATCTGGAGAGTGGCTCAGAGATTTGACCACAGCATGTAAGGACCTGCCCACTGAGTTGATTCAGAACAGTGTGGATAAGAAGGTCTTCTCCGAGAACAGTGGACTTTGATATTAACACTTACAAGCATGCTGTTACCTCAGTGGAAGCAACCAGCAAACCACAGGCCACCTAGATCACCACAGATAACCAGGTGAAGAAATAACTATGAAGACGAACAGTTTGTCCTGCCTCCCAAAGCCTGGCATTGTCAAGGAGCCCGAGTTCAAGTGGATCAGACCATGAAGCCACGCATGCACTGAAGCATTACTTCATAAATGAATTAGCAGCAATTAGCAGAACTTTCCAGTTGGGCGTGACTCTGACAAAGCAAGCAGGTCCTACAGCAATCACAAAGGAACATAGAACCCAGTCCGTCCCAGGGATTGATGCCGTGCCCGAGGCTCCAGCCCTTTAGGGATGCCATCAGATGGGCCACATCATGGGCAATGGATTCTGTTAAGATATGCTACCAAGTGACTTCAAGAACAATGAATGTTAGGAACTAAGCAGGGAAAAGGGGAAATTAGTATAAAAATGTTCAGTTTTCAACAACAACAAAACTATGAGATCTTTTTTAAAATCATTCTCATACCCCAGGAATGGGGTGAGTGGGGAAAATGGGTTTCAGAAACTACCTGCAAGAGGACTTCTCTGAACAGGTCTTTAACGTGGTCACAAAACCATGCTCACAGAAGTAAAGGAAGAGGGGCTCAGAGAGTGACTAAAAATGAAGAGAAATTGTAACCAGTGAACTCAACAAAAGTTCTAGAGTTGAAAGTACAGCAATTAAATTAAGAATACAGACCTGACTGAAGAGTCGATCTGAACTGCCCGGTGAATCAGTCTTAAAGACAGAGTGGTGTAGTCTATGTAATCTAAAGTAATGGAGGGAGCGAGGGGAAAGTGAAAAGAGCTCTGAAGGAACATGGGCTGACCCTGAGAGCACTGGTAAGTGTGGAGGGGGACACTGGAAGGCGGAATGGGGGAGGGGTGAATAACGAAGAGTGGCTGAGAAGTCCTGAGATGGATGATAGTGGTCTGCACTTTCAAGAAACTCAGCTTGACCTAAGAAGGATGAAATCAAAGATTCCACAGCCACTACTTGTGGGGACTTCTGATGACAAAGTCAGAGAGGAAACCCTAAAATCTATAAGAGAAAATAGCACAGCATGTTCAAGGAAGCCCTCCAAATGTAACAGCTAACTTCTCTCCAGAACAGTGAGGCCACAGAATGGAAGGATGCATTTGGTGCTGGGGGAGAAGCAAAGCTTGTCAACGGGAAATTTATATACACTGCAGTCTTTCAAAGTAAGAGGCAGAGCCACAACATTCCTGGACAAAGCAGAGAGAATGTGTTGCAATTAGAATTCTTTACAACAGATGGTAAAGTAAGTTCTTCAGGATAAAAACACGAGTGATCAGAGGAAGTAATTTAAACCTTCATGAAAATACCAAGAGCCCTGAGAGTTAATTAAGTAACCACAAAGACAACACGGTTGACAACCGCTCATCTTAACCCACTTAAGAAGCAGCTGCAGGAGACGGTATGTAAATAATTACATGTGGGATCGCTGACGTATAGAAACGTGATTGATCTGATCCTCACAGCAAAAGGCGGGGGGCGGTGAGTGGAACGAAGCTGTGTTGAAAACGACAGCACCTGGGACCCCAACCTGTAGGCCCAGATGAAGAGGCAAACAAGTTAAGGGACATCGCAAGCAATGTAAGCACACGCTTGATTACCTTTCCTCTATCAGATGCTGTTGGAGACACGAACTGTGTAAATAATTCCAGCGGCGCACTGCTTTACAACACGGGTAGCTGTGGCGCACAGAGAACAAGCGGCACAGGCATGAAGCAGCAGAGTTCCGAGCGCTGCGATAAAGTTTGCACAATCTAAAACGGAGCCTGAAAACTTACGCTAGTAACAGTAAGGCTTAAAAGGACTGCTACATGCAGAATTCAAACACCACGCGATGATGTTCGGAAGGATCCCGTAAAGCAAGGCACTGAAAGAATGGAAAAGGCTTGAGGCAGATCATTACGTGTTGTGCTAGGCCTCTCTCCAGATTCCCATGTTACAGTTCTGAGCCCCAGGGCCTCAGATATGATAACCTGGAGTCAGGATTTTTGCACAGCTATTTACTTTAAAATGAGGTCATCAAAGTCATGGTTGGCCCTAATCCAATGTGTCAGGTATCCTTACAGGGAGTATGAATTTGGACACAGATGCAGATAGGCAGTTGACATGAACAGGATCAGGAACACAGCCACTTTCAGGCCAAGGACAGAGTCCTGGCTAAGTTCTTTCTCTTATAGCTTCTAGACTTGGCTGAACCCACTGACACCTTGATCTTGAACATCTAATCTCCAAAACTGTGAGACAACAAATTTTTATGGTGTCAGTCACCAATTTTATGGTAATTTTTATGATAGCCTTAGCAAATGGATATACATGGAAAACAGAAAAGCAAAATGCCATGTGTAGCCACAATTTTACCAGCACTCACACACGGGGAGGGATAGTGAGCAATTCTACAAAAGGCAGAGTATCAGAGCCAATAAAATGACCAAATTCAACAATACAATGCCTACAAAGGACACAATTTACACCCAAAGACTTAAACAGATTGAAAGTAAAAAAAAAATAATAATAATCTTACTGAAGACGAAGGAAAAATGTTATGCTAAAGGGGACATTCCAACAGGGAGCTATAGATGTCTAAATACCTGAATATAGAACCTAATCCCATGAACCAAAACTGAAATGAAGAAAGAAACATTTAAAACTGAAGGCTGAGATTTAACAATGATGGCTGAAGACTTTAGTGCTCCAATTTTAATACCATCAGGAACGACAAGGCAGATGGTGCCCAAGCAGAGGAGCTGAGCCACACTTAAGTGAATTTTCCCCAACAGGTATCCACGGACACTGCATCTGGCAGCTGAAGTAGCGAGGACATGTGGAACATTCTAGACCATGTGCTAGGGAAGAAAAGAGAGTCAATAAATTAGAAAGGCTATAAAGCCTATGCAATTTACTCCATCCACAATGAAATGAGACATGAACTTAATAACAAATGCATTTAAGTGACTTAAACATATATTATATGATACACTTCCAAATAACAGGTCAAGCAGTAATCAACAAAATAAATCACTCTGAGATAAAAATTAACATATAATACAGCAAAACTTAAGAGAGTCAGCTTAAGTGATACAGAGAAGAAAAACTAAATTTATTATCTAAAATAAAAAAATGTTCTCAAATCAATGACTTAGTTTTCTGCTGTAAGACTTTGGAAGCTGAGAATATAAAACATACACTAAATAGATAGAAAAAAATAGCAGAACCTGGAGTAGAAATGAATGGAGTTGAGAACAGGCAAACAATACAAGAAATTAAAAAAACCAGCAAATTACTTGAAAAAGTCAACTAAACCTTTAACAAAATGGAAATACTTAGAGAATACTCAGATTATTAAAACCAGAAATAAAAGAAAGGATTCAGCTAACAACCATATAGAGATGAGCCACTGTATGGTAACAAATTGAGTAATATGGATTAGATAAATAAAGACCTAGAAAGATGCAAACCAAAGGGACTCAGGAAGTGTCCTAGCTTGCTTTCTATTACTTTGGTAAAACCACAACAAACAGCATCTTGGAGACAAAAGGATTTGTTTGGCTTACACATCTGCATTATTAGCCCATCAGTGAGGGAACCCAGGAGAGGAACTCAAGCAGGGACCATGGAAAAGTGCTGCCTGCTAGCTTGCTCTTCATGGTTTGTTCAGCCTGTTTTATTTTACAACAGAGGACCACCTACCTGGATGGCAAGACGTCCTGGAATATTTGTACACTGTGAAGATGTATTGCTGTGATTGATATAATAAAAAGATGAACAACCAATAAATAGATAGGCAGGAGAGATAGGTGGGACTTCTGGGCAGAGAAAGAACTCTGGGAAGGAGGCAGAGTTGCCAGCCAGATGGAGAGGAAGCAGGATGGGCAGTACAGAGTAAAGATAACTAAGACACATAAAAGAATGTAGATTAAAAGAAATGGGTTAATTTAAGTTATAAGAGCTAGTTAGGAACAACCCGAAGCTAAGGTTGAGCTGTCATAACTAGTAATATGTCTCCATGTTATTTTCTGTGAGCTGGCAGCCCAAAGAAAAATCCATCTACAGAAAAGCCCACAGTGAGTTGTACCCTAACATATCAATCATTAATAAAGAAAATGTCTCCATAGACTTACCTACAGGCAAACCTATTGGAGGCATTTTCTGAACTGAAGTTTCTTCTTCCCAGATGACCTTGGCTGTGTCAAGTTAGCAAAAAACAACCAGCAGGGAAGGCAGTAGAAAAATCAATGTAGACTTGTACAAAAGTAAAAATATTAAGTAATAGTAATTACAGTTATGTAGTTGTGGAAACTGTGCATATAGAAAACTCAGGACCCAAATGGTCTTACTAGTGAATATTACCTCATAGTTACAGAATCATAGTGATAGTTCTCACGGTCTTCCAGAAAACAAGAGGTTAGTAGGTACTGTTCATCTCATCTTAGCTGTCAGTATAATGCTACTACCAAATCAGATAAAAGCACTTCAAGAAAAGACAATTAGAAAACTATAAAGCAACATCCTTAATAAACATATACGTAATACTCAACAAAATATAATCAGCCAAATCAAGTAACCTGTGGTAAAGATTACATTCATGGCTAAGATATAAAAAGATTATAAACCATAACCAAGTGGAATTTATTTCAGGAATACATGGTTGATTTGATGTAAGAACATCTGTTAATAAAATTACACATATAGTTGAAAGGATATTTTTGACAAAGATCATTTCAATGGCTGTTGTAAAAGCCCCTGCCAAAATCCTTCTCATAATCAGAAAGAAAAACAATAACAGCAAATTCCCAGTTTACTAGAAATTGAGGGAGCAGCCTCATTCAGAAAGGGACACTTATGTGATCCTAGATCTGATGTCTTCTTTAAAGAGGAAAATCCCTATGCTTCATCTCAAGTTGGGTTAGGATAAAGGTGACCATCAATTTTCGCAAGTTTGACAATCAGAAGCACTATTGAGGGCATTTAAACAAGAAAACAAAGCAAAGACAACAGACAATAAAGGAAGAAGTGATATGTACAATACACACTTTAGCATATATGAAGAAAATGTGAAAACACCCTTTAAAAACAAATAGAAATATTGAATAGATTCAGGAAGTTGTCAGAATCTCATAGTGATATGAAAAAACCAAACAGTATTTTAATATGAGGGTGATAAATAATTCAAAAATGAAATTCTGAAACTCTATTTAAAATAACATCAAAGAGAATAACATAGGAATAACTTTCAAAAAAGAACTATTCAACTCATACTATGGAAAGTATAAAACATTACTGAAAGACATTAAAAGACCCAATTAAATTGAAGGCACTTGTGGCTACACTTGGAAAGATTTAATATTTGACGTTTATGTGATGGTTAGACAAACTCTAGAGTCACTTGGGAGATGGGTGTCTGGGCATCCTTGGATGCATGGGCCTTTGAGGACCCATCCAGTGTGGCTGGAACCATCCCAGGACTGGATCCTGAGCTCTATATATAAAGGGAGGGGCAGGCATACCCACCTGCACCCCACCCTGTTCCCTTCCTCCCCATCCACTGCCTGCTTTCTGGTTATGAATGTAACGCGAGCAGCTCTTTCAAGCTCCCACTGCCTGACTTCCCTGCCCTGATGGACTGTACTTTTGAATCATGAGGCATCATAAACCCTTAACTCTGCTTTTGTTAGGGCATTTTTTTTTAAATCACAGAAACAGGAAAAGAAGCTATAACAGAAGGAAATGCCACTCAAATTGACATAGAGACTCAGCACAGCCATTATCAAATTCAGAAAGGCTTCATCTGCCAGGTTCTTTTGCAAGTGAAAAACTGGCACTGAAAGTTATTTCATGCCTGACTTTGTCTCAGCAAAACACCTGGAAAAATGACCTTGTGTGTACGTTTGTCCTGGAGTCTAAAATCAGCTGTCTGTGTAAAAGACTGTCTTTGCAACTGAGAATCCTATGCCAGTTTGAGTAATATAAAATATCCTAGTATTATTTTTATTCATCAGAATTATACAGTTAAGCAGAAATTATCTTCCTAACCATCCACAGCTATACATATGCCCAATAGATGGAATATTTACATGAGATAAGCACACAAGCAGTGGGAATAGCCCCAAAGTTGTTCTTAGGGAAGAAAAGAAGTGACTCATGAAAGAAATTAGAAACAAGAGCAACTGATTTCTACAGTCAGTGACCACACAGGCTTTTCCAGGTGGAGCGCTTCATCAGGACTCACTCATCTGGTGGCTTGGCTTGCTAAATACTAGTTGTCACCTGCTCTATACCCCCACAGCCCTCTGAAAGTAAGCAGCATAGAAATTGGACAACTTAAACTTAGGGTCAAGATTCTACCATACATTTATATTCAGTCAATTTCCAAGTAGAACAATAAGACAATTTAATGAAGGAAATATTTTTGTCAACAAATAGCAACACTATAATTATATAACTGTAGGAGCCAGATATGATAAGCTAAATAGAAACAGACCACCCAAAGGAAGTTCTTTACTTCCAACCATTGTCACCTGCCAGAGTAGGACTCAACCATCCATAAATTTAATGGAGGCCTGAGTCCCAGTAGTTTACCCTGAAGCAATACCTGGTTGCAGAAAGAACCACAAACTGAGATTACCTGAACATCACCCAAGACAGACTATCCAAAGGAAATGCCTAACGTTTCAGCCATTGTAGATAGGATCACCTACCAGCACACTCACCAGGACACCCCTAGACAAATGTCAGCCAATCAGGGGTCCTGAACCTCAGAAACCTCTCACCGCCACCTTTATACTATAAAAACCGAACTCTAATTGAGCTTGGGGCTCTCTGTTTATTCCAATATGTTGGACATGCGGAGAGACCAAGTTTGAAAACTTGCCTAAAATAAAGGCTCTTTGCTTTTACATACAAGATTCAGTCTCTTTGTTGGTTTTTGGAGGACTTCGCAGATCTGGGCATAACAATTACAACATGGAGAAAATGAAATTGGGACCTGCCTCATATACACACAAAATTAATTCCACAAATAGATCAACAACTTAAATGCAAGAGCTAAAATTTGAGAGAAAACAAATAAAATAAAATATTCATGACCTTGAATTAGACGATGACTTCATAGGCATTACATTAAAAGCTCAAGTTAAAAAGAAAGAGGAAAAAATGTGTGAATTGGATTTCAACGGATTCTAAAACATCACTTGTGATTTAGGAAACATCACTGAGAAAGCTAAGAGATAATTCACTTTTAGTGGACTAATAGCGGCTCTCCCCTAAGGCATATGACATACCCAGCCACAAGATTCTTGGTCCTCTTAATCGTGCCAAGCATGAGATCCATCAAAACATATTACATGTGTGTTTGAAGTTCTCAGACCAATAGGAAAACAATAATTCACAGCTTACCCATGGCTCACTGGAGGGAATTTCCCTAGATCCAGGCCCTGGGTTAGAACCCAGGAACCACTGAAAAAGTGGAAAAAGAGGGGTAATTCACAGACTATCAAGTCTCTTTATAGATCAAATGAATTCATTATTAAGTTTATTCCCTATTAAATATACTTAACTTCCATTTGATAGGGAATTAAAAATAAAAAGCCATGAATGAGCATGGACCTCATAGGCTCATATGTTTGAATAGTTGGTCCACATTGGTGTGACTGTTTGGGAAGCATTGGGAGGTGTGGCCTTGTGGCTGCTTCCTGTTTTTGGATCAGGATTTGAGCTCTCAGATTCTGCTCCAGCCTCATGCCTGCCTGCCTGCCTGCCGCCAAGCTCCCCACAGTAATGGTGATGAACTCTCTCTGTTACTGTAAGCAAATATTCAACCCTTCCTTGTTATGGTGTTTTATCACAGCAATAGAAAAGTAACTAAGACACCAAATAACTCAACATAATAAGTAATCCAATTAAGAGTGGACAAAGGCTTTCAACATACATGTTCTGAAGAAAATATACAAGACAGCAACTATCATGAATTGTGAGGGAAGCACAAGTCAGAACCATACAGTACAGTTTCACCTCAACTAAGATGGTGCTCATTCAACATTGACTTTTAAAGTGTTATATCAGAACTCTCATATGTAAATATCCATAGTCACATTACTAATACTGGTCAAAATGTAAAGAGCCCAAATACCCGTCAATTGAGAGTTGAATGAATGAAACATGGTATATCTGTGTAATGAAACGTTATTCAACCATAAATAAGAATGGAGTCAATACATGCTAGAACATGGATAAAACATTTGCTCAGTGAATGTAGAGAGGCAAAAAGACACATTGTATTAGTCCATTCATATAGCATTTCCAAACTAGGTAAACCTACAGAAATAGACACTGAGTGGTTTCTCAGAGCTGAGAGACTTGGAGGAATGTGGAACTAGCCTGCACAAAGATTTGTTTGTTTGTAGAGGTCATGAAAATGATCTAAAATTAATTATAATAATTGTGCCTTAACATGCCAAAACAATATTGGCTTCTTATACTTTAGGTGTTTTAAACACATACACATTACATATAAATCTGTGTGTGTGATGTAAATTTTGTCTTGATATGATATACCTATCAGGTGTTACTCAGAAGATAGCTGGAAGGTGTTTATTTGTATAAAATATGTTCACTCCTGATTTGAGTTTAAAGAACAGAGGAGGCTCATAGTTCCTGATCGCCTTGGGCTTTTTTGGAAAGGTGGCTCATGGAGGAACAGACAGTTTTAGCCGTAGGGGATTAGAGGAGTGTCTTAAAGCTCATTATCAGTATCTCTGTCCCCAGGAATGTTGAGACTGGCTCAGGGCGTTCTATTCTGAGTGACCATTGAACTTTAGAGTCAGAAGGGACTTAAGACCCTGTTAAGAAGGATCCTGGGGGAACAGTTTTGTCTTAGTATGTGTTTCCTCAGGGTAGATTCCAAGGAAGGGCTTGGATAGTTCCCTTGAGTAGCCTTCCAGGATCACAACTGGGAGATGGAGAAACTGAGGCAGGAAGAAGTCAGGAAAGTGTCCGGTTAAACAGAATTACTGAGCAGAGCAGTTGGGACTTGATTCTGCTGGGGACACTCTGAGAAGACATAGGGTATGCTGTAGGAGTACAGACCACCCAGGCTGGTCCAGACCACATCTGCTCTGTCTGGGCCAGCCTCGGAAACACTGACTCCCCTACATCTGGGTCTCCCACATCACATCTGCCCACTGTGGAACTCTTTCCTGTTGAATGAATCCTGCATGCTTAGGAAGATATATGGGAATGGAGACAGGATAGCTGTCAAGGAGCCCAGGTAGGCTGTGAGGGCCTGTGATCGGGAAGCATCTATTAACAGCTCCACAGTTAAATAAACAAGAAGGGTTGGGGGGGGGTCACCATTGTCCTGTCCAGAAGGTTATTTCCAGTTACCCAGCCTGTTCCGCCTAATCCCAAGGCAAATTTCTCTCTGTTAAGCTTTCTCCCCTGTGGTAGTTAATTTTAGGTACGAGCTTGACTAGATTGGAGAATATCGGAAGCTTTGGCAAAGAGGCTGCTGGATGTTCTGTGAGCGAGGAAGACTCCTGAGAGCACGGACTCAAACCATGGCTCTCCTGGCCCCTGCTTCTCTCCTCCCCTCCTTTTTCTTCCTCTTCCTCCCTCCCTCCTCTCTCTGGTAACACTCCTCTCCTTCTGTCCCTGAACAGATCAGAATTCCATCTCAGGCACTGGATTCTAGAATCCACCCACATCCTCTACCTGCTCCCATTCTTAGGCCTTCAGCTTCCTGCTGAGTCACCTCATTGGCGCCACTGGCTCTGAGGGGTGGGCTCTGGGCTGAGCAGGGCTTCTGGCTTCAAGGCTTCTGATCTATGAGCTCCAACCCCCTACTGAGTCCTCTCATCCATCTGTCTTCTTACACAGCTTCCTGATGCCCTCCCTGAAGAACTGTAACTGAAGGCAGAAGTAGCTGTGTCCCTTTCTTGGTGTGTGTGTGGGGGGGTGTACATCTGTGAGTGATATTTTTGTTTTGTTTCTGTGAGATTTGGGTGTCTGGGATCATTACACTAGCAGACTGGTTCACACGAGAGAGATGTAGGCAGGAATTCCTGAGCAATAACACTCCTATCCAGATGCTCAGCGCCCCATGGGTCCGTCCCTGGAAGTCTGGTCAGTCACGAAGGAGAGGGACACACTGCCTTGGTGCACTGTCATCCTCCCAGAGCGTCTTACCTGCTTTTGCCCCATGTCACCTTCTAACTCCATCTCCCTGTACATGGGGCATGAAGGAGAAAACTAGGAACAGCTTTTTGTTTGGTTTTTGTTTTGTTATGTTTTTAACACAGAGCTTTCAGTGGTTTAGAAACACTCCAGGTTATTTCTTGCTCCTACCAGAGTTTTTCCTGCTGGGTCAGTAGTTTTTCTTCACATGGGGGCTCAAAAATCATTCCCTAGGAAGTGTGAGAGCTCAGCAGCCACCCGAGGTGAGGGGTGGGGAGTAGGCAACAACAGCCATGGGGTGGGGAGGCAACAGGAGAGAGGACATAGGATCCTTGCTGCTCTGTTGTTCTGCTGCGTCTTTGGCATCATTGGCTGCTCTGGTCCATGAATGTGGAGGGAGCAGAAGCAGGCCACAAGGCTCTGGTGACTGTGGTGGGTATGAAGGGGATAACCGGGGATATGACTTCACTGAATCAGCTCAACTTTATTCCAGAGTATAGGAAATATATAGGATTGGGGAGCTTGGGTCCAAACCCTAATTTGCATTAAGTGAAACACTCTTATCATAAGACTTCCTATGTGGCAGCAGGGTCCTCCAGCAAAGCTCCTAGCACACGTCTTAATTACCATGTGTGCAGCAGGGAAAGGCTTCCAGCAGGAAACTATGCCAAGGGTCATGCTAAAGGTAAATCAGGCATCCAGGCTTAGGGACAGCTTTCAGATAAGGTCAGTCCTCCAAACCCAGAGAAAGTCTCCCGATAAGGGCAGGTAAAGAGCCAGAAGCCTCACTCGGGAAGGCGGAGTCCTCCATGCTGCCCAACTTCGGGAAAGCTGCCAGGCTATGGTAGAGTCCAACCTCTGACTCTCCCAACACTGCTCCAACTCCGCCAGTGTGAATGTCCCTTCGTAAGAATGTGATGTGAGCACATTTGATTGTGCAGGTGTGACTCTGCAAACCACACACGGGCAGACCATGAGACCATATTGGCCAGTTAGCTGACTCTGTCAAACTCTGCCTGGGATAGTAAATGGATTTTCCCACTTTTCCTTTACTTAGCTTCTTTTCCTATGTGTGTCTGTGAAAGGAGAATGGCATACCTCAATGCCCAGAGAAAAGGTAGGCGACGGTAAAGTAAGTCCTGGGTCATTTTGCTGCTGTTGAGCAAGACAGCCTGAAATACAGGAGCTCTGGGCATGAGGAACATCAGAAGGCTTGACGGTTTTAAAAACCAGGAGACACAGAGTTGTTACCATGCTACCTGGGAAGGCGAGGACAGACCAACAGCACCCCCTCTACACTCTATCCTTCCATCGGGAGATCACATAGGTTTGCCCTGTGAGGATTTCTAGACTTCACCGTTCTCTCCGTTCCTTCCACTGATACTCCAGGCTGGCTCACCCTCCTCTCTTGGAAGGATTCCTGAAAATGTTTACTAACTGGTTCTATACTTTGTCACACAAAAATAGGATTAGAACCTTCTCTCCAATCAAGGCCTAAGTCTCTTCGGTTACTCCCCAAATGGTTATCATAAAGTTCAACCTCTAGGCATACTACCCATAATCCTCCATGCCACCAGCTTGGCTTCAGCTCCGCCCTGCCCCCAACTCTAACTTCCATTGTTGCTGGGTCTCTCTTTGGGCTCTGTGAGTGTGTCTTGCCCCTGAGCCATTGCTAATGATACCTTCACTTCCAGAAATGTCTGCCTGTTTCTCTCTTCCTTTCCCCCTCCATGTCCTTCCTTTCCAACGGTTTAACCTCCAACCTTCTCCTGGGAAGGTTTCGCTGAGAACCTCAGGCTACACTAGCTTATTTTCCATCCATCTTCAATACTCTGTTCATGCCCCTTGCAGTGGATATTGACTCTGAGGATTTCCTGGGCCTTAGCTATGGATTGGGGTTTTTTTTTTTATTGTTGTTGTTCTTAAATTTTTTTCTAAGTGAATGGTGGGAATGGAAACCTATTTTGTCTAACAAAGAAAAAGTCATATATAAAAGAGGAAACATCACTAGTAACTACGGGTGAAAATACAATCACATTTTTCCCATACATTTATTTAATTCAACTCCATAATGGCCATTTAACATTAGATTTTCTAGGTGCATGCCTGTGATTCCAGCTCTCTGGAGAATGAGTGTCAGAAGATTGCTAGTTCGATACCAGTTAAGTTAAATGTAAGCCCCTGCTCAAAACAAAGTAGAACAACAATGAGAGCAGAACCACAAAGTCTCTGCTCTTGGGTGCTCTTGGAGTGTGGTTAGTTGGTTGCTTAGCTGGTTATTAATCTCCTAGGAGACGAACCAGTACATCTCATTTGCTCTCTGCCAGCTAGGACTCGAAGAGCCTCATTTGGTCACAAGGAATAAAGTGCACACAGGGTTGAGACCCTGCCTGTGGAGTCATAAGTGTCTGGGTTGAGTTCCACCATAGGATTTACCAGTCATGTGACCTCGAGCAATAAATAATGCCCCTGAGTCCTAGCTGAATGCCTGCTGCGCCATAAGAGACCAGCAGCTGGTAGCAACGGCGATTCATGTTATAGTCTCTACAAAAGTAATATTCATTTGATTATTTCCCTGCTTTAATCTTGCTGTCAGAGGTGGATTAAGGCCTCACCAGGGGCTGTGTACACTGTGTGGGGGAAAAGCAGTCAAGAATGACGAGCACCATGACGTTATGGAAGGAAACAGTGCTTTCCACTGGACGGTCGAGAAAACCCACACTGGGCAGGGTTGGGTGACCTGCTTCTGGTCACGTAGCCGGCCAAGGCAGAGCTGAAACTCAGAGTGGATCTTCTGACTTCAACGCTGGTTCCCTCCACTACACTGCACACCCTCTGGGTGTTAGTGTTTCTGGGCCCCTTGGGGCTTCCAGCTATTTAAGATCAAATGAGACTTTGGAGGCGAAAGCTGTACCCCGGGACAGCCTGTCCTCTCGGTCCATTCATTAGTTGCAGGGATTTTTAACCTAGGGACATTCTGTCCATGCTTCAGTACTTCGACTTGTGACTCCCTTCCCCGGGGACCAGCTCCTACAGAGGCAAACATGCCTTTTCACAGAGTGGCTCCTCCTGTGGGACTGGACTGGGAATGCCATCAACACCTTGCACTCCGAGAGTTCCTAGATCCTGAAGGTTTTATGTTCGGTGGGCGTTTGTCATGAAGCATGAACAAAAGCCTCAGAGTGGACATTAGGGAGTTCCAGATCCCATTGTAAATTGCGCCAGGTTGAGAGGGCCCTGTCTCAGTGATTTCCTTTGCAGAGGCCGATGGACATTGGTAGAGAAATAAATGAACTGCTTTGCCAGGCTTTCGGGGAAGTGGTAGTGTCTCCTGGGTCCCATTCCGCCATCTTTCTATCTGAGACATATTCACAACTGGACACACCCTCCAAAGGCCAGCGTCTTCAGGCATGGACAGCTGCTGCTTCTGACCGCCATCGACACGGGGTTTGTTTTCTATGGAGGCAATGTTAATGTGCAGGTCTTCCTAAGGATGGGGTGATCCTGGGGGCCCGTTGATTCTGGGGGGATGGGGTACTAAGAAGTTCAAGAGTAGGCAGAGAGAAAGGTGGACAATTCTAGAACTGTTTTATGTCGCTCCTCAGTGGCTGTTCAATACATAGAGGAAAGTTCAGGGAAGGGATTAGGGACTGTGAGTCAAACCGAAAGCCAGAACCAGGAGAGTGGCTATGAAGTCATCTACAGGCGCAGGAGGTACGTATCTCTTCATGGGGTTCTGAAAGTGACTACACTAGACATCTATACTTCTTACAACCTAATGCCCCCTGGAAGTGAAAGGGAACTCTTTTTTATTGGTAATTTGTGGTTTGAGTCTTGGGTATTGGCTCACACAAACTCGGCAATCACTCTGCCACTGAGCCACACCCTCACCTTTTCTTTTTGCATGTATGTAATGTGCACTTAACCCTATCCATTCCCTATCCCTCCAACTGCCCCAAGACCCCTCCCGACATGCCTTTCTCCCATCTTCATGCCCTCTTCTACTTTTTCATATCATCCACTGAATCGTACGGGTGCTGCCCATACTCACATTAGGAGTAGAGCCATCTATTGGGGCAGCGGCAACCTAACACCTAATGACAACACTGCCAAAGATAAATGAGTCTCGCTCAGCCGTAGATTACCAATAGCTCCTCAGCTAGGGGTGGGCCCTCCAAAGCTGTGGCCCCCGGCCCCCAGTCCCCAATCGGCTATTGTGCTGTAGTGGTCTCAGGATGTAGAGGAGCTGGGGAACAGGGTAGTGGAGTATGACAGGCAGATATGACCCAGGAGACTGTTTCAGAGCTTAGCTCATTTATTGAAGCAACGAAGCTAGCTGACATTGATTGAGTCTGGGGAAGGGGAGGGCAAACGAACAAGGGGAGATGAAATGCACCTGATTTGCATATGCGGACGTGATTGAAGACAGGCAAACGTTAATGATGCACAAATTCAAACACCGAAGCAGGCAGGAGGAAGGGCAGTGAGGAAGTACTGCAGCCAAGGCAGGGACTTTCTAAGCTCATTAGTTATGTTAAAAGACTGCTGGTCACATGATTTCTATGAAGCGGGCTAACCATCTGGGAAACAGAAGCTTAGGAGCTCTACCCTGTCATGGGCTTTGTCTGTGGAGTTGAGTGGGCCAGGCCTGATTTGGGTAGGAAGTGGACCCACTCCTGCCGTGCTCTTTGAGAAATGCCCAAGGTATGGGCAAGGCTCATCTGGCCCGGGAGCCCACACAAAGCTCTGCCCCCTCCATACTGGGACTTGGACAGGGTTGACCTTGTGCAGGCTGCTGTGGCCTCATGAGTGCAATGGCCATATTGTGGCCAGACGACTACATTTCACAACACCCTTTCTGTCCTCCAGCTCAGAACTCTGTAGGTCAATGCCACTGTAAATTTGTTTTCTGAATAAAGGTATTATTGTTTTAATTTCTATGGCCAGTAAATGCCTTTTCAACACACTAGGGAAATCTCAATGGAACCAAGCTTGGTTGATCATTTCTAGGATGTTTTGGTATTTTTCAATCCTATAGGATTTGGTGTCTCAACATATTCCCAGGGATTATGAGCTAGAATTTGCTCCAATCAGAAAGACATGGAACATGTTGAACATTCTCTGTTCTCTGCAGCCTCCATTTTCTGGGCCTTTATTCCCTCCCACTACTCAGTCAACTCCCTACAACAAGACCGTGCCTTGCTGTAGGACCGTGGACTGCCCAGAGTAGAGTGCCTTTTACCAAATGATGGAAAGCTGAAAATAGATCTGAAGGGAAGGCTTCTGAGCATGCCGAGTTCCAGCTGGCAGGATGCAGTGTTTCTTCTCCTGCCTCTGTTGTCATCTTTGGTACCCAATGCCTGAAAGAGACTACACAAACAAATTAGGTAAATGAACTGAGTGAAAGAATAGCGAGTATCTGATATAACAAGTAAAGAACATTCTTTCTAGACTAGAAAATGGCTGCCAAGAACCCTTGATAACACCTGCATAAATTTGCATGAATTACAGGCCTGAGAAAGAAGAAATACCACAAAGTTTCATCTTCTTTATCTTTTCAGGAAGTCTTGTAAAACAGAGACACTGTAAATTCTTTTGTTCTCGGAACACTTAAAATAATTTAAGGTGTTATTATTTTCATTTCTCTAACCGAAGTTAATTCCCTTCCTCCCTCTCTAGCGTCTGGTCTGTCTTGTCTGCTCACCACCTGGCCTTGCCATATCTAAGCTCATTCACCCACTGGCAGCAAGGAGGCCAATGGAAGCAAGAGAACAAAGTGAAGCAAACAGGGCTCTAGAGACAGACAAGTCTGTAGTTCTGATGCCTGGGTCCACCCTCTCTCTATCAAAGACACTGTGCACCAAGCACTTAGCCTCTGGAGTATAGTGAGCATGCCTGTGCACGTGACTATGAGTAATTTCGTAAGGAGAACACCTTGAATCCTGCTTTTTCAAGTCACTACACAATCTGTTTTAGTTATTGTCATCAGGTAGTATTGTTATGCTCTATGTGACCTCATATAACATCATGGCATGGCATATCCCTCAGACCAGATATATAAGATTGCAGAGCAATTTTACACATAGTAGTATTGTACATAGGCAGCCATGTATTGATTGATTGTACATCGTCTAATCTTTGCCTGTGGGTATTTTGGCCAAAGTCACATGTTCCTCTGAGTCAGACCTGACCTTTGGTTTTTTTTTTTTCTCCTGTGCACACAGAAAGTACAACCCAATGCTGTGCTAGTTCCTTCCACCTAAACAATGTTCAGTCTGTAACAGCTGACCTCTTTCCCCTCCAGGGGGGGCCCTCAGAGTTCTGAGTCATTCTGTGAACTTTCCCTGAAAGATCATCAGTCTCATCTATGAACCTGACTGTCCCCCTTCCTCCACAGCACTCCTGACTCTCACTTATGTCCACATACTGAGATGTACCTTTGTTTGGAATCATGGAAGTTCCGGTTATTACATCTGGAGGATGGGCCAGAGCTAGTGTGAAAGCACGTCTTCCTCCCTGCTCTGAGGTGGTTGAGGCCAGGGCAGCATCATGGAAAAGATGGGGTTTTCTAGCAGCCTTAGGGCACTTGGCCTTACTCTGGGGAAGGAAGGAATGTGCAACCTTGGTAGAGAAAATATGGTAGAGGGGTATAACTCTGGGATTAGTCTTGTAACGAACACTGTTGATTGACACCTCTCCTTTCCACCCTTTCCTCTAGGTTCCCCAGAGCAGCCACTTAAGAAATATGGAG
The DNA here is from genome assembly GCA_004026605.1 of Ondatra zibethicus. NCBI lineage: Eukaryota > Metazoa > Chordata > Mammalia > Rodentia > Cricetidae > Ondatra > Ondatra zibethicus. The sequence continues at coordinate 57,984 of PVIU01002005.1, forward strand.
CCCTTCTTCTGGCCTGAGAGAATGGAACAAAATTGCCTTATGCCACATATGGAAATTGCATCTCCCTTTTTTGAGACTGATTTGGGAAAAGGATGGTGGTCCCAGTTCTGACCAATAAGACCACAGGAGCAGTTGGAGGATGGATTCTTCTTAGAGGTTCATGCTTCCTGTTAGCAAAAGTGATAGTAAGTTCCTTCTCCCTGATAGAGATATTGCTGTTGGAGTACATGGTTCTTGGAGCTATAGCACCATGTGATCAGACAAACCAAAGGGCCAGGGGTGCAATGGGGATAGTGGGAAGCCTTGAATTCAAAGCAATATGGGAAAACATGCTTCTGCACTTTTGATGGTTCGTGAGCCAATTAGGCATGTCTATTGTTTTAACCACTGTATCTTTTACGTGACTTGTCACCAGAGGCATTGCTGTAATTTATTGTTGTTGCACCTGCAGATTCTATTTGAATGATTTCTGTATTCCTAGCACTGAGCAATCTAGGCACTTAGTAAGACTTTCAGAAAGAAACTGAAAGACTTGTTCAGAAACTTCTCAAGTTGCCGAAACATGAAAATTAGGACCTAGATTCTGTAAGACTTCTGGCTGCATCGCTACTAGTACAGTTCTGTCTATGACAAAAGGATGACTGAAAAACACTATGGGATATGATACTATGGAATAAAAATATACAGCACCATCTGCCAATAAATAAATAATGACTGGTATAATGACCACTGAGAATACCCAGAAGTTACCAGCATCCACACGGAGATCAGTGTTCTTGAATTAAATCCTGCAAACAGTTAAAGTGCTTTTACCGTAGAAAACACAGGCACATGTATTTAAACATTTAGCAGACATTTCTTTAACATTTTTCACCAGGCACTTCCCAATGCAGCAGGGAGAAGAGCTAAGAAGTCTCTGTCCAATGAGGACTCACAGTACGCTGGCAGGATGAGTAGCTCATGCAAAGACATCTACATATCTCAGGCCCTGTCCTATTAGCAGAATGCGCCACTGTCGCTGTGTTAACTAAGAAAACCAAAAATTCTTAGATATCCACCCTTTATGAAATTATATCCATGAAAATTTCCCCTACCAGGTCCTCCTTGCCTGAGTTTGTTTGGGGGTAGGGAACTACTTTGTGCTATTATTGCCCTTGGTTCCCAACATGCACCGCACCAGCTCCAGACTATGTATTCACCCAGAACAGGTACCTCAAAAGGAAAGCAAGTTTGAAAACTTGTGGAGTTAGGGGCAATTTTTTTTTCCATGTAGGAGGATGATAAGTAGAGCGAGGTCTTACTACAATGGAGGAAATGCAAATCAAATATAAACGAGGCCTTGCTCACCATCTTTCTAACTGCTTTCTGAAGGTCGAGGCCACAGCTCCTGAACTCATTGAAGTCATTGGCAAATCAACCTCAAGGCTACAACTTCGTTCCCATGGAATGCAAGTGCCCAAAGACAGCAAACTCTGTGCTCTTAGTTTGCCTCTAGTCTGCCCAAAGCAAACATTGCTGAACTTGGTTTTTCCATTTCTTTTGGAAAATGTGAGCTTCCTTCTGTCTTTTACACATCTTCATACACTTAGATACTTGGACCCTACCTTCTGCTCATGACTCCAGCTGTATTTTTTCTTCTTTGAGAGGCCCAGATACCGGAGCCTAACTGTGTGGGATTAAATCCCCAGTTTTTCCACTTGCAGATGTGAGATTCAACTGAAGGTCGGTATGTAGGACTGGGTTTGTATACAGAGAAGATGGGCTCTAACCACCTTCCCTCCAGGATTTCTCACCATGGATTTCCAGTTTTAATCATCTTGCATCACTGACCAACTCTGGGCTGACCTCCTATGGCCACTGTGCACATAGACCCAGCATCCTCACATGGTACTTAAGACTCAGTCCACATCTTGGTTTATGCCCTGACAGTTATCAGATGGTGACCTCTTCTGTACGTTTGTTGTGCTTCAATAACGCACCTAAAATTGTATGTCAGTTATGCTAAACCCACCAACCTGGACAAGGCTTACTATATCACTTTGGTATCTTTTCCTTTCTCTGTAGGTCAAAGTGTTCCTGGGAGCCCACAAGAGATGATTACTCAGACAGGGTTTATAGCCAATTGAAAATCTTTATTCCTGCTGACTAGGGCTACACTCAGGCATTTGGTACCTAAGTGTAGCCCCGAGCATTTAGAGCAAGAGGCTTTTAAAGGTTAAAAAGACACATCCTGGTAGCTTACTCTAAAGCTACAGGTGGCACTGTGTGTGTGTGTGTGTGTGTGTGTGTGTGTGTGTGTGTGTGTGTGTGTGTAAAGCAGTTTAACAGAAGCTAAGTTAGCTGGCACATCTAGACCTCGGGTTCCTAGAATAGAGTTGAATGATTTTTCTGTAATATTCAAGGAGATCAAATTCTAGTTAAACCTGAAATGGCCTCGGGAAGAATAGAACATGGAGGAACCTCTGCACTATCTTGCTCTGTCACAAAATGAGTACCCATGTACATATACTTGTTTCAGAAACAAAAATAAAAACAGTGAGAGAATAAAATTAAAAGGCATTCATGTCTATAGTACCTAAGTTGTTAGAGTTGCTATTTAGTGTGTGTCCATTTCTACAATGAAAATGGAATACTTTGTTGGTGTTTTATAACCTTTTCCAATACAGCCTATTTGTAGTCCTAACATGCTGTTTTTAAAGGTTTTCATGGAATGGGAAAGGCACAATTATTTCAGCAGCCTCTATTGGGGAAGATACAGGGCTCCGGTATTTAGCAATGCTGCTGTGGAGAGCTTTGGTGGTAAATCATTGCATCTCACAGGACCTCCGCTCAACTCCCATTTCCATTTCTCACAGTGCTCCTCCTGGTCTTGTTTGGATTTCCTGGTCTTGGCGGGAACAAATTGTGAGCCATTACATAGATAGATTGGAAGGGAGCAAGAGGGCCATTGGCTGGAGTGGGTGGGCACAGGGAACCCGCACTCACCCACAGACCTGCTGGGCACCAGGCTCCTCAGAAGCCAAGGTGTGACTTACAGTATTGTTGGCTTCCTGAGTGTTATTTGCTGTTTCTTTGGTGCTAATGACGGCAAATTGCTAATGGCTGTGAAAAGCTAATTGTTTTCCAAGGTGTTTCTCTCTGTCCTGATTGTGGGGAGCACACAGTCACAGTTAAGTGGAGACTCATTAGCACCTCTGATGGCGTGCTCTTGGGGAATCCTCCTCACAGGCTGGCAAATAACCAAGCCTTCCCTGACCTAGAGCCAGGAGGCTTGTGCCTGGCCGGCAAATCAGAGCAGGGGAGAGGGGTTTAGGAAGCAGTTCCCAGGAGAAAACAAAAGGAGCAGATAGAGTGTGCTGCTCTTCAGATGGACACCTGAGGAACAGAAAGGCTCCTCTTGCAGACAAGTCTCCTAAAACGATACCAATGTCCTAGCTGGACCAAGCTGGCAGCATGCGGGGTGCTTATGGCTCTTTCTCTTCTGAGGGGAATGATGAGACTTAAAGAATAAATGATTTCTCCCCAAACTCTTTTACTCCAGGGACTAGTGTCTAAATTTCTTGTTTGCTTGATTCGCTTTAGTTGTCAAGACAGGGTCTCACTATGTAGCCCAGGCAGACAACTAACTTACCATGGAGCTCGGGCAAGACCAGTCCCCAAGGATGAAATGATTGGCATCTGTCACCATTCAGGTCCAGAGACTGACTTGGCTGTCTGTCTCTCTATCTCTCTGTTTCTGTCTGTCTGTCTCTGTGTTTGTGTGTGTGTGTGCGCGTATGTGCGTGCACATGCAGGCAAACATTGATTAGGGGAGAAAGCATCAGAACACCCGCTTTGATTCATTATAGCCCATGATTATCTCATGAAAGCTGGGCTGGTTAAAAAGCAGAGGAAACAACAAGACAAGCCTACACTGACAAACCTCTCCGCCAACTCAAATCATTTTAACCAGACCAAATTAGAAGACGCCCAGGTTTAATGGATGGCAACACTCCCAGGTGTCCCCCTCTCCTGGGAAAAACACAGAGAGGAAAACAGACAACCAAAAAAATCACGGAAAACCAGGAGACCACATGTTCATTCTCTGGGGGGCAGTTTAAATAGCCTGTGGGAGTGGTCTTGCCCTTCCCTGGGGGAGGAGTCACTGTTTGGCCGGCTTTCTTGGAGGTGGAGTCTGGACTGCAGCCACTCCCAGGGGAGGGGGCTTGAAATGGAGTTTTCTGCCCAGCATTTTAAGATGGATGCCAGGGGGCTGGGGTGAAGCCCCCCCACAAGTAAACATACAGTAGTTACGCTAGTTGAATCTTCCTTTCTGTTGCAATCCTGCCTGGAAGGCACAATGTCTCCTCTACTTTCACTGAAGTACTGTATTCTAGACGACCTGTGTAAAAAACAGCAGGTATTAGGTTACCTGTCATTACTCTCTGTCCTTTGACTTGAGTTCAGCAATGGTTTTTTTAGCTAAAGCGAGGGGCAATAATGTTTCTGGCACCTACCCAGACCACTAGAAATGTTGCAGCAGTATTTGCAGAGGCTCATTAGAATTACACAGCTGGAGGAATGCATTTCAGACCTCTCCCTCTCCCCTCAGTCCCTCAAATGCGGCTCTCCACTTCTGCCTTCCTTTTCCCAGGCACTGTAATCACTTAGTGCTTCCTACTGGTAATTTCACATGCAAAATTATGCTTCCATAATTACAACTTTTTCTAAAAGAAATAGAATTGACACCAATAGAAATTAATGGAGAAGCTAGACCTGGTGCCTGGGATTGCCAGGAGCCAGTTAGCTGGAGTTCATCTTACACATTCTTCGAGAAAACAAAGCCAAGGGACCCATCCATTGGGGCAGCAGCCTGCTAAGGCAGGGTAGAGAAAACAACACTGAGAAGCAAAACATCATTTACAGTTAAAGGACAAGTTGCCTCGGCAACCATAAACTAGCGGTGGTGGCAGCGGATGCAGAAGTGGCCTCACCTGCTATCTTCCCCATCCTTTTCTCCTGCCTCATTAGCTTAACCGAGACAGCAGGTGGCTTTATTGGCTTGGCTGTTAACAGTGCAAAGGACTGGCGCTAAAGTTAATGTTAAACTCTCAACCAATTCAATCAATTCAATAATGAGATTTGGTGTGAGCAAAAGGAAGTCAGGACAGAAGGGTCTGAATTTCCACCTCTTCAGGAAGGGGTGGGTGTTGATTGAGGTTGACGAATTACCCCTGGCATAATTATTTTAGGCAGGTTCGGTAAGGGAGCTTGATGCAAATGATTGACCTCAGAAAAGCCAAGGGAGGCTTCCAGGTTATAAAGAGGCTGCCTGCCAGAGCTAGTCCTGCTCGGTTCTGTCAGGTCTCGGTGTAAGATGAGTTATTTCTGCTCTGCCATTCCTGTTAGTCACTACTGGCCAGGGCAAAATGAGGTCTACTTCCAGTATTGCTCAGCTGACATGGCCAACAGCCACTCCTCAGGAAGGCAGGACTGTCATATGGAGCCACAGTTCCCAAACGACACCAGTAACAGCGATACATCTTGCTTGAGTTTGAAGAAAAGCCAAATCTTTTCAGAAGACACTCTGACCTTTCAGAAGAACCTCTCCCAGGATTCCCTATAGCAGGAGCATGTGGGAGGGAGCCAATGACTTAGCAGTCATCAACCGCACCCCGCCCCTTCTCTTATGGTTTCTGCAGCCAACAGGTATAACCTTAATAGTCTGCATCTCCCTCTTTTCCATTCTCAATTATTCTTCCCTAGTTTGGGATGCTACGTCTTCTCATTTGAATTACTTACTGCAATAGACAAGTAAAGGTCCCTGTGCCCCTACGCTCATCACCCTATCTGCTACAGCTTGCTTTTAAAAAAAAAAAAAAAACTCCAAATCTGATTATGTTATTCGTTTGTTAAAAAATATTTGGTTAGTCTCCAAAGCTTTGAGGTTGAAGTTCAAAGCCTTTCTTTAGTTTGGCAAAATGAAAATATCAGTAGACGTTGTAGGACTCTTTTTCTAGAAGGGTGTAGAAGGCCCCAGGCACAGGTAAATGCTTCCTTAGCTATCTTCTTGTAGCAGTAGAAGAGAGCAGGCCTTCTTGAACACCAGCTGTAGGGCCCATTTCCCGGGGTTCATTTTGAGGACAGTTTCTGGCCAGCCAGCGTTTCCTGTTTGTTCCTGTGTTCTCTCTGCCCCTCTGGTGATTAGCTATAGGGCATTGTTGACTCCACCTTGGGCATGGTAATTTCCCACCTGCCTGGGGGGTATTCCACTGTGCAGCAGCTAGGTATTTAAGGTTTTTCCTAAATTTGAATAAACGGCATTCAGCTGATCTCGTTTTGAATGACCCAGGTCTTTGTTCTTTCAATCTCCAGGTGGTGCGGGAGAATTGTCCGTATTCTGTCAATCATGATTTAAATAAACGCTGATTAGCCATTAGCCAGGATGTATGGGTGGGACAACCAGACAGGAAGTAGAGGCAGAGCAAGGAGAATAGGAGAATTCTGGGAAGCAGGAAGCTCTCCCCATTCTTGTCCAGACCACCGAAGAAGCAGGATGTGACCTGCCCCACTGAGAAAGGTACTGAGCCATGTGACTAACATACATAGGGATAATTGGTTAATATAACTTATAAGAGCTAATACGAAGCCTGAGCTAATGGGCCAATCAGTTTATAACCTAATGGAGACTCTCTGCATGATTTTTCTTTGGGGTTTGCTGGCTGTGGGGTACCGGGCGGGACAGAAACCCCAACAAACCGGCCCTCGTGCTACATCCAGGCCCTTGGCCTGCTCGCATACGCTACAGTGGTACCGCAAACTGTATCGAGAGAGTAACGCAGGTGCAGGCTTTACAGTTAGAGGCACCGCTGGGATATCAGGAGTTACAAACAGCTATGAGGCTAGACATAAGGTTTAGGTCCTCTGAGGTCAGAGCTTGGGTTAGAAGCTTCCATCTGGGTCAGGTTGTATGATAAACTAGCAGAAGGTTTACCCTCCAATATTTATATATATATGCCTGATGTGATGGAATTAGGAGGAGCGGCCCTTTAAGAAATAAATGGGTATTAGACCATGTTGTAGAGTCCTTGAGAGTGAGGTAAAGGCTTTTATTAAGGGTGTTACAGGGAGCCTTCTAGCCTTCCTACCATCTGAGATTACACTGAGAAGTAGGACATCTCCCTCCACCCATCTATTCTTGAACCTTCAGCCTCATGGAACTGTGAGGAATAAAGTTGGTGGTTCAGAAGCCAGACCGTATATTCTGTCCAACAGCCAGGCCCAAGTGAAGTTCCTAATAAAATATTGAATTTCCAGTTAACCTTGAGTTTCAGAGAAACAATGACTAGCTTTGGAGATTGTGTTTCATGTAGCGTTTATGGGTCTGAAGTCCAAATTTTACAAGGTATCCTGTATCTTTTTGTCTGCCAAATATGACAACCTTATATCAGTGTGGGATGGAAGGTGAGACTGAGGACAATGCCCGAGGGTATCAGGAGGGGAACCTGAGCTCCAATGCAAGGACTGCCAGTTAAACACGACAGAGGACACAGGTCCACTCAGCACCATCCAGAAAGATCTCCAGAATGAAAGAGAAATAACAACAGTGACAAAAATATGACATGAAGAAAGCTAGGACTAATACCTGACCATAGATAACAGATTTCCAGACACTTTGGAACTGGTAACATAGTAGACGTGTGGGGTGGGGGTGTTGACCAGAAGAGACCCAGATTAAGCAGCAAACATCTAGAAAGGCAGCCTGGCACATGGCACTCATAGGTCAGAGGGGTTGATAAAGGGTTATAGAAGAGGCAGATAGCACACAGGGATCTGCTGTGTCTCGGGGCCCAGATTGAAGGTGGATCTTTCTACCTCAAAGATCTAGATTATAAGTGGGTCTTCTTACTTCAAAGGATTTAATAAGAAAACAAACCCTCACAGGTGTACCCAGGCATTTGGGTTTTAGTTAATCCTGTTTGCTGTTGAGTTGACAACAAACACACAGGAAAAAAATGAGAAATAAGTAACAGAAATGTAAACATGGTACAGAAAAAAACATAACCAGCAGAACAAGTGGAAGACAATGTAAAACTTAGAAAGCAGGACAGATGTCCAAAGGGATGACGGGAGAGAGAACACAGTTTAAAAAAGAAATCCAGATGAAATAGCTAGAGTAGAAATCCCCACAGGAGAGAACAGAGAAAGCAGAAAGCAGAAAATCAATAAAGGGATGGATTAAGAATGAGCACTTCCATTTCCAAAGGGATCAGTGAGTATATAAGACTATGACTCAAAAATAATAATGACAGTATGGGGCATAGTGGCACATGCCTTTAATCACAGCACTTGGGAGGCAGAAGCAGTCAGACCTCTGTGAGTTCAAGGCCAATGAGTTCCAGGACAGTGAGGGATACATAGAGAAACCTTGTCTCATTTTTTCCTGTGTGTTTGTTGTCAACTCAACAGCAAACAGGATTAACTAAAACCCTCACCACCACCAAAAACAAAAACAAAAAATCAGGCTCAGCAAGATGGATCATAAAAATAAGTAAAAGCACTTGGTGCCAATCCTGGTGGCCTGATTTGATCCCACAAGATGGAAAGAGAGAATACACCCTGAAATTTATCCTTTGAAACCCATATGTGTTCCATATGCCCCCACTACACAATAAATAAGCAAATAAAATTCAAAACGTTTAATTAAATGTAATTAAAACAAAGTAACAAAACACCGCAGCCATGCTAAGATAATAAATGCCACTCAACTATAAAGTTCAAATAGCTAAGGTGGTAAACTATGCAGTTAATAATTTAGCACAGCCAGCAAGCACAGTAACAAAACCAACTAAAGGAGATCGTCATCCATTCCAGAGACAAAGACAGAGCCTAAAGCCTCCTGGGGAAGAAATAGGTCTCAGATCAAGAATCAGGCAGAGCTCTGACTCAAGTCCTGGGGAAACAGTTGGGAAATCCCTTCACAATTCTGTGGGGTAAAGATACTTCCAGCAAGAGCTTTATCTGATGACAAGCTATCAAGGAAATCCCCTAGAGTGTAGAGTGTAGATATAAGGAGGGTAGGGCAAGGATGTCCTAGGAGGATATCATGAGGCAAAATGAGGCCACAGGAAGCTGGCTGCCTCAGCTTGGCTTTGCTGTCAAGACCCTTGAGTTCCCCAGCCCCAAATACATTACATCACAGAGGACACTGATGGTCTCAAATGTTGGAGTTCAGAAGTCTCAGATAAGCACTAGGTAAACCAAGAATGCCAAAATGCAGGGTTGTTGCTTTAACAGAGGAGGTTTATAACCTGTCTTCTTCCAGAAGCCTGGGAGTGGAGGTGGTTAATAGCCTAAGTGAGTCTCTCCCAGGCTCCCACAATCAGGACCATAGATAATAGTCCAGGTGACTTTATACTATCTATATGACCAGGGACTCCCCCATGCTCCTGCAACCAGGACCTCTGCACTATTTGTATGGCCAGGGACTCCCCCAAGCTTCCACAACCAGGACTGAAGGTGGCTTCTGTGCTATTCTGTATGACCAGGACCACACCAGACCCTCCCCTAGGCCCTTAAGATTATACATGTAGGCTATCTTTAGAACCCATCTTTATGGAAGAAGCATCATGTGCTCCGAGAACAGTTTTGATGTAATTATGCCTCCTTGTGCACACAGGATTGTGTTACACTTGGAGACTTTTCCCCAGATTGTACTGTACTTTAATATGCCTAAAATAAACAGCCTGTGTTGAAAGGAGCTGCTTGTTCGTCCTGGCTGCCCAGAACCAAAATAATCACACAGAAACTGTATTATTTAAATCACTGCTTGGCCCATTAGCTCTAGCTTCTTATTGGCTAACTCTTACATCTTAATTTAACCCATTTCCATTAATCTGTACATCACCACAAGGTCATGGCCTACCAGCAAAGGCACATCTGCCTCTGGAAGCGGCTCCATGGCTTCTCTCTGACTCTGTCCTTCTTTCTCCCAGCATTCAGCTTAGGTTCCTTCCCACACCTCCCGCCGCCTAACTCTGTTCCCCTACAGCTCTGCTATAGGCCCAAAGCAGTTTCTTTATTTATCAATGATAATCACAGCATACAGAGGGAAATCCTACATCAAGACATACCCACTAATACAGCTAACATAAACTAACTGGGTGAGATCGATGGTGCATGCCAGTAATTCCAGCACTCAGAGGGCTGAAGGCAGCCTGGACTATATAGCAAGACTCAGTTTGAAACCCCCCAAAATGGGAACCAAAACCAAACTATCAAACCCAGGACCCTTAGAATATAATAAATGTGCTATGAAAGTGAACCCTTGGGTCTGGAGATGAAACTCAAGAACAGTAGAGAACATGGACAGCACCAGGGGTCAATTACCAGGGCTACAAAAAACAAGCAAGACAACAACATCAACACAACCTTTTATGAACTGTTCATGCACTTCTCATAGAAATGCATGATCACGGAGCTGCTAAGGGAAGCAGTGAGGCAGATCCTCACAAAAGGAATACATGCAATAGAACACTTTCCAGGTTAAAGGAGGAGAACCCTGATAGACCCTAGAACGGGCACACATCCCAAGATCATTTGCTAAGTAAAATAAGCCTGGCAGAAAAGACAAACATTGTGTGAGTCCATTTGTAAAACTCTAGATTAAGTTTATAGAGCTATAATATAGAATAGATGTCACTAAAGTCCTGGAGGAGAGACTACTGAAGAGTTATTATTTAATAGAGAGTTTAGTTTTGCAAGATGAAAGCATTCTAGAGACTGGCTGCACAGCAATGGGAATGTACTTACTACCAAACACTAAAAAATAATTAAGATGGAAAAGACTGTGGCTTGAGTATTTTATTAAAATTAGTTTTTTTGATTTCTAATAGAAAAGGCTATTCATGTATAAAATCTCAAAGAATTAATTGAAATATTATATTTAAAAAAGAAACAGAAAACGCCATACTCCAATCTCTCGTGATCATTATTGCTACCCCATAAAGTGCACCTAAGTTTAGTTGCTTAAACAGTCAAGACTTCTTGTGTCCATTTCAGTTCAGAGTGATTCTTGGAGCAGACTGTGTCCTCTGATCTGAGCTAGCTCATCTTATCTGAAGATTCACTTGGAGAAAATCTGCTTCCAGTTTTGTTGCTGCAGAATTCAGTTCCTGGAAGACTCTTAAACTTAGGGTCTTCTTCCTTCCTTCCTTCCTTCTTTCTCAGTACTCTGCCACAGGCACCCCTCCATACCTCCCCTTCCCACACGGCTGCTGACTGATGCCAGAAGGAGAGCATAAAAGATCAGAAGTAGGCAGGAAGGTTTCTCCAGATTAATCTTGGAAACAGTTCCCCACTCTTGTTCTACTCCATGTCTTAGGTGTAAGTCACTAGGTCCAACTCAGTTAAAGAGAAAAAAAAATCACACATGGGCATGGATAACAAGCAATAGGAAGCTTCCAGAATCATTTTTAAATAAATGAGAGTGTAAGAAGAATTGATTAAGAATCGAGGGAGTATGAAGAAAAAAATTACAAGTTTAACACCAGAAAATACTGGCCCAACAACTATATGATGCGTTTTTTTCAAACACACATGTGCTATTTTCCAAAGTTAACAGCATCCTGGCCATGAAGCAAATTGTGATACATTTTAAGCATTTAAATAATGTATTGTCCGAAGGTAGTGGAAGTAATATAGAAATCAATGCAAAAGATCAACTGGATTTCTGCCAACGTTTTACAACTAAACAATGTTCTTCTAAATATTAGACAGATCAAAGGAAAGTATAGTCATAGACATTAGAAAATATTTTAACTGATTATAATTATAATTTAAATAGGACACGTTAAAACTTGCAGAGAAAATCTATTTTGACATAATTTCGAGGCAAAACATGTTTGAAACAACCAGAGAGAACATGCAGTAATGAACCTTAAGACAGTAAATATCAACATCGCTTAAGTCCAGTGGATAAGAAACAAGCTAAGTAACATCTGAGTACATCTAGGGAGTAAGCCTGACCCCAGGAGTCCAGAGCCATCAACATTCCTGCCAGGAAAACAGCTACTTGGCAGCTCTGGCATGGAAGTGAGACATCTTCTCCTCAGAATGCATTTGGATTTGCACTTCAAATACGGAGCATTTACAAAACAGATAATTCAACCAGAAGATAGCCTTTAAGATGAGAGGGGAGGCTGTTGGGACCACAGGCAGTGGGGGAAAGCAGGAGCTAAAGATAGAGACTGCCTGGAGGGCGGTTATGAAATCAGTGAACCTCAGTCCTGTGTTCCCTTATTGATCTTCTGTCTAGACGACCTGTCCTTTATCACAAGTAGGTTATTGAGGGGCCCTACTGCTATTGCACTGTTAGTCTGCTCCTTTCAGATCATTTAGTGATAGCCATTTGTATTTAGGTGCTCTGCTGTCGGGTGTATGCTTTTATGACTGTTTACTTGTTGGGTGCCCTTTATCATTACGTGATGACCTCTTTGACTCTTTTCATTGCCTTTGATTTAAAGTCTATTTTGTCCAATCTGAGTGTAGCTATTTGTGCTTTCTTTGTTTTTTACTTGTATAGAACATTGTAGCACACATTCTAATTGGTCTTAATAAATAAAAACCTAGAGTCAGTTATTGGGGGGTGAAAGCTGAGTGGCCAGCCACTAGAGAGACATTTTACCCCTACTAAATCCTCAGACTAAAGGGGTGATCCTGCCTCTACTAATCCTCAGACTGCATGCTCAGACTGCATCCTCAGACTGCATCTGAACTCCTTCTCCGCCCCCTTATATTCTCTGCCCAGTCATATCCCTTCCTGTCTCCATCTCCCTTGTGCTGAGATGAAAGGCATGGGACTCTCAAGTACTGGGATTAAAGGTGTGAGCCACCACCACCTGGCTCTGTTTCTCTTTTAGACTGGATTGATTACATGGAGCCCAGGATTGCCTTGAACTCACAGAGATCTGTCTGGCTCTGTTTTATGAGTGCTGGGATTAAAGGTGTGTGCCACTGCTGCCGGGCCCCTATGGCTAATGAGTGGCTTAGCTCTGCACTCTGATCTTCAGGCAAACTTTATTTGTTAGATTACAGATAAAATATCACTACAGAACATCACTTTCTACCCCACCCCCATTTTGAGTTGATACGTGTGCCCTTAAACTAATGAAGCAAACCTTTTACAGGAAGCAGTTTGATTTTATTTTTTCCTTACCACTTTCATTCACTCTTTGTCTTTTAGCTGGAATTAACTCATCTGTGTCCACGGTGACCACTGAAAGGTGAGGACTATCTGTTATTGCTTTGTATCTTGTTTTCTGACCCTTCTTCACGCTGTCTTTGTGATTTGTTGATTGACTGTCGTACCACACTTTGGAACATTTCCTTGATTTTATTTTTTGGTTATTATGCAGCTTACTGTCTTTAGGGTTTCTATTGCTGCGATGAAACACCATGACCAAAGCAAGGTAGGAGGAAAGGGTTTGTTTGGCTTACACTTCTACACCATAGTCATCACTGAAGGAAGCCAGAACAGGAACTCAAACACGGTGGGAATCTGGAGGCAAGAGTTGATGCAGAAGCTATAAGAGGTGTTCTTTACCGCCTTCTTCACAGGCTTGCTCAGCCTGCTTTATTATAGAACCCAGGACCACGAGCCTAGGGCCAGTACCACCCACAATGGACTGGGCCCTGCCACATCAACCACTAATTAAGAAAATGCGTTACAGACCTGCTTGCAGCCTAATCTTATGTAGACCTTCTCTCAGCTGGAGTTTACTCATGACTCTAGCTTGTGTCAAGTTGACATAAAAGCTGTCAGCACTCTTACATTGGATATTGCGTATTGATAGGCCATTTCAAACTGATAACAATTTAATTGTGATTGTATACAATCCCCCATACCTTCAATCCTTCCCCTGCTAGGTTTAAGTGATATATTTTATATATTGGAAAAATTTGTTTCCCTTAACGGTGTATTGCTGTTACAGTTATCCTTAATAATTTGTCTTTTGGCCCCTGTGGTTAAAAGGATTTATTGTAGAGCTGAATTGCTTTACGGAACACACTTACTGTGTTAGTCTTCTGCCTGTGCTGATATCACATTGCAACGTTTTGTGCACTCATGCATTTAATGTTTAATTTCCTATAAGAAAGACCTCATGAAGATTCATAGATGTTATTTGTCTAGGCAACTTTTTATTTTTCCTACGTTTCTGAAGGACTCTGCCAGGTAAGATATTAACTGGCAGTTTGTCTCAGTCCTTGAAATGTATTACTCCATTTCTCCCAGTTTGTGGTTTCAGCAGAGAAATCCAAGGATGGCCATTTTGAGACAACTTGGGATATGAATTTTCTTTGTAAAAAAAAATTCATTACATTTTTCTCTATTTGATTTGTGTGTGTGTGTGTGTGTGAGAGAGAGAGAGAGAGAGAGAGAGAGAAAGAGAGAGAGAGACAGACAGACAGAGAGAGAGAGAGAGACAGAGACATGGAGAGAAAGAGACAGGACAAATTGCCAAAGTTGGTCCTCTCCTTCTATCATGTAGGTTCCAGGTATTAAATTCAGGTTGTCAAGATGGGCAATAAGCACCCTCACCTGTTGTGTGATCTCACTGGAAATGATGTTTCTTGTCGCCTTTTGCTCCTAGAATTCTTTCTTTGTTTTCGGGATTTAATTATTTTCTTATAATGTGGTCTTGGTTACCTCCTCTTTGCAGTTGTGTTTGACTGGAAACCCCTGCCATCTGGAATTTTGAGACCCTTTTTCAGTCAATGCTTCCTTCCATACAGTCTGGGCATTTTTTCCCTCTCTGTTCTTCCTGAATCGGTGGTTAGGTGAAGGCTGTTACAATGGTATTACTTTATCCTTTTTACCTGCTTTTATCACTGAAAAATTTTGGAGCTGGGCATGGTGGGTGACTCATGACAGTAATTCCAACATGTAAGAAGATGAAGCATAAATTCAAGGCCAGCCAGGGCCACATACTGAGTGAAAGGACCAGAGTAGGCATAGGACAAACCAAGACTAAGTTCTCAGCACAATGGAGATTTATTTGCCACAGAGGGACAGAGGGCAGGAACAAGAGACAACAATGGAAAAGAGGACAAGGGAGGAGGAAAAGGTACAAGGCTGGGGGTCATATTTGCCCTGGAGGGACAAAAGCTTGACTCTGGATAGAGAGGAGTCAGACATGGCCTAAAGGCAAATGGAAGTTAATAAATGGAAAATGGGGGACCTCTATCCCATGTTAGGATGGGGTGTTTAATTTTGATTAGAAAGGTTAATTAGGGTTGCCAGCAGGGGCATTTTGATTGCTGGACTTCAATACTTTGATAGCTGGACCTTGGAGGTCAACCTCAGGAGGAGGAAGGGGCTAAGTAAGGGAACAGAGTTTGCTGGCTAGCCTTAGAAATGTAATCTAACAATTTTTAGCAAGGGGGGGGAAGGGTAAAAGGCCAAACCTCTCTATACTGTGTTTGCAATGCTCAGGCCTGCTAGAGCCTTCAGCGAGTCTCAGTCTCAGGTTATAGAATGAAATCCTCTTTCAGAGAGTGTTTTTGGCCAGTGTTCTTCCTAAACCCGCTAATTCTTCTGCTGGACCCACCCTGCTGTTGAGGCATTCTGTTGACATTGTCAGTTTGGTTAATATGTTTTAAAAATATTTGGAATCCTGTTTAGTTCTTTTAGCCAGTGTTTCATTTGCCAAATATCTAAGTTTGTTGATGGAATTTTCCTGAAATTTTGTCAGATTTTTAAATTATTAGTATATTGATTTGAAGGGGAAGGCGTGCCAGAGCTCATGAATGAAGGTCGGCACACAACCAGCAGAGACTCGGCTCTCTCCTGGTCTCTTGGCCCTGGTGATTAAACTCATGTTTTTATACTCATTAGTAAAAATCTTTACCTGCTAAACCATCCCACTGGCTTTGGTTTTGTTTTTTGTTTTTGTTTTCATATGAAGGAAACATTTATTAAATATTTTCTAGGTAGGTTATCAAATCCTGATCATATAGCTTATTTTACCTATTTCCCAGAATTTTTATTAAAATATCATGGTCCAAAGAAAGTAATGTGAGCCCTATGTATAATATTTAACCTTGGAGGAACAACATCAGCTGAAAATAAACTAAACTTACTATCTTACTAAATAATCATAGCGAAAATGTTTTGTTTTCACTACTATAAACATTAAGTTTTTTTTTTCTTTTCATCCTTAAAATCTGTTTTTTGGGGGCTACAGAGAAGTCTCAGTAGAGACAAAGGACCCAGGTTTGATTCCCAGAATCCTTAACTCCAGTTCCAAATGATCTGTATATACACAGAACCAAAACATTCATAAATATAAAATGAAATAAAATAAATCTAAAAGAAAGTTAAAAATAAATAAATAAATCTTGTGTTTTAAATTGACAATGCATTTTAGTCTAGTCCCAGTTCAGAGACCCAAAGGCCACCTAAATTCAACGGTCATGAAAGACGTTGGTTCGCAGCTTTCCACTGTTGGATGTGTCTCCCTGCTGATGCTCACTTGCTACAATGCTTCAGACTCTAAAGCCCGAAGGGTAAATCAAGTCATACCATTGGCAAAAATTAACTCTTGATCTAACATTGAACTGATGTTCGCACAATGCCTGACACTCAGTAAATGACCACAGGAATGGCTGACATAAGACTTCAACTCTTCCATTGTCTATTTGCAGACCCTAAGACACTGTCAGTGTTTCTCTTCATGGTATTTGCCATAATAACTAACGTTTTTGAATTGCCTTACTTTCAATGTGTGCACACAGGTGTTTCTCCCATGCCGTTCCATGAAGGAAGGAGTATCTGTCTTGTCATATCCTCGTGCTTCTATAAAATGCATCATAGACATTATGTGTCTGGTAAATGTATGGCTCTGCATGGGTTATGAGCCTCAGCCAGGTTCTCACCCTGTCATCACAGTCCAGTTAGTCACAGAATTCCATGTTATGTCAATAACAGCAGTAATGGCTGGCTCTTCTTCAAAACCATTTCTTTTACCCAAACCCTAATCATTAAAGACTCATTGGAAATTTTCCACTCACCAGAACCATATTTTTCCTATCTTCAGCTTGCTCGTGATCCAACATATAACAAAATAAGGATTGTTCAGCCCTTCCCAGCACACTCTCAGAATTGGAAAACACATACACACACACACACACACACACACACAGAGAGAGAGAGAGAGAGAGAGAGAGAGAGAGAGAGAGAGAGAGAGAGAGAGAGAGAGAGAACTTGTGGAGGAAAACATTATTGTTTTGGCCTTGTTAGGTTTTTTTTTTGTTAGGTTTTTTTCCCTCTGGTGCTCCAGTCTCCTTTGAGAGGATACTGCTGAGACTTCTGTCAGACATTTCACAGGGCTTTGTTTATTTGTGGGCCACTACTGACTTCTTGAAGTGTCATGTTCCTCTGGTTCTTTGCAAACCTTGTGTCCTTTTGTTGGTATACACATGTTTGACAGAATTGCCCCTTCTGGTTTCTTCAGGCATTCTTTGGTGGTCTGCCAGAAGCAAAGACCTGTATTTTGAGATCTATATTTTGTTTACAGCCATCTTAAGTTCACTAGTAAGATATTCACCTTTGCAAGCTAGTTCCGGACCTAGGACATTAGCCTAGTGAGACTTGCAGGCACCAGGCTTTTAGAAAACATTAACATTTTCCTTTGATAGTCAACAAGCACAAACTCTCAGTATTTCAGAATTCAGGGATGTCTCCAGGTCTGAATTCCAGCAGACCTGACACCCCTTCCCTCCCACCTTGTCCTTTGCTATATAACAGCTTCTGAGAATAACAAACTCCATGGCTTGATCAGAAATCCTGTCTTTCCATCATTTCTCGTGTCTCTTGCCCCTCCATTCCTCTCCCCTAGGTTTATCAGGGATCACTCATTCGCATCCCGCTGGCTAGGATAGATGGCGCCCAATGTGGGGCCTGAGGACACCATGGAGGCTTGAGGAATGTCACTGCACATGGAGGACAGGCCTGTTCACACACTTGGATCACCACGGCCAGTGGGCAAAGCACTGGTCCAGCAAGAAGTCACCGTGGTAAACCCGACCATAAGACAGATTCGAGGGGATTCAACAGTGATGCAAGGTTAAAAAAAAATTTTTTTTTACGATGGGGCAAGCATTTTTGTAAACAGGATATGTTTACTCGTGAATTCAAGGAGTCTCTCAAGACACAGGGAGTAAGGGTACAATCCACACAGCTATGCCTACCAGGCAGGCTGGCTGACTGGCCTAGAGAGCCTGTGTCTTAACCCCCTGCCATGTGGAACAAAAGCTGCCAGGCAGATTTACAAAAGGGGAACTAGGCTCAGGAAACTGCAGCTTCAGGACAGTCAAAGGAGTTTAATATGCTTCTTTTCCATTTCACAATTTTGCTTCTTGGTCAAAAATCTTTAGTCTGTAGGCATATAAATTTATATCCAAGATAAATTAATTTCAGTACTGTGGTTCTATAGAAGAGTTTTCAAATCAAAGATAGTAATACACTCAGAGGTTCTTTAATTGTATAGGATTTTAAAATTGTTTAGGCTATCCTGAGTTTTTATCTTTTTCTTATAAAGTTGAGGATTGTTCTGTAAAAAATTTTATTATACATTTACATTAAATCTGTAAGTGGGTTCTGTAAGAAATGTTACTATAATTTTTAATGGACATTTACACTAAATCTGTAGATTACTTTCAGTAAAGTTGTCATTTTGGCTATGTTTCTTCTACTTTCCCCCCAAAATAGGAGATCTTTCCATTTTCTAATGTCTTAAATTTCTTTCTTAAAAGATTTAAAGTTCCTATCATACAGGTTTTTCCATTTGTATGGTCTACTTTTGGGTGGGAGTCGAGTTGTCTCAACTTGTGGTCCTTTCCTGCTGCCAGGTGTTGCTTCAGAGTGGACTGCTAAGACTGGGGCCTCTTATTAAATTTATCAAGGACCAGAGTTATACTCTAACAAGATGATAATGGTTAAAAATAAAAAACATTTCCCCCTTCACAAGCAGAGATGACAGGACCCAACCTTCAGTCCTGCTTGCTTAGAGTTACTCCAAGATATTTTATGGTATTTATGACTATTTAAAAGAATGATGTCTCATTTATCTTATGCATAAAAGAGATACATTTGGGTTGTTTTCAGATTCTGGCTATGATAAAGTAATTCTACTGTAAACATAACTGAACACATGTCCTTATAGTATGGTTAAACATCTTTTGTATTTAGACCCAAAAGGGATATTGCTGAGTTTTAAGGTAGTTTGTTGCTTAATTTTCTAATACATGTCCTTATGGTATGGTTAAACAACTTTTGTATTTAGGCCCAAAAGGGGTATTACTAAGTTTTAAGATAGATATTTACCTAAATTTAAAAAATAGCCATACTAGAATCAAAAGCGGCTGTGCCAGTTTACACTTCCAACAGTGGAGTTTTCTCTTTACCCCTCATTCTCTTAAACATAAGTTGTTAGCAGTATTTTTAATCTTGGTCATTTTTACAGGGATAAGATAAAATCTCAGAGTTTTCATTTACATTTCTCTAATGTCTAAAGGATGTTATGTTTGAGCATTTTAAAGTGTCTTTCAGTCATTTTAAGTTCATCTGTTGAGAGTTTTCAGTTTAGGTCTATAACATATATTTTTATTGGATTAATTTTTTGATAACTAATTTCCTGAGTTCCTCATATGTTTTTTGGAATGGGTTTATGATAAATAAAGATCTTTTCTCATTCTATAGACTAATATTATGTCTTGTTATACAAAAGCTTCTCAATTCAGGAGATCTAATTTATTGTTTCTCTCAATGTTTATGCCACTAAGGGTGTGTTCAAGATGTGGCAAAGTGTACTTCTAATTTTTTCTCTGTGAGGTTCAATGTAATTTTTATATGTTGAGGCCTTTGACTCATTTAAACTTGAGTTTGGTACATGAAAATGGATGTGGATCTATTTTCATTCTTCTACATGTTAATGTCTAATTAACTAATGGCCAACATCATTAGTTAAAATGCTTTCTTTTTCCATTCTCCTATCAGCTAGACAGACTTACAACTTAAGAGGAGGATAACTTACAAACTTTTAATTAAATATTCAATGACTAAAGCCCTAGTTATAATATTCTTATGAGAACTATTAAGCTACTAGGTAAAGGTCTTAAAAAAAAATCAATGAGCCATTTTTCCAATAAAAAGCTTATAAAAGCTGCCAGTCAGGTACTCAAACAGGTAAAGCATAGATCAACAAGTAAAATATAGAATAATCAACAAGTACAGTATATTAATTGTAATTCAACTATAACAGGTATATATATTAAGTACAAAACTTTGCTTTTTATGGCTACACCTTCCCAGTTTTACCAATTAAGATATTAAAGTCTTAATTTAAAACAATAGCCTGTCTGGTACAAAAAACAGGATGAAATCTAGGAGATGGTTTAACAAAATATTAACTATAATCAATGTTTCTTGTACTAAACAATAGACTCATTAATAATTTTAAGATCAATTCCTAAACAATTGTGTTTACTTAATTCAAAAACCAAAATAATAATCTTTTTCCAAATGATCATTACTACAATTCACACAACTATATTTTACTAATGTTAAAACTAAAAATCCCTTAAAGGATGTTATACAAAAATTTTACAAATAGCTCTTCCAATAAAAAACTACATATATGGTTAATAATAAAAAAATATGGCACATACCATGACTCCTTAAAAACAACTTAAAAGTTACAGACAGATCCTGATACAAACAAATCTAACATAATGACACCAAGGTAACCTTTACTAAGACAAGGTAAAACAGCCCTTACAATACATTATAAAAAGACCCAACCTGTATATATTTGGGGTCAAGGATGTGTTTATACTTTTTTCACAAAAAAAAATAAAAATAAAAATAAACCTAATAATGTCATAACACCTCATAAAGGAGTTCCAAAAAACGAGTTAAAAAAATCCTTGATCCAGTCTTCCCTGCCCCCATGGAAAGGAGGGCCTGATAGCAGGACCTACTAAGCCACTCTACACTACAGGATGTCATTCTGCCTCCAGACAAAAAAACCCCACTAAAATAGTTCTCACCTTCCCTGATGCTGAGCTGCTTCCAGACCTGGGACACAGACACAGAAGCCCTGCTGAAATGACCTAACCATGGCGACGACAATTTTCTACAGTTTAAATCCTGTTTGCTTCTGAGCTGAGATGAAGACTAACTAAACATTTGACTGTTTTAATCTTTAAAACACAAAACTCATTTTGATTAAAATATTAACCCCTCTTCACTTAAAAAGGGGATGGACTGGGGGTTTGGCTGTTACTCAGAGACTAAAACTGGTATTTAATAACCACAATGTCATTGTACTCTTACTGAATTTAACCTAATGATATTTATAACTACTTATAGATGTTAAAAAAAAGTTTAACACATCCTATACAATGTTTGGGTTTAACACATATGTTAAAAAATTTAAATTTTGATCCCTTTGCACTGCCCTAAAAAAAAATGTTTCTATACTAATCACACTGGGATAGTTAGAGACAGTTTTACTAAGGTCAAAAAAAGATTAAAACAAAAAAACTAAACAAAACAAAAAAAAAAGGAGGGGTGTTTTAAGAACTGGTTCTCCACCTCCCACTGGATCACCACTCTTTTACCCTCCCTTTTAGGATTTTTATTATTAATGGCTTTTGAACCATGGGCCCTTAATAGGCTCACCAAGTTCATTCGCCAAAAGGTGGATTCCCTGACACCCAAGCCCATTCAGGTCCATTATCACTGACTTGATCTAACTAATCGAGGGCTACAAAAAGCCCCTTGAGAGCAAGTCTCCTATTAAAACCATATAAAACCCAGAGATATGTGTGTCTGTCCATGACAGACATGGATACCAACAAAGGATATTAAACAAAACACTACAAAAAAAAAACCCATACATTCTGTCTCTGGGTCTCCTAAAAAACATGCCTGATTACATAAAGGTTGATGTCCATAGGTATTAATATAAAAACCTAGACCCTCTCCTCCCCCCCAAAAAATCTATAACTTTAAAAAAAATTCTTCCACCAAGTTAGAAAGAATTTCCCCCATCAATTAAACACAAAAGGATTGGACCTCTGTTCCCCCCACTGGTTAATGCCCACTCATCTACCAAGATGACCTTTAACTTGCCTCATTCTAATACTTAAAAAGGGCGGACAGTGGTCAGAGAACTTTATTATTTATCTCCAAACTCTGAATGGGTTTCTAGCTGCCAGAAATCCTGGACAGGAAGAACTTTCTGTCAGGACCTCCATTTGATAGATGCTGCCTCTGCATTGAGGTTGAGCAGAACTTCTAGCTATGCCCTATGGTCTGATGAGCTTACTGGTTGACCAGTATAACAAGATGGAGCTATTAACTGGGAATAGTAATCATGTCTGGCTAGGTAGCATTATAGGCTGTTTTCCATGGCTGCTATTTCATAAGACACTGGATATTTAAAGGACTAAGGCTAAAATGGCAGATTAGAAGCTACATCTTTAAGATCAGATGGAAGAAAGTGAAAATTGAAAACCATCATCAGAGAAGACTTATCTCCAGAGAGAAGTAAGCTGCTTCCCCTCAACCCCACATGGCACCAGTTGCTCTTACTGATCTGAGCTCTCTGGGAAGTGAGTTCAAGAGTCCTGGGTGTCAGAGAGCTGGAGAGAGACAGTATGGACACCCAACTTGAAGCCTGGGTTCAGAATGCCCAGACAGGGTACCAGAGCCCAGTGGGCAAAGCAGCAGAAGAAAGGTGCAGGAGTCTGAAGCTGAGAGATGCTCAAGGCACCCTCTCCCCATCCTTGACAATGTCTGTGCAAGCTGCACTGTATTGGGAACCTGAAAATTATGAAGCAGAAGTTGGTGCAGAATTCTAATAGAAGCAACAAAGACTGAGACAGACAGCAGAAGTGTGGCCTGGAACTCTGAAGCCAACGCTTTCTCAGGTGGTCGCATCCTTCCACTCCCACAGGAAGTGTGCAGTATTATGTGGCACAGTATGCTAGTGGCCCCAATGGCAAACACAGCAAGACTGTCATTGCTTATTTGAATTATAAAGACTCCCATGCCTCCCCATCTGGGCAGGCTGATTCTACAAAGACAGGACAAAAGAACACAGGAACTGTACATTGCCAAGCAGGAAGGACTCCACCAAAGGCAAGATGGTAACCCCTTTTGCTTTATTGCTTATTTTTTGAATAAAATACAAAATTTTATTTTGTACTTTTCATTTTCTTCATACTTATGTACTTGAATTGAATGGGTGCTGTTTTAACAGGGGTTGCACTAGATCATATTTTAAAGCTGTCCCTTCTTTCTCTAACCCTAATTATAATATATCCCCAGTTCTTCCTTTAATCCTGACTTCTCATTCTCGCTCCACTCACTCTTCCCCCTTCCATACCCTCTTCACTTCTCTATCCGAAGATTTGACAACCTTAGCTCAGAAATCTATAGACTGCAGGTTCCCTACTAACTACGCTGGTGTCACAAACGGTCAACCTTAAAGGTGACACAGATGACCCACACAGATGTCTCCTCTGCAGTTACACAGACTGCTGTCAAGTCACTATAGCTGTACAGTCAGCTTTCTGCCTGGGAATAAGACCAAGTGGAGGCAGCTCACCAGGAGGACTTACATAAAACAAAACAACCAAAAATAGCAAAGGGAGGTGGAAAAAATAAGATACAACTGGTAGATAGATCTAGTCTAAAAAATATAAAAGGGAACACACAACAAAGTGTGAGGCAACAATTCAGAAATCTAAGACACTGAGATAGTTTATGTGCCAGAAAAAGATTATAAACTCTTACCCTCTAAAAAAAAACTTATCAATGACCATAAAGAAAGTTCAAATAAGTAGATGCATGAAGTAAAGAAAATTAATTCAATACTTACATAAGAAGATTATCAAAGCAGATGATAAGAACATGCAGAGAAAAATTTAAAACGCAGAATAAAAACTTAGCCAGGAAATTGAGATGCTTAAAAAGAGCCCAGCAGAATGAAGCAAATATAAAAACAAAATGAAAGCATCATAAACAGACAAAACTAAACAGAAGAAATGATTTTATGGATGTCGGACAGAGTTAAGGAAATATTACATCCAGTCGCAAATAAGAAAAAATATTAATGGACATGACCCAAACTCTCAAATGCTCTGAGATAAGTTCAAGAAACAAAACCTAAGAAGTCATGTGGTAGAAAACATGGGATAACATCTTGGACAATTATTCAGTGAAAAGAGAAGAAAATTTATCAACCCTAGAGAAAGAAATGGATATACAAACACAAGAGGCATTTACATTCTCCAATAGGCATGATCAGAAAATAATTTCTCCATGTTATACCATAGTCAATATGTCCAAAATACAGATGGGCTGGGGAGATGGCTCAGTGGATTAGTTACTTCTATGTAAGCAACAGGACCAGAGTTTGGATCTCTAGTGCTAGGATTAAAGGCATGTACCACTACCACCCTGTTTCTATGGCAAATTAGTGTAGCTACTGGGATTAAAGGTGTATGTCCCCACTGCCAGGTCTGTAAGGCTGACCAGGGTGGCTGTTTTACTCTCTGATATTCAGGCAAACTTTATGTATTAAAATACAAATGAAATACCACTACAGCCCACCTATAATTGTAGTACTCAGGAGGTAGATGCAGGAGATCCCTGGAACAAGGTGATTAGCTATATTAGTAGGATCAGTAAACCTTGGGTTCAAGTGAGAAACTCTGCTTCAATTTAGAGCAACTGAAGAAGACATCAAGCACTGATCTTTGGCCTCTGTACTAGCTGGTTTTCTGTGACAAATTGACACCAGCTAGAGTCATCAGAGAGGATCCAGCTTTGCAACATTTTTCTAATTGGTGATTGATGGGAGAGGGTCCAGCTCATGGTGGATGGAGCCATTCCTGGGATGGTGATCCTGGTCTCTATAAGAAAGATAGGCTAAACAAGCCATGGGAAGCAAGCCAGTAAACAGCACCCCTCCATGGTATCTGTATCAGTTCCTACCTCCAGGATTCTGCCCTGTTTGAGTTCCTGTCCTGACTTTCATTGGTGATGAACAGCAATGTCGAAGTACAAGCTGAACAAACCTTTTCCTCTCCAACTTGCTTTTTGATTATGGTGTTTCATTGAAACAATAAAAACCCTAAGACAGCTTCCATACATGTGCACACACATGTGCATGCTTGCCTGTACATGTGTACTTGCTACACATGCATGTGTAAACATGGATGCACACTGCATACACATACACACATGAAAAT
This sequence comes from Ondatra zibethicus, assembly GCA_004026605.1. Taxonomy (NCBI): domain Eukaryota; kingdom Metazoa; phylum Chordata; class Mammalia; order Rodentia; family Cricetidae; genus Ondatra; species Ondatra zibethicus. Next base: position 83,286 of record PVIU01002005.1, read on the forward strand.
GCAAAACGAAGAAGGATATTAAAAGATATAGTCGGAGGCTGCTTGTTCATTCCTTGCTGCCCAGACCATGAAATAATCACACTGAAACTATATTAATTGCAATACTGTTTGACCAATAGCTTAAGCATATTTCTGGCTAACTCATATCTTAAATTAACCCATTTCTATTAATCAGTGTATTGCCATGTGGTTGTGACTTATCGGTTTGGCGTCTACCTCTGGCAGGGCTACATGGCTTCTCCCTGACTCTGCCTTCTTTCTCCCAGCATCTAGTTTAGTTTTTCCCACCTAGTTCTGCTCTACCCTATCACAGGCCCAAAACAGCTTCTTTATTGACCAATGGTATTCACAGCATACAGTGTAAGAAGTCCTTCTATATATGTGTTGTTTTTATTGGTTAATGAATAAAGAAGCGGCTTTGGTTTGTGATAGGGCAGAATAGAGCTAGGCAGGGAAAACTAAACTGAATGCTGGGAGGAAAAGGGCAGAGTCAGTAAAATGCCATGAAGCCACTGGAGAGGACAGGTACGCCAGAACCTTGCTGGTAAACCACAGCCATTCACAGATGAATAGAAATGAGTTAATTTAAGATGTAAGAGCTAGTCAATAAGAAACTAGAGCTAATAGGCCAAGCAGTGATTTAAATAATATAGTTTCTGAGTGATTATTTTGTGGTCTGGGCAGCTGGGAACAAATAAGCGGCCTCCTACAACAAAAAGATGCAAGGGGAAATTGTCAACTTGTATGTAAAGGCGAAAACATCAGAATAGCATCAAATCTCTTGTAAGCAACCACAAAAGCCATTAAAGCACAGGGTGATTTTCTTTTCTTTTTTTTTCTTTCACTCTTTTCTTTCTTATTTTTTGACATGTTTTCTTTGTCTAATATCTCTGACTGTCTTGGAACTTGCTTTGTAGACCAGGCTGGTCTAGAACTCAGAGATTTGCTTACCTCTGCCTCCCAAATTCTGGGATTAAAGGAGTGCACCATTACCTCCTGCCTAGATTTTTTAAGTGCGTGTGTGCATGTGCAAGTGCTATGTGCTCACATGCACATGTGTATGTGTGTATGCGTGTGTGTGCATGTGTGTGTGTGTGTACATATCCACTGAAGTTTTAAACTATTTAATCTTAATAAAAACCAGGAGTCAGAGATCCACCTGCCCCTGACTCCTGAGTGCTGGGATCAAAGGAGTGTGCCACCAATGCCCAGCACATGGGGTGATTTTCAAGCCTTAAAAGTTAATAACTATCCACAAATTTTACTATACCCAGCAAAGCTATCAGATGAGCACTCCAATAGGTCATCCAATACCAAATGGTCAGCCCTGAAAACACACAAACAACATCACACATACTACACAGGTTCTATTTATGAACGCACACATACATATTCTATTATTATCTGTATATAATAACAATGAAAAAGGAGGTCACAAATTTGAAATAGAGCAAGGAAAGGTGTATGAGAGGATCTGGATGGAGGAAAGGAAAGGGGGAAATGACTTAAAAGAGAAAAAGAGCTTTAAAAGATAAGCACTGATAAAGGCAGTCATGACAACCAAGCCAGTGCTGCAGGAAATACTTAAAGCAATGCTACACACAGAGTAAGAAAGACAGCCCCGTCCATAAGAAAACAGGGGAAAATGAGTATAGTTCATGAGAAAAATATGTGTGAATAAGAAAGGAATCCTTCATGTCCAATCCAATAAACCAGCAAACTCTATTTCTAAAAGGCAATGAGGACAATAACTGACAATAATCCAATTAACCAGAACAATTGACAAAATCATGGGAAATAACAAGTTCTATCAATAATAACCTTAAATGCAAAAAGACTCAACTCACCAGTTAAAAGATGTTAGGAATGAAATTAGGAAAAACATTTGTTCAACATGGCTCCAAAAGAAATAAATATATAACCTAGAAGTAAACCTTACTGAGGAGGTGAAAGATTTCTACAATAGAAGTTTAACAAGACTGAAGAAAGAAAGTGAAGAAGACACAAGATACTGGCAACACCAGATCCTATGGATTGGTAGAATTAATGTGAAAATGGCTGACTATACTATTGAAAGGGTACACAGATTCAGTGGAATAAACAACAATAACATTCTTTAAATAATTAGAAAAACAATTCTAAAACACACATGGAAATACAAAACATCACAAGTGGTCAAAGTAATCTGTAGCAGAATGAACACTGTTGGAGCTATCATACTACCCTGTCTTCAAATTATATTACAGAGCCATAGTGACAAACATAGCATGGTACTGGCACAAAACCAGACATGCCAACTAATGAAATAGAACAGAGAACGCAGAAACATACCTATATCACCACAGCAACCTGATTTTTGATGAAATAAACACTGGAGAAAAAAGATAGTCTCTTAAAAAATGATGTTGAGAAAATTGGATATCCACATGGGGAAAATTGAAATTAGACCCATATTTTTTACCCTGCACAAAACAAATTAAAATTGGACCAAAGACTATAGTGCAAAGCCTGAAAAAGGTAAAACTATTAGAGACTATCCTAAGGGAAACAGTTAAATTTTTTGAAACCAACAAGATATGGGCACAGGCAATAGCCTTTGGGTAAAGATTATAATCATACAGGAAATAATATCAAAATTTGACAAATAAGATGACATGAAATTAAAAAGTTTCTGCACAGGAAGGGAAGCAATCAGCAAAGTGCAGAACAGGCAACTGAATGGGAGAGAAATCTGCCCATTATAGTTCAGACAAGGAACCAATAGCCACAATAACAGAAAACAACTTCCAAATTAAAGACCCACACTTCAAATCTTCCAATCAGTAAGTGGACCAACAAACTGGGCAATTCTGAAAAGCGGAAATGCAGATGGCAAATAAATAATTGAAAAAATACTCTACATCCCAACCACCATAGGAATGCAAGCCCAACTGCTTTAATAGTTCATCTCACTCCAATCAAAATGACAGTCATCGAAAGAGCAAATCACAGTCAGTACTGGTGAGGATGTAGAGAAAGAAATCCTGACTCACTGCTGCTGTAACCACTAGAGAAATACATATGGAAAGAGGTAATGAACTGAAAAGCAGGTCTCAAAAGTCTTTTGTCTCACCAGGCACAATAAAACAGGAAGTCTATAGTAACACACTTGAACACCTAGAGAGTGTTCTGTAGATTGGACAATTAAGAAATTCCTTTCCAAATAGCCCAAGAGTCAGTGGGAATAATAATGGAAATCAGAATCATTTTTACCTTAAGTATCACAAAATAGTTTCAGTGCTGGAGTTATGGCTCAGATAGTAGTAGAGTGCTGACTCTCGTCAATACCCACAACCAAATAAAATCAGATGTGCTAGCGAAATACCACCAACAAAAAAGTTTCAAGACTATATAGGATGCAATTTCAACAGTACTTACAATATATAGTCTGGAATGCTTGCATTAAGAGTTAAAGATGGGTTAAAAATTAATGAGCCAAGAAGCAATCATAAAACCTCAGAGAAAGAACTAGAGAGTAACCCTCCCAAACAGGAGGGGATCATAAAGATAAGAGCAGATTTTAATGAAATAAAAGCAAACATGAAAAGAATTAACAAAACCAAATTTTGTTTGTTTGCAGGAAAGCTAAGAGAATCGATAAGACTCTTGCATTACCAAGGAAAAGCACAAATCTCCAAGGTTAGTAGTGAAAATAAAGCCACCATTAGAAACAGAGTAGTTATTAAAAAGGTAAGTTGTTCTAACTTTGTGAATAATTTAGAAAGATTTGACAAAATTCATACAAATAATTTAATAAAACTTTGACCTGAGAAACTCAGACTATGTCTCATACGTATTTTCAAATTCCCCAAAGAAATAATTTAATTGACTACCCTTTCACTTAGATATATACCAGATATGATAAATAAAAAACTAGAATGTTGCATTTTTGCTTCAAAATCATGTCTGTCAAGGTCAGTGCAAAGGGGAGAAAGAAAAGCCTCAGAGGAATGGGTCATGTGGGAGCAGACACCCCGCAGGAAATGCACACCCCTGTTGCAGCCCTCATGTTTACGTACAGTGGTGGATATGCTTTGTCACCAGCGTTCTCTAGCCTCTTCCTGCTTGTGGGAAGCTGATTTGTCCAACCACGCTGGCGTCAATATTTTATTTTAGCGCATTCTGCCTGAAGATGCTTCATCTAAGTGATTTGAATTCCTATTCATGGGGTTCCAAGGACACTCTTTCAGGGTGTCATCAAGATTCTAAGTCAGAGGTTCCAAATTAACAACAAGTGAGTAGAACGTAGAAGTCAGTGATGTTTTGGTAGTTAGTAAACTAGTTTTGAAAATACCCAAGTTGTAATGGTCTATTACATACTTACAACTGCTGTTTGGCTCTCAAAAGCACATAAACCCACAACCCTTCATCCAAAGCAAGTGCCTTGTGAGACACTCACTCTTGAGGTCCTTCTCACACTCCAGCAAGGACTATGCTGGGTAGCTGATCATTTTGCTGCAGTAGGTCTGCTCTGCAGCCGTGCTGAGAAGTCACGTGGCTGGGGCAGCAGGAAGAGAGAGGACCAAGCACAAGGGAAACTGGGAAGTCTAGGGGCTCTGCCTTTATCTCTGTTCTCCGCTCCATCCTCTGATTCAGCTAAGGAAGGTGGGCATTGTGCCAGCAGGTAACCCACTCAAGCGGGGACTGGTCCAGGGTCAGAAGAACCATCTCAGCTTCCCCTCTAGTTGGGTAACTAACTCTTAGCCTTTAGCATATAGTAATGTAATATATGCAATTCTGTTCACTCGAACAAATGATTCTTTCTACCTATGTGGGACCATGTTGGAGAGCCTCAGAGATAGTAAGGGCATATCCACAGTCTTGAGTGAAGGACAGGCTGTTTAAGGAAGACTGGCACATAGACAGAAAGAGGAAGGTTCTGGGAGTGAGGCAGAGACACTAGGCCAAGAGTAGAGATGTGTGTGTGTGTGTGTGTGTGTGTGTGTGTGTGTGTGTGTGTGTGTGTGTGTGTGTGTGTGTGTGTATTTTCTGGAGGAAGTACCAGGTGTGAGGAAAAGAAAGGCAGTGAGGGCCTGTGTGTGTTGTTACCTAGGTGATAAGACCACATAGTGGTCTATAAATGATGCAACACGCTAAGAATTTCAACATAAATCCAGATTCTTTAGGCTCCTTAGAAGATTCATTTGGGAAACGAGGTGATTAAGTTTAAATTTTTGAAATTAGAGCCTCTAAATTGATCTCTATGAGGCCAGACCAAGATACTTTCAATAAATGTGGCATCAAATTGTCTTCATGTGCTTACAACATTGCTATGTTAATTAACACACATGTGCATCTAGAGAATTCTAGGGTTTCCTTTTCTTCCATTAGTCTGTTTGCTTTCTTGCTTTGTCCACCTATATTATTATTCCGACAGTCAAAGCAGGCCAAACAAAGTGTAGCACCCAGCATCTCTGCTTTTAAGCTGGCAAGACAACACGTTCTACAGAACTAGCCAGATGCTGTTTGAGAGTTCTGTTCTGACCTTGCTCTTTTGTACTCTTGGTCTTCATGCCAGTTGAATTCTAAGTTTTTAAAAGATCTGGGGCCTGCGATTGTGAAACCTGTGGGTTTTTGCCATCATTGTAAAGATGCCTTGATAGATTTTTGAATGAATGCTGCCAATACTCGTGGATTGATTCTGCGTCTGTGTTCCATTAAGGTTTACAGGAATGCTTAACAGACAGTGGGGGAAGAAGCCACAGGATTTATTTACAAGGGCATCACATTTTAGTTTACCTCCTATTGTGGCTTTCACCCCAGTTCATAATTCTAAATTTCCTGACATTTTGGTTTTCACAGAACCAAGACTTCGAGCAACTAAATGTTGCCTAAAAGACAACGTCCCACCAAGGGACCTTCTGTGGATCAGAACGGGACTCACAGTATGGGTATGTGTACTTGCCAAGCAGGAGTGCGACAGGACCCACACTCTGCCTCTCTCTTCAGTTTCAGGGTGGAGCCGGGTGTGCTGTTTATCATTTCCATATTCACTCCACAGAAAGCTAAAATTCTGTGGGTTTAGTCCCCTCTTCTTTGTGGGCATTTAGAATAGGATTGTGAGATCAGCTGACTTGGCTCTCCATGCTTCCTACCCTGCATGTTGGCCCTCCTTAGGCATTGCTTTTGGTCCTTAGGTGGCCCTGATGGACCCCCATATCTGTCACAAACATTCCTCATGTATACGTGAGTCAGTAAAACATGGAAATGCATAGGAGCAGCTTAAGAATGTATTAAAAATCAGCTACCCGTGCTTATCCTGAAGACGTAGAAATATGGGCAATTTTCATTTTCTTTCCTATGCTTTATTTTCCCAATTTAAATAATCAAGGCTTATATCAAGAAAAATAATGTTTTTGAAAATAAGCTACCAATCATACACATTTGAAGTACATTTTCCATTGCCATATAACAAAATATCAGAAGGCAAGTATTTTATAAAGAAAAGGATATTCACAGTTTTAGGGACTGAAATTCTAAGATCAGAGGGGATCCTTGGTTTGGTCCCTGGCAAAGGTCTCATGGTAGAAAGGCTCATGATGGAAGGAGAGCCTCTCAGGGCCGGCACCTGCTGGGACAGTACACCAGAGAGTGGAAGGAGCCTCGCCAGTCTGACTCTTCTGTAAAGACTAGCTCTTTCAGGAAGCAACTGGGGCCTACGGCAACTGTTAACTCTCCCTGAGGTCAGTGCCCACAGAGAACTAGCCTTGGTCACAGTTAGCACTCAGCCCTACTCTAAAGTCCCCCCCGCCCAATAACAGCATGCTGAGGACCAAGCTTCTAGATATATGATCCCTTGGGGTACAGGAGACACTAAAACCAAATCCACACAATAGCTCCCTCCCTACATCTCTCTCATACACCCTCCTGGTGTATGAAAGACATAAAACATTCGATATTTACTTCTGTGGGTTAAAGCAGAGCTCTGGCTTTTAAATGTCAGTGCACACAAACCAGAGATTCCACGTATGGTCTCTAAGTGTGGCTGGATTCACATCTCTTTTATCTGATGAAAAGAAGCTAACAAAATACATGCCAACAGCAAAGTCAAAGAGGAGAAAAGAAAAGCTAGGCAGCATCCTCTTGGGTGGTAGATAGAGCTGGGGACGGGAATCCTGGAGTGAGATGGGAAAGCTTGCTAAATACTGATTCTGAGATAACAGGACTGAAAAACAACCGTTTTCCCTCCCATAAAACAAAAACAAAAGCCACCTGTAGACGTCTCATAGAAGTACATCAAGCTAAATTGAGGTCCTAAGGACTCTACCAGAGTTTCCCAGTGGTGTTTGTCCTTTATGGTTGAAGAACAAAGTTCCTTTCTAGTGAGCCCTGGAATGTGAATAGTAGTACTGCCTTTAAGAGAGGGGGACTCTTAGATAACTGTTCGTTTTCTTTTGCTCTTGCATGGGTCCCGATTTTGAATTTTGCTTTTTAACATGAACAAATTCTCTGACAGCAACCAAAACAAAGGATCATATTAGGCAATGAGAATTAGGCCCAACAGAAGTGGGCAAGAGGAGAGACTAGAAGGAAGTGTGCCCACATGCCCAGTGTGCCTTCGGGGCACGGGGTGAGGGGTCATCAGGTTTCTACTTCTGTTCCCTGAGCTTTGCCAAGCTTTCTTAAGTGGCTGTGGAAAGCAATGCATCAAGGGATGGTTTGGCATTGTAAAGATAGAGCTGTACTCATAGGCAGTGTGTGGGAAATGTGTTCAGATGGGAGTGTGCTGACCCAGGGCAGTGTCTTCAGCCTGAAGATGGGCTGGGCATGGAGGACGGAAGCTGTTCTCCAGATGATAGCAGTACTTTCAATAAGTTAGGGCAAACACAGAGGAATACACAAACCCTGGCCTGTATTCTCTAGATTCTGTGCCCCCTTCACACAGGCTTTGAGTGTGATTAGAAATAACTTTCAGGCCTGTAGCACAATTGTCCCAGCCCGGGTTTCCACTGAGGCTTATAGTCCTTCAAACAAACTCAAATATATTCCCTTTAAAAAAAAACTTCCTGTATTTTGTATGTATTTGTGTGTCTATATATAGATGTGTGTATGTATGTATTATGTATGTGTACACACATGTATGTGGAGGTCATGAGACAACTTGCAAGAGTCAATTTCTCCTTCTACCATGTGGTTCTTAAAAACCAAGTTCTGGTTGTCAAGGTTGGTGGTAAGTTCTTCTTCCTTATGAGCCATCTTGCGAGCCCTCAAAAGTATTTTCTGAATTCCTCATTTTCTGTAGAAGTCCTGTCATTTTTTTCAGGGTAGCTGAAGGGCAGAGAGTAGATACATTTGTAATCCTAACTTTATTTTCATCGTGCCTATCATGATGACCCGTGAATATTAAAATGCTGGCGCTTTAGCTAAGCTCTTGCTTTTGGAAGCAATCTGTCAGGCAAATCACACTGTCCTTCTCATTTAATTTTTTCCCCTTGCACCTAGACATAGAGCAGAATTCAAATACACAGAGCTCAATAGTTTTCCAATCCATGCCCCTACCGAATTCTTTATGGCATTTCTATTTATTATGCTGGCTTTTTACATGGAGAATTTTGACTTTTAAGCAAACGGGGAAGTGCAGTTCATAGAACTGTTTTGAGGAGAGTTACGATGTTCAATTGTATGGGTCGGGCACTACATAGAGGTACAGCTTCTGCAGTGTTGGATCTGTTGTGAAGGAATGCTAACTAATGGGCATGGAGATTGGAACCAGGTTCCCTGCAGCAGTGAGGGTCAGAGAGAGAGACAGAGACAGACTTTGACTGGGGATCTAGCCTGTAGTCTTCCATGTGACCTTATTTGCAGATAAAGCCTTTCCCTTAATGAAGCTGTAATGATGGGTATAATGTAATGTAATAATGTAATGTCTTTTTCATTTTCTCTTCTTCCTTTTGGGCAGTCTTCTTATATACTCCAAGTTGGTCTTAAACTCTTAATCCTCCTGCCACAACCCCCTAAGTATTGGATCCTAAGTTCCGCCAGTCCAGCTCATGATAAGGTCTTTATTCTGCGGTCTTATTCAGCGTGGCCAGTGTCCTAACGAAAGGAGGATATATGAACACAAAGGAAACACACTATGAAGACACAGGGAATTCCAATGCAGCCCAAGGGATGCCTGGTGGAGAAAGGCAGCAAAGATTCCTTCCTCACACATACCAGAGGGATCCTGGATCGCTGGCAACACCTCTATTTGGACTCCCAGCTTCTTAACTATGAGACAATAAACTTCTGTTGCCTCAATTTTTGGTTCATGTTACTTTGTTATTGTCAGCTATCTCTAGCTTTCCCAGTCTCTCTAATTCCAGGCGTCTTTTCTCCTTACCCCCTTTACTTCTCTCCTTTGTTCCTGGCTCATCAGTGCGTTAGAGCCAAAGAATCTCTAGAGAAGTGACGCTCATACTTGTCATGGTGACTCAGAGCTGCTTGTTTCAGGCTTTGCCCAACCTAATATGTCTACTTCATGTCCATAGTTGTAACTCTGGGCAGTTAGGGGACAGTGCACATTCCAAGCTGCACCTGGCAAGTGGCTCCCAAATGAAAACTGGGTACACATATGCAGAGTAGCATCTGGGGCAAAGGGAACTAGATTCTGTGCTCAAAACCAGTGATCTCTTATCGGCCATTATCTGTGGCAACCAAGCGTCTCCGTGCTCTTTGTCTTACTACTACCCAACAAAAAGTCATTCTAGTGATCATGCAGATTGATTTTTTCTTAATCATAATCACGTCTAAGATCGTTTTGACATACAACCTATAAAGATTATAGATGAAACGACCCACAGCCATCCAAAACCCAGCTCTTTCCAGGAAGTACAGTGGCCAGGTTAGCAACGTGCATCTCAGAATGGAATTCCCAAGCCAGGACTCAGCTGTGCTACAGCGCCTCCCATTCTCCAGGTGATAAATGTGACCTCTCTTCTTTAGGGACTAAGAGGAAGATTCATTGGTAGGCCACTTTCTCTGAATATTATCTGTGATGTTCTGACATCTTATGACGGGCTCGGTCTTCATTATGAAGGTCATGTATGCCTCAGTTCTCAATGCATCAGCCAGCTCAGGCCAGGCTTGTTTTGCACACCCACACATTTCCTGCTGTCATAGAGGAACTCTCCAGACTCCATCAACTGCTTCCCTGCGCCAGTATGGTCATCCTGCTTCCCCTAGGGAGCTATTAATGGTGACGCATGACAGTTCCCACCTCTGTTGCTGGCATTTGAACTACTATTGAATGCAGTCCTGAGCTATGTGTGTGAGTTCTACCCAGTAAGGCTGCTTCATACTGCTAAATAAGAGATGCATGGCCGAAATGGGAGCTTCATTGCATCTAACTCTGTTTACACAGGAAAGACCCATGCATCGCGTAGATTCAGGCTCTGGGTTGCAATGTTTTCATTACTGAACCTCTCTGAATTTCCACTTCCCACACAAGTAGATAATTCTGTACAGAACCTGCTGTCTTTGGAAGCGGATAAATCAAGGCAAGAGAAAGGTCTTCGTTCACGGTCTCTAAGTTTGCTTGTTCTGCTGCAGAGATGGTGGATCTTCTGTTTAGCTAGGTTTGTGGGTGGTTCTTACTGGTGTTAGTATTATGGATCAAATGTACTCCCCCGACATCAGTAGACTCAGATCATAGGGGACCTTATAATAAATGTAAATTCTCAAGCATGCCCAGAAAATCAAAACATATAAAACGAACATAGCAAAACCTGCATGTGACAGCTGCACACTCACATGTGAATCCCCCGGTCTTAGGTAAAGAAAGGCCTGGAACTGGGTTGAGAAGAGGGGTTAGCTAATCGGTGGTCTCTGAAGATAGTGAGAGAGATCTAGAGTCCCCTGTAAGGTCTAGGAGGAGATTGTACGAAGATAGAGTTGCAGAAAGGCGAGAGAACAAAGTGGTGGAGGCAGCAAGTAAGCCCCGGGCCGGAAGTGACAAAAGGCTTTGAGGGTGGGATTTCTTCTTAGGTGACTTGGTTTCTGTTGTTGTTTTGTTTTTGCTGTTGTGCAATTTTTTAAACTATTTATCTCAGACTAAGTTATTTTATTTTATTTTTTTTACAAAATTGTATGGCTTATAGCATGTGTGGACTAGGCACAGGTGGAGAGAGTTTTAGGGTGAGAGGGATGGGTTTCTAGACGCTTACCAAGGTAAGACAAAGATGTTCACGGACAAAGAATAAGCAAAAATTAGTCATGATGGCTGGAACTCAGAGATGCTCAACACTAGGCAGGGTCTGTAGGACCTGGCATTCCTGGCTGTTCAGATTGACTGTTTCTTTGTGGGACTGTGATATTAACTGTAGGAGGGTTGCATACTCTGGATCTCTAACCACTGAATGCTGGACTACCTCTATCCCAAGCTGTTGTCACCAAAAATATCTGCTGTCACTGTAAAATAGAGGAAACTAGTTCCTTTAAGTGTTTTTGTTTGTTTGTTTGTTTGTTTGACAGAGTGGTAAGTGATCAGCTAATCTTACCTGGCATCTGATGACTACTACAATGGGAGATAATCTATCTTAGAGAATATCATAAGACTTAATAAGAGTATTTATAAAGTACCTGGTAGAGATAGCATCTCTTTCCATTTTATTTCTGTTGTAAACACTTTTGCAGGCCCCAATCCACCATGTTCATAGAGATGTAGTATCTTTTATTTATCAGAAACTGTGAAGGGTCTAAGGTTTCTGTAATGAAATTTTTAAGCTAACAAGCCAGCTTGCTCCCAGTGTCACAGATATCCACAGATGGCATGCAGCATCCGGTCAGGACCCAGCTTGTCTATTAGTATAGCCATGGAAGTAGCATTAGGAACAGCATTTTCTGGAGATGATTTTCCAACCCCAGATCCCATCAGATGTCACCAAGAGAACGAGACAATGCATTCATACACAGTGCCTGCCAAGAAGCAAATGAGCTCACAAAAGCAGAAATTTTACTAAATTGTGATGTGCAGGCCCTCTGCTCTGGTGGGAGGAACTTCTTCTGCCAGGCGTGGCTGTTCATCATGCAGATAGACATCACTGAAAATGTCTTCAATAAAGACTGTCAGAGCTCTGTCCACAGGGTGGTTAGAACCATGAGACAGTTGGTGGGCCCGGAGTACTACTCTAAGCTTTTAGGGACTGGAGTCACATAACACCCTTGTTACCTGGTACCCAGGAGGTCATTAGTAAGCATCTTTTAGATACATTACCAAAATGCATCACAAGTGTCCCTGGAGAGTTTTAGAGTCATGCTTAGTTCAAGTGGACACAATTAGACAGTTTTATTAGTTTGTAATTGTTGTTGTAACAAATTGCCACACTCTTAATCAACTCAACAACACAAATCTGCCTGAGTCCTATAGGTCAGAAGTTCAGAATGAATCTTACCAAACTAAGACATTAATTCTGCTGCATTTCTTTGGTAAATTTTGGAGAGAATGTATATATTGCCTTTCCCACCACCTAAAGAACACCATACTCCTTGGCTTGGGACTCCTTGCTCCATCCTTAAAATCATCAGCATAACATCTTTGAGCATCCCTGACTGCAGTGATATTTTGTTCATGTTTTAACAAATAAAGCTTGCCTGAAGATCAGAGTGCAGAGCTAAGCCACTAGTTAGTCAAAGAGGCCAGGCAGTGGTGGCACACACCTTTAATCCCAGCATTCGGGAGATGGAGGTAGACAGAGCTCTGTGAGTTCAAGGCCACTCTGTGCTACATAAGACTGAATCTGTCTAAAAGAGAAGCAGCGATCACACAACGGTGATCTCAGCACTTGGGATCCCATACCTTTAATCCCAGCACTAGGGAGGTGGAGACAGGAGTGAGATGGCTGGGCAGAGAGAGGAATATAAGGCAGGAGGAGACAGGAGCTCAGTGCATCAAGAGATACAATCTGAGGTTTCAGAGAGACCGCATGTAGTCTGAGGTTTTGTAGAGAGATTCAGTCTGATGATTCATAGAGACCAGATCGCCCCTTATGGCATTGGTAGAGGAAAGAACTCCCCAGTGGCTGGTTGCTCTGTTTCTCTGGTCCTTCAGCTTTTACCCTTGATAGCCGACTCCGAGTTTTTATTATTAAGACTAATTAGAATTCATGCTATACCTGACTCCAACCTTCCTGCCTCTCTGTTCATCTATATTGAGAGCACCCAAGTTGTTCTTCCCACTCAGCAATTCTGATTTCAAATGCAGCTGCAAAGTCCATTTTGTTACATAAGGTATATAACTGTCAAAGTTTGGGGGATTCAGCCGTGGGGACCCTGGGTGACCATGACTGTGTCTCCCACAGCCATCTGCTCTACTGTCGACAGGCAGGTTTCATCGGCTCATTCTAAAGCGCAGCCATTCTGAATTTGGAGTGAGAAATGAACTTTTCCCTTCACACTCCTTCTTCCTCCGCTCATTTCCATTTGGAGAGCGTGTAAAGCATATTTTTACAAGTCCCCCGTTTGGCACTCAAAGTATGCCGAGAACCAGGTGCTTTCCAAGAAATTCTAGGCAACACATGTAGGCGATAAAGTATGTTTACTCGTGGTTTTCCACATTCTATAGAGGAAATTATGTGTACTTTTGAGCCTTCAGTAGATTTCTTCCATAGGGCATCGTTTCTGCCAACAATAATGAGAGCTTCCTTAAAGTCTTGGTGAAGGTAACTTCACATGACTCAACGGTCAGCTCTTCTTGTCAGAGAAAAAAAAGAAAATACTGAGCTGAAAGCTCTAGCCAGGGCCTACCCCAAACACCTCAGCTAACCCGCAACACAAACATGTCAGGTAGGTGTGGTGCGGCCCGTGTGCAGATGACATTATGTTGCTGAAGGCCTGGTACTTTGCAAGTGGGCAAGGCCTAAATCCCACTCAGGGTTCCCGACTGTAACACAGAAGCTCAGGGCAGGCTAAATTTCTTTCTTGGGTCTCAGTTCTTTCCCTTTTGTGATAAATGGCATGCATACAAAACTACACAGCACATAATGCAAACATATACAGCTGATACCTAGAAGAAAGATTGGCAAACATGACCCATGGGTGGAATGCAGCCTGACACACACACACCCCTCCTAATCAGGTCTTTATTGGAACACAGCTGCCAATTCCGTCGCATATTATCTGTATCGGCTTCCAGCTACACTGGCAGTGTTGGCTAATTGGGATAGAAATCAGATGGCCCTAGAAGGCTAAAATACCTTCTATCTGTCCTGCCACAGAACCAGTTTGTTTACTGATAGCTAACAGTATATGTCAACTTGGCTACGCCACAAGGTGCCTAGATTAAACAGAATTTCTGGGTGTGTGTGAGGGTGTTTCCAGACAAGATTGCCATTGGAATCAGTGGGCTCAGTAAGGCAGTTTGTCCTTCAGAGTGGGCGGGGGGGCAGTGTGGGAAGTGGGTAGGATGTGTGTGTGTGTGTGCGTGTGTGCGTGTGTGTGTGTGTGTGTGTGTGTGTGTGTGTGTGTGTGTGTGTGAGCCATTGAGGCCTGAATGGAATGAAGAAGCAGAGGAAAAAGAAATTTGATGCCTGTTTTTTACTCCCACCTGCCTGAGACGGGACATCAAGCTCTTGCCCTTGGGTTAAGATTTCTAACACAGGCTTCCCCAGAGCTCAGGCCCTCTAGCTAGGACTGAATCTGCACCATCAGCTTCCGCTTGCCACCAGCGCACAGAAGTCAGACCATGGGGTTGTGATGCCACCACGGCCTAACGTCAGTCCCTCACTGTGTCCCTGTGCTCCTCCTGTGAATGCATGTCCTGTTCCTCTGAGGAGCCCTGGCTCTCACCGCAGCCACGCAAGAGTCTTGCGCACACCCTGCCGGGCCTTCAGTCAGTTACTCCCTCTCGCAACCTGCTCTCTGCCCTATCAGTGACCACTACTCTACCTTTTGTTTTTCTAAACAAAATGTTTAATCAAAACAGTTTTAGAACCTAAATATTGATGGACAATAGACTCCAGTTTTGCCTTGTTTTTGGACTTAACAAGAAATTAAATCTTAATAACAGATGAATTGTTTGTGAACCTGGTAACATGCACATGTGTGCCACATACGTGCAGGCTGATGAGTCTATGTATAAAAAAGGCCTACAGAATCACGGGACATGGGTTTCTTTGCTTTGGTTGATCATCCTAGGTTACTTCCTGAGCAGTTTATGCCAGCTGGCACTTCAGACTGAATATGTAGGGATTTTGTTTGCCTGGTTGTAGTGGGTATCTGGAGGCAAACATCTCAGTGTGGTTCAATGGCATCTCCATAACATAGATCTTGGGGACTTGTGCTTGGCCCACCAGAACTCCCTTATTCCCTGAAATGCTTGTTCACATTTCCTGCCCCTTTGCATGTCAGCTTCTACGCATCATTTCTCATTGATTTCCACTTCTTTATCAACCCCCAAGCCTCCTTCAGCTCATCTGACGTTATCAACTACCACCCCACTCTCCTTGTCAGAGCTTCTGCTGTTCTCAGTGAAAGTCATTTCTTGATTTTTAATGTCAGGTTTGCTGTGTTGTGTTCTATAGTGTGTTCTTGTGCCTTCAGCTCTTCCCTGAGCCATTCTTCCGTTCATCAATTCTTCTTACAGAATTCCTCCATTTCACCCTCTTCAGGGCCATGTAACTTTTTCCTCTCACAGTTTACTTATGCATAGAGAATTAGTTTCTGTATAGTATTATATAAAATACTAATCTTTCTTTTTTAACAGATTGCTACCAAGATAATTTACCAAGCTCAGCTACACACTGAGTTTGTGCCATCCGGGGCTATACAAGGCCCTGCCTCAAAAAACCAGCTAGAGTTAGAATTACCCAAAGATATTTTATATTTATGACTATTGTAAAGGGTAATGTTTCTCTGATTTCTTTCTTGGCCCATGTATCATTTGTAGAGGAAGGATACTGATGTTTTTGAGTTAATCTTGTATCCTGCCACAATACTGAAGGTGTTTATCAGCTGTTCCCAGGTAGAGTTTTTTGGGGTCACTTACATATACTATCATATCATCTGCAAATAGCAATAGTTTGACTTCTTCCTTTCCAATTTGTATCCCCCTGATCTTCTTTTGTTGTCTTATTGCTCCAGCTAGGATTTCACGTACTATATTGAATAGATATGGAGAGAGTGGACAGCCTTGTTTTGTTCCTGATTTTGTGAAATTGCTGTGAGTTTCTCTCCATTTAATTTGATGTTGGCTCTCAGCTTGCTGTAAATTGCCTTTATTATGTTTAGATATGTTCCTTGTATACCTGATCTCTTTAAGACCTTTATCATGAAGGGGTGTTGGATTTTGTTGAAGGCTTTTCAGCATCTAATGAGATGATCATGTGGCAAAAGACCTGTATTTCAAGAATTTTAAGTCACCAAAGAAAGAAATTGAAGAAGATATCAGAAAATGGAAAGATCTCCAATGTTCTTCTTGGAAGGTAGGATCAACATAATAAAAATGGCAATCTTACCAAGAACAATCTACAGATTCAATGTAATTCCCATCAAATTCCAACACAAGTCTTCACAGACCTTGAAAGAAGAATACTCAACTTCATATGGAAAAACAAAAGACCTAGGATAGCCAAAACAATCCTGTAGAATAAAGGAACTTCTGGAGGCATCACCATCCCTGACTTCAAACTCTACTATCGAGCTGTACTAATAAAAACAGCTTGGTATTGGTATAAAAACAGACATGTATACCAATGGAGTCTAATTGAAGACCCCGACATTAATTTACACACCTATGAACACCTGATTTTTGACAAAGAAGCCAAAATGGTACAATGGAAAGAGGAAAGCATCTTTAACAAATGGTGCTGGCATAACTCAATGTCAACATGTAGAAAATTGCAAATAGATCCATATCTATCACCATGCACAAAACTCAAGACCAAGTGGATCAAGAACCTCAACATAAATCCAGTTACATTGAACCTGACAGAAGAGAAAGTGTGAAGTAGCCTTGAATGCATTGGCACAGGAAACGACTTCCTAAATATAATACCAGTAACACAGATACTGAGAAAATGATCAATAAATGGGACCTTGTGAAACTGAAAAGCTTGGTAAATAAGACAAAATGGCAGCCTACAGAATGGAAAAAGATCTTCACCAACCTCACATCTGACAGAGGGTTGATATTCAAAATATATAAATAACTCAAGAAACTAGACTTCAAAATACAAAATAATCCAATTTAAAAGTGGGGTAGAGAGCTTAACAGAGAACTCTAATCAGAAGAATCTCAAATGACCAAAAGACATTTAAGGAATTGCTCAACATCCTTAATCATCAGGGAAATGCAAATCAAATGTTGGAGAGAGTGTGGAGTCGGGGAACATGCCTCTACTGCTGGTGGGAATGCAAACTTATACAGCCACTTTGGAAATCAGTATGAAAGTTTCTCAAAAAATAGGGAATCAATCTACCTCAAGACCCAGAGATATCACTCTTGGGCATATATCCAAAGGATACTCAATCATACCACACGGACACTTGCTCAACAATGTCCATAGCAGCTTTATTCATAATAGCCAAAACCTAGAAACAACCTAGATGCCCCTCAGCTGAAGAATGGATAAGGAAAATGTGGGACATTTACATTATGAAGTGTTACTCAGCTGAAAAAACAATGACATCATGAAATTGGCAGGCAAATGGATGGAACTAGAAAAAAAAGTCCTGAGTGAGGTAACCCAGACTTAGACAAACACAGTATGTACGCATTCATAAGTGGATACTAGATGCAAAGCAAAGAATAACCAGACTACAACCCATAGCTCCAGAGAAGTTAGGTAACAAGGAGAACCCTAAGAGGTACACATTGATTGCCCTGGGAAGGGGAATTAGATAAGATCTCCTGGGTAAACTGGGGGGAAAGGGTGCGGTAAAGTGGAGGGGAAGGGGCATGAGAACATGAGGGAAAGGGATGGTTGAGGTGGGGAGGGATGGAGAGGGAGAACAGTCAAAGAGATATCTTGATAAAGAGAGCCACTATGGGATTAGGGAGAAGCCTGGTTATGGAAATTCCTAAGAACCCACAAGTATGACCCCAGCTAAGACTCCTAACAATAGGGGAGAGGGTGCCTGAACTGGCCTTCCCTGTAGTCAGATTGGTGAATAACTCAACTATCATCATAGAGCCTACATCCAGTAACTGATGGAACCAGATGCAGAGATCCACAACCAAGCACCAGGCTGAGCTCTGAGAATCCAGTCAAAGAGAAGGAGGAGGGAATATATGAGCAAGGGAGGTCAAGGTCATGATGGAGAAATCTACAGAGACAGCTGAACCAAGCTCACGGAAACTCATGAACTCTAGACCGACAGCTGTGGAGCCTCCATGGGGCCAAACAAGGTCCTCCATATGTGGGAGACAGTGGTGAATCTTGGGCTATCTGAGAGGACCTTGGCAATAGAACCAGAATCTAACCCTGGGGCATGAGCTAGCTTGTTGGAACCAGTTCCCTATGGTGGGATGCCATACTCAGCCTCAATGCAGAGGGGAGCAGTTTGGTCCCACCCCAACTTAATGTGCCAGACTTTGATGACTCCCCATCAGAAACCTTACCCATTGAGAGGAGTGGATGAGAGATGGGCTGAGGAGGAGTTTGGGGGGGAGGGGACACGAGAAGAGTGGGAGAGAGAACTGTGGTTGGAATGTAAAACAAAATTATAAAAAAATACATCAAATTTAAAAATGTCAAAAAAGAAGACCACATCCATTGACTTACCTCAGGGCTTCTCTTTTGTATGAGGACTGACAATGAGCACACAGACAAGTTTACCAAGTTACCTATTTTGTCTCTCTGACATAGTTATATAGCTGTATATTATGCTGTTATAATTCCTAGGGAATAAATTGTGAAAATTCTTAGAACAATATTTCCCACCTTATTCTACCAGGGTGTATGTGGCTGTTTTCTGCATCTATATTTTAGAATTAACTTGTCAATTTCTAGAAGTTATTGTATATATATACATAACTTATGGATACATTTACTGTCTATAACACGCATTTTCAGGAAAGTTTAATGTCTTATGTATCTTTGGTTAGATTTATGCCTAAGCGGTTCGTATTTTTAGAATATCATCTGTTGAGCTTTAACTTATGGGCTCCAGTTGGTGCACTCAGTGTACAGCCATAAACTTGCTGGACTGCCCCCCCCACAGAAAAAAAATCTTCCTTGATGTCTTTTTATGTTCCACATAAATGTATTATCTGCCAATGGGGAACGCTGTTTTCATCTGTTGCCTTTTCTCGAGCTTCTGCAGCTGCTGGACTCTGGTTCTGTGCTGAAACAGCAGCACAGGAAATTTCATGGCAAAGCCCCATCTGCTATTTCAGCTGAGTCTTTGGGAATCAGGCAATACTCTTTGTATCCCTGTTTTCATTTTCTTTTTTGGTTTTTAGAGACCAGGCTATCTTTGAACTCATGAAAATCTGCCTTCCTCTGCCTCCGGAGATCTGGGATTAAAAGTGTATGTCACTACCACCCAGCTTTTATCCCTGGTTTTCTATATATAAATTAGATTTGTCATAGCCTTTTCTTTATATAGTAACATGTTATTTGATTATTCCATATCTGGAAAAAAGTAAACTTAAAGAAAGAAAAAAGGAAATGTTAGATGTATTAATATGCTTAATTACACGAATTGGAATTCTAAACCAATCTTTGAATTGCCTTGCATTCTCAGAGTAAAACCAGTAGGTCCAGATTGTGTTATCTTTTCATATACTACTTGATTGTTTGCTAACATTTTATCTAGGAATTTTGTGCCTATGAGGTAGATTGGCTTATAGTTTTCTTATTATCTTTATAAAGTTTAAATAAGATAGTTACGCTTACTCATTAAGTGACTGGCATCTGCTAAGGATGCTGTCTGTGTTTATGTTGCACTGCCTTTACTTCCTCTCCATATAAGAGTACTTCCTAGTTCCCCTTGACATTCTTTTAGCCAATAGGAATACGAATACAAAGCACTTCCCGTGTATTCTGGGTCAGACAAGAATGGCAGCACCTTGTCCATGTTTTGCTGTGTGGGCCGCTGTATTTAGACAGGGGATTACGCGGTGGAGAGAGCATGCACTTGAATGTTGGAGCTACTCACTCCTCTGCTCTTCTCTCGTAGAATCCGTGGGAAATTGAAGTAGTCTTCCTTAGAGCTGAGGGAGAACTCATCAAAGTTTTCCTTAGACTTATGATTTCTGAGTTCCTTATGATTTCTTATGCTTCATTGTGTTCATGGTTTTTAAGCTCTCTAGGGCTTCTCTCTTTAAGTCATTTTCTTCTCATCTTATCCACACGAACTTAGTAACTTATCCACCAATGGCCTTTTGAAATGTCTGTGACACTTGCTAAGTCTCCATCAGTTCCTTTATGACCCTCATCATGTGGCCTTTGCTTCTCAGCAGTTTGGCCTGAAGTTACTCAGTTTGGTCAACTTTTCTGGCTTTGCATGTCTTTATTTTGTGTGTCCTTTCTAAAGCTACTTGCTGGTTTTGTTTTTACTTCTTCTTCCTTTCTTTGAGTTTACTAGGCTTTTATTCTGATTTCCCAGGCAAATACTTACCTCATTGTTTTTCAGGTGTTATTTCAAATATAATTATCAGCAGTTATAAATCTCCAAATACTGTGATGTCTTCCCTTGTATGGATACCTAAGAGTAATTTTCATTTTTTAGTGTAGCTTTTTAATTTTTTCCTATGATTTGTTCTCCAACTGACAGCTTATGTTCTGGTGGCTTTCTTAATTTCTAAATCAATGAGGGTTTTCTAATTATGTTTTCTATTGGTTTTTAGATGGTTTGCAGTATGCCAGAGAGCAAAGTACTTTCGTTTCTCTCCTTTAAAATGTGCTGGATCTTGCTTTGCTGTTCAGGATTTTTTTAAAAATGTCCTTGTGTACTTAAAAAGAGAATATATTTTCTACTTATTGATTATAAAATGTCCATATAAGTTCAGGCAGTCAAATTATTAGCTAATCATTTGGTTTAAATATCCCATAACATGGTTGTGCTGAGTAGCTTTATGTCAACCTGACAAAGACTGGAGTCACCTGAGAGGAAGGAAGCCCAATAGAGAAAAGGCTATCATAAGACTGGGCTGTAAGCAAGCCTGCAGAACATTCTCTTAATTAGTGATTGATGGGGGAGGGTACAGCCCATTGTGAGGGGTGAACCCTTGGACAGGTGGTCCTGTGTTCCATAAGAAAACAGGCTGAGTACCGTGATGAGCAAGCTGACCAGCAGCTCCCTCCACGGCCTCTGCATCAGCTCCTACTTCTTAGTTCCTGGCTCCCTTCAATGGTGAACAGTGATGAGATGGAAGCCAGATAAACCCTTTCCTCCCCAACTTGCTTTTGGGCATGGTGTTTCATTGCAGCGATAGTAACCCTAAGCTGAACAATGGCTTTTGTGGTCTCTTTTTTGTAACAATTTTTAAGAGAACAGTATTGCTTCCTCTAATTATTAATTTTATGTTTCCTTTTTATAATTATGCCAATTTTGATTTTTTTTTAGAGATTAGTTATTGCGTAAAGACATTTAAGACAGTGTAAAATCACTGAGGTATGTCCTGAGGCTCTGGTTGGATCACTATACTACATGTATACATTAGAATATCATGTTCCACTCTATTCATAAATATGTGCCATTATTATGGACCCACTGAATATAAAAAAGAATATAAAATAGCTTTCTGACAATGTGAACCATTTACCCTTATGTAGGACTATATTCATAGTGATACAGTTTGTCTTAAAATTTGTTAAATATTGAAGTTACATGATGCGGGAGAATTGTCTGTATTCTGTCAATCATGATTTAAATAAACGCTGATTGGCCATTAGCCAAGATGTATAGGTGGGACAACCAGACAGGAAGTAGAGGCGGAGCTAGGAGAATTCTGGGAAGCAGGAAGCTCCCTGGGCACTTCTGCCCAGACCGCCGAAGAAGCAGGATGTGACCTGCCCTGCTGAGAAAGGCACTGAGCCATGTGGCTAACATAGATAAGGATTATGGGTTAATATAAACTACAAGAGCTAATAAGAAGCCTGAGCTAATGGGCCAATCAGTTTATACCTTATGGAGACCTCTGTGTGAATTTCTTTGGGACTTGCTGGCTGTGGGACCTGGTGGGAGGCCAGAAACCTCAACAATCCCGGCCCTTCATGCTACAGTTACATGTTTTAACTTTTCAGGTTCTGATATTTTAGGGTTATATTTTATAAACGGCAGATAATTAAATTACATTGCTACTTTTAATTTTACTTTCCATCTATATTCCAATCTTCACTCACTAACTAGGTGGATATTTTTCATATACATTAACATAATTATTACATCTGTTTTGTAATACCACCTCCTTCCCTCCCTCCTTCCTCCCTGTATTTGATTAGTTCTCGAGCTCATACCCTTTCTTCTTTTGTTGATTTTTATTTTTTTTCTCATTTCACACACATTTCCATTTGCTAAAATGTAAGCTGTATGTTTTGTTTCTCTACTTTGTGGTTACTGCAACTATCACACAATAAATAGCTTTAGAGTCAGAGGCTCTTCTGTATTGTCATTTGGCTCTGAGAACGGCAGAAGAACTTAGAGCACTGAAATCAGCCCTCCAGTTTCATGTGTCCGCATTTTGTGTCCCCTTTGCTTGTTTTAGGACTCACTAAGTGCTGTGTATGTTTAGCCCCGTGCTTATGATTCCTTCGTTCTCCATATATTGACTTATGTCCCCTTGTATTTTGGACTTGCAAAGTTGTATTATCTCCCTTCTGCCAAAAGTTTCTTAATTTTCAATGATCAATGAGTATCGGGTGTGTAAATCTGCCCGCATTGCCTTCATTCATCATTCAGAGGTTTGCATATGTTGTTACTGGGTGGAGGTATTTGCTTTTAGATCATTGGCGATAGTGCCCATTCACCTTTGGCTCTGCCGCTGCCCTCAGGGAGTCTCCTGTCCATACAACAGCTGCTCCTTACAGGCGGATTGTTTTTCCTAGACCCTGTGTCTAAAAGGTTTCACCGGCCCTGTGCACAGACCACCATCCAGGGACCAGGGGTTAAAACCTTGACATCTGACCTTTCTTATTAACCATGGCAAGCTCCAAACCTATCCTCAGCTTTTAATTTTCTTTACTTTCATGAATCTATTTGCTATTTATGTTTTATATACATAGTGGGTCACTTTGTATATGTCACCATTTTGGGGTAAAGTTTTGAAGTGTCCCTTATTTATACATTATAAATAGTACATTACAGTCAATGCCTTCTAATTACAGAAGTTTCTGTGGACGGTTAATTCATTTGTTCTCTCTCCTTGTGACTCGTGGTGTCTTCTTTTAGAGGCTTGGTTATTTTTTACTGCATACCATTCTCTTTGCCTTTAATATTTTTTGTCCTACAGGAATATTTATAGGATTAACATAAATATCTCTCTCTTTCTTTTCCTCTCCCTTCCCCCTCTCTCTCTTTCGCATAGCACTGGCTGTCCTAGAACTAGGTCTGTAGACCAGGCTGGCCTTAAACTCAGAGATCTACCTACCTCTGCCTTCTGAGTACTAGGATTATAGGTGTGCATCACCATTGCCTGGCCAGAGTGAATACCTGAATTAAAAACTAAGAATAGCAGCACACACTTCTTTCTAATCCCACCACTAGAGAGGCAGAGACGGGAGGATTGCTGGGACTTACTGACCTGTCAGTACAGCTGAATCTGTGAGCTCCATGTTCGGTGAGAGACTCTCTGAAAAAAAAAAAGATAACATGGGGGCCAATTGAGGAAGATGCCTGACATTAATCTCCATGCACATACATGCACTTGTCCTGGTATGCATATGAACACACACGAACAGATATACAATAAATAAATACACCTTCTTCAAAAACAGACATGACTCGAAGATCTGATTACACTGGCTGGTTGGGAAGCTCTTGGGATCTGGCTCTGTTCTTAATACTGGGGTTGCAAACATGGGTAGCCACATCCAGGTTTTTACATGATTGCTGGGACTCAGACTCAGGTGCGTGTGATTGCAGAGTAAATGCTCTTACCTACTGAGCCATCTCCCCAGCACTGTGCTCTTCTTCCCTAAAGTTTTGATACAAATAATTTCGTGTTCTCAGATCTATGTGTGACCTCTGTGTGTGTGTGTGATCTGAATGTGTATCTATGTGTATGTAAATGTGTGATCTGTGTGTGTGTCTGTGTGTATATGTATGTGTGTGGTCTGTGTGTTGGGGGGGGTCTCTGTGTGTGACCAGTGTGTATGTGTCTGTGTGTATGTATGTGTGTGATCTGTGTTTGTGTGGTCTACGTGTGTGTATATGTGTGGTCTTTGTGTATGTGTTCTCTATGTGTGTGGTGTCTGTCTGTATGTGATTCGTGTGTGTGTGTGTATGTATATGTGTTCTCTGTGTATTGTGGTCTCTTCATGTGTGGTCTGTGTAGTCTGTGTGTTTGTATAGTTTGTGTGTGTGTGTGTGTGTGTGTGTGTGGTCTCTCTCTGTGGGGGGAGGGTGTCTGTGTGTCAGTCTGTATGTAAGTGTTCCATACAATTTGGCTGAATCTTTGAAATGTTACATCCTAACCTGTCTTAAAGATGTTACTTTTTGACTCCCTGGTCAGGCTTGAAATCCGAAGGGCTACTTCTGTCTCCCAGGTGCTCTGTTTCTCCCTTGTTGGAGTGGCACTCACAGGGTGTGCAGAGGACACAAGTGCCCTGCAGATGACTCCTCAGCCCCTGGGGAGACTGCTCAGATTCACTCAGCCTGAGCCTCAACCTCTGCTCAACGAGACAGCTCACGTCCTCACGAAACTCTGAAGCGAAGAAAGCTCTCGAACCGTTATCTTCTGATTTAACTCACAGCAGCCTAGCAAGCTGAGCAAGTCAGGGGCAGTTAACGCTGTTTTCCGAAGACAGAACTGAGGCCTGAGGGCCACAGCTTTATCCCACTATAGTGCCCTTCAGCACAATGCTCAGTTTCTACATAACCCGAACATAAATGTGATCTCAGAATAAAGAGTCTGAAAAGTAGGCTGCCCAATCTACCTCCCAGCTTTACTAGCTGGACTGAAAATGGTACTGCGCTCTCTACGGATCCCCACTGTTGCCCTTCCCGTTTCAGTTCCCACTGAGGACTGGAACCTTGGGAGCTGTGACTTGCACAGCCTCACTCTTTCCATCCTTGTTACACCCGCCCCTTACTGTCCTGCTCTTCTTCCTTTCTCTCTCCATCTTATGTTTCCTCTGTCAACATCTACCCACTTGAGTTTCACTGAAATGAGGCTGAGCAATTTCAGAAGGGAAAGTGAGAAAGCTAAGCTCATCTCGCTTGATGTGTGTTTCCAGGATCAGGCGTTAGAGCTACCAACAGGAACATCTGGGACTCAGCACACCTCCAGCTTGCTCTGGCTTCAGCAGGCCTATCAGTAGATGACATTGTGTTGACAGTACAAGCTGTCCCTAACTCTGAGACTCAAACCACTACATCCAGAATCTCCAGTCCCAAGGAAAGAACCTCTGCCTGTGCCATGTTACCCATGGCATCATTTAGCCTTACTTACTCTCCGTCTCTTGGATCTGCTATTATCTCCTTTCTCTACCTCTGTGAGGTACGCATCCCTCTGGAACTCTCTGGTTGACAGGAGTTAATGCTTGAGTCACTTCTGTGATTCAATGGCGACTCATGAAATAACAGTCAGAAAAGGCTCTCTTTTTCAGAAGAGAGAGAGAGAAAGAGAGAGAGAGAGAGAGAGAGAGAGAGAGGTGTACAGTTAGGCTTTATAGATCCCCCACACCTGCCCTTGCCCATGCCAATGAAAAGCTAGGTGCTATTTGTCAGAAGCTCAGTTTTAGATGAGAATGAAATATCTGTAGAAGGCTCCTTGTCTCCCATGAGAACTGTGGTAGACAAGCATCTATTGCAGTTGTATTTCTAGTTAAACCCACCCAGGGCCTCATTAGATCATACTAGGTACTGTCTGTCTGAAGTTCCCTTTTGGAGGAATATGATGTATTCCCAGAAGGCTCCTTGTCTCCCGTGAGAACTGTGGTAGACAAGTATCTATGGGAGTCATATCTCCAATTAAGCCCACCTGGGACCTTATTAGATCACGCTGGCTCCCCGCCAATATTGAGTCTCCTCTTCTTTTGAAATGGGGATCTATTTTATTCAGGATGACAGTACGCTCTCCTTAACAGTCATATGTCCCAGTCTCTCCTGCAGGTGGCAATGGTCTTATCATTAAGTTCCAGCCAATGGGCTAGAAATGAATGCAGTTGGATGGAGCAAGGCCCAACCCTTAAAGAAGAAAGAGCAGGGCAGGGCCCACTTCCCCTTCTCTAGCCTTGTTAGCTTCTCAGAATCAGCCTTAGCTGATGAGATCCTATGGATATTTTTCATACACTAAGTGAACTTAGGATTTAAGGTTGATCCCTCTGTAAGGAAGGCAGCACAGAAGAATAAATCCAACCCCCAGTGATAGGGTGTCGACATGCCAGCTTTGGGCTTGCTTCTGGGATGCAACTTTTATAACCAGGGAGAGAAAGAGGAAGTCCTGTGTGTGCTCTCTTCTGTTGTTCTTGGTTTTCTGTTAATGAACCACTCTTAAAGATTTGTGGTCC
Source organism: Ondatra zibethicus (assembly GCA_004026605.1). NCBI lineage: Eukaryota > Metazoa > Chordata > Mammalia > Rodentia > Cricetidae > Ondatra > Ondatra zibethicus. Next base: position 109,916 of record PVIU01002005.1, read on the forward strand.
TAGACTTAAAGACTTGTGATCCTGAGCTGAGTAGAAACCAGAATCTTCCCAGTTCCATCCCAGCATCTACAGACTTCTCTCGTGTCTTTGAACCATCTATTTAAGCTCCTCGGGCCTGCTGATTTTTTTCACGCAAGAATAGGATCATTGGGACATCTGCCTCACTTAGAACAGTCTCTGGTACATGGTCATCATTAAGCAAATGTTATTTTGTCCTTGTTGTTATTTTTATTGTTATCAGTACACATGGAAGGAGCAACGTTGTACTGTCACTGATGCTAACTTAACTTGGGCCTTGCTGCATCTGCTGTTCCCATCAAAAGTGCTTGCATCTCGCTCCAGTTGTCCCACAGATGAGATGGCGCCTACTGACCTACCGGCAGCTTTGCCTCTTCTGTGAAGATGCAGGAAATACGGATACACATTCGCAAACACGTCACATTCTTCCCTTGGTTTCTGAGCAAACTGGTTTTCATTAAATATATGTCTAGTGCTCTGTATTCAAGGTTTAAGTCAGCAGCAACTCTGGGGAGCTTATGTCTTCTTCATTCCGGATTAAAGTCCCACAGAGTTTACAGCATATAGATATATTCTCCAATCTACACGCTGGAAAGAAAAGCAGAAAAGAAAGCACAACCCTCTCGATGACACGGGGCCAGATGGGGCAGGTGTTGTTACCAAGCTCTGTAGACACATGTCACCACTCTGCAAACAAAGCAGAAGTGGCCTGCCGCAACCCGAGGATAGAAAAACCTGCAACGGAAATGAGTCCAGATGCCTTGCACATGAAAACAGGACTGGCTGAAATTGAAAATGACATGGGAAGAATGAGGTACCATTTGAGGAAGGCACAAAAACCCACGAAGCCCTGAATGCTCTTTGCCCCCACCCCCATTGTACAGCATCTGCCATTGACCCGTTGTCATTTGCATCCTTTTGTGCTGGGCCACCTCAGAGATTTCTGAGACAGGACAGAAGTCCAGACCTGTTCTGAATAGGCCATTTGCTGAGCATTTGTGTGTCTAGCAAGGGTGACTGCGTGAGGCTTGCTGGCAGGAGGACAGTCACATGCTCGCAGTGGCAATATAATGGATAGCTGGGGTCGGGGGTGGGGGCGCCCATGAAGATGCCCAGGCAGGTGTCTGGGTAGAGGAGTCTGGCTTCCATTCATTTCCAAAAAGGGCCGTTCTAATTTTCCTAACTGTGCTCCTCTGGGCAAGGGCAGGAGAGAATGCAAGTGAGTCAAAGGAGAAACAATTGCACAATCACAGTGTGAATTTACCACTCTGAGCATCCCGAAGGTTATCACCACATCAGTGGCCAAGAGGACCACTGTGCTGGCATGGTTCAAAGGGCAGCCTCCTTATGCACAGGCAACCAGGACATATGCATCAGTTGCTCAGTTTTGCAAGTCCAAACGGCCTGACTGCTCAGCTGGGGTGGGGGAGATAAAGCAAAAAATCTCCTCTGGAGTTTACAAACCCAAGGGGTCCCCTTTGTGCTCAGGGGCCCTACACATCCTGAAAGAGCTGCCTGGGGCTCTGTTGGTATTAAAGGTCACCGGCAGTGCACAGCTTAACAGAAGGGAGTGAGGGAAGCTCTCCAAACAGCTACATTTTCCTGCTAGGTTCCGTGTGCTCCTCTGAGTCTTATGCTGTCTTCCCGATGCTTTGGATAATTATCGAATTGCTCTCCCATCCGAACAGCTGTTGTCTGAACGGCTCTGCAGGGCTGGTAGAGGGTGACTGGTTGGAAAGTTCTTGGATGAATAGGTACAGGGAGCTTTTTCCTTCTCTGTGGTCACAGAAGCACCATAGCTGGGCCTCACTCATTAGCACAGAGTAAGGTGACAGTCGTGACAGTTTCTGTAGAGTTTCCTATATTCAAATGCTTTCGGGTGGGGAGGGATATCAGGGCTATAATGACCAAGCTGCAGTTTTGAAAAAATAATGTCGCAAACTGACTTAAGGACAGTGTAGGTAAAACAAAAGAGGACAGCATTGATTTTTTTTCTCAAATAGCATAAGAAAAAGGAAAAGAAAAAAAAAAACCCAGGACACTCTTCAATCTAATATTAATTCCATATTGAAGCAAGCACCTAGCGTTATCCTGAACTGGGTGTTTGTAACTGAAGCTTTTCAAAACTTGAAAGAGCATGATGTCTTTGGTTTCTAAATCGGGTCTCTGTGCTGCTCTCAGAGAAGCATTTAAGCTCAGCATCCGGAGCATGGTGCCACTGAGATTGTTTATGTCATTGCCAGCCATATCAGTGACAATAGCACAGTCCATTCTGGACCAGAATATGCAAATACCACGGGTAATACGATTTCCCCTACCCTCGTCTTCTGAGCCCAGATGAGCCAGGAGATCCAGCTGCTTCCAGGAAGGGATTACAGCCTTGCCTTGGGATCTCGTTAGGTGCTGGTGTGGTAGTGAGCAGGGCTTCTGCTTTATGTCATAGGATTTCCACGTGGCTATCTTTCTACCAGGCAGAGTAATACCTGTGTTCTTCCTGCAATCCCAGGGTGTTAGGAGGATTAATGAGATAATACCATCATAAAACATTTTGACATCAAAAAATGGACCCTGCCCTGTGAAGGAGCCAAGCTACACTTGGCCTTCTCTGAAACCATCACCCTGACACAAACCTCACTGTCCTCTCCCCTGTGGTTGTGTAACCTTGGCAACCTTCACTCTGCACCCATCACACTGTATGGTCGCTGTGTCCTCTGTGTCACTGTGTCCTCTGTAGGCCAGGAGATCCTGAAGGTCAGTGTCTAGTTCCTTTTTCTCTTTCCAGTGCTGATTCAACTCTGGGTAAAGTAGGAGATCAGCAAATGTTTGTTGAGGAAATGACAGGGTGCCAGTCATCATCATCACCACTATAGGAAGAATATACTTGCTCCACAATGCTCGGGCTTCTGATTTTGGAATTCTTCACATTTGGAAATTGTTGCAGTCTATATCATCAGTTGAACATTTCCAGTCTGAAGAAGTTCACATCCCAAATACCTCCAAATCGGACGCTGCTTGAATATCATGTTGGCTCTTAAAAGGTTTCCGATTTTGGATTCGGGGTGTCCTGACAGGAGATGCTTGATCTGGATCATAAAGTATCGCCTCAATTCAGCATGACTTCCTTTTAGAAAATCCACCTCTGTTCAGTTCGATGGGAGAAGCACAGTCAGGCTGGGTGTAGACCAAGAAAAATGGCCAGCTTCCCTTCCCTCTAGTAACCAGTGTTCATCTTTTTTTGGCAGAAAAATGGTCTTAAGGTGACATTCCTCTTACAGTCATTCTGTCATCTGATAGCTCATAGAATTGCAACCTACCACTCTCAGAATGGCCAAGACTATTTGCTTTGGCCATATGCAAAGTGATACCATTTATAGAATAATGGAATGACATAAAATTCTATGGTTCTCATCCCCATGTTTTCTAGTGCAGTATTAGACTGGGGACCTGTAGGTCTAACCTGGACTGAGTTCCATGGGCTGGCCCATGTCTCTTCAAGGCGGCAGTTCTCAACCTGTCTGTTACGACCCCAGTGGGAGCGAGCCTTTCACAGGGATTTGATGTTGAAGGCTGTGTACCCAGCAGAGAGGATACACCTTATCCCTGCTCACTGTCTCACATGTCATCCGTTGTAAATGAATGCAGCTACCAGGCCCTGAGGGCAGCTGAATTTATCATCCTACCTTTTAGGTTTGTTATCTGGCTAGTGCTATGATGGCCAGCCTTCTAAACCAGTTTCTATAGGTCTCACCTCCTGCTATCCACCTCTGCCCTTCTCTGGGGGTTTCATGTGACTTCCTTCCAATATATAGCCTACAGCACCATGAAAGACTATGGCTCTCTCATTGGGTCTCTTGCTGTCTTGGCTTGCCCACAGTGATGAACTTAGCTCCATCAGAATTGCTGCTGACCTCAGGCTAATATCAAGAAAACTGGGTCTTCAATGCAACAGCCCACGAGGAAGTAACTCTTGCCAACACCCCTTGCTAGCATATAGAAGAAGACCCTTCTTCAACGAAGTCTTGAAAGAACTGTGTCTCAGCCAGTGCCTCAGTTCCCACTTTATGAGGGACTATAAGCTAGCATCTCAGTGCTTTGTGGATGAACTGTGAAGGAGAAAGCCGGGGAAAGCCTTGCCTAGACTCTAGCTCTGTGAACCTGAGATAATAGCACTGTGTTTTAAGCTGCTGAGTTTGTGGTCATTTGTTCCCTAGCTATAAATAACTGATATGGTAGTGTTCTACATATTGATTTTTTTTGTTCAGTCAGAGATTATGCATTCCCCAGAAGTCCAGGAAGATTCTGATGAATCAATGACATGGCTCCAATTGACATCATTGCCTAGTGATATCAGTGTACAAACACACATCTCACATTTGTGATGATGCTGGTGTAAACAGCCCTGTGCTACCAGTTAAACAAGAGTATAACATAGGGCCAGTGAGATGGCTCAGTGTTTAAAAGTGCTTGCTGTCAAGCCCAATGGCCTTAGTTCAATCTCTAGGACCCATATGGTGACAGGAAAGAGAAGACTCTCACAAGTTGTCCTCTGACCTCTACAACTACCCTGTGACACAAGAGTCCTCCCACAAAATAAGTGAGAACAATGTAATAAAAACCAGCACAGCCTATACAGCTATGGGGAGCTTATATGAAGCTCTCAGGACAAGGAGCAGTTTATGCATTACAGCACTGCTCATTATATTTTGCTGCATATTCCCTTTGTTTATAAAATGTGTGCTGTAAGACTAAGCGTTGTAGTACTGCAGTAGCCTCAGACAGCTCATGTTTACTGTGTCTCTTAATTGCATCAGGAGGCTCAGTGGCCATCCTGCCCTATCTGGATTTGTGTAAGCACATTCTCTGATATTCAAACAGTGATGAAATGGCCTGTGGGGCAGTTCTCCAAACACATTCCCATGTCAGCAACTCATGTTCACACAGTGACAGAATTAGAAGTAGATTATGGACTTTTTTGCCTTCTGTTCCCAGCTCAGCACAGAGCTCTTAATGGTGGCTTTGAGTACCATACAATGACCATCAAAAGCCCATGCAATCGTACTCAGAGTAAAAAGGGTCCTCATTTGTTGGCTGAACTTCACAAGCATTAAGATGGATCCTATTTACCAAAACTCAGGACAGGACAGTTTTAACAGGAACATACTCCTTTAGTGCAATACTCTCCCTGTTTGCCGAGGAGATTTTAAAGTTACCTTCACTGAAAATGTGTCCCTGGTCCCACTGCTCATAGAAGTACAGGGGACTGAGGGTGGGGAAGCCGAAGGCAGAGCCGTTCAGATAACGATAGTAAGTCTGGGTCCTTCATTGGCATCAGACATGAACGGCATGGGCAGAGCCAAGTCCTGCCTCTGAAACCCTCACGTCCTCCTTTGTCATCCATGTGACTCCCCTTCCAGCCTTGGCTTGAGGACAGCCCTTCTGGCCTGCCACATTCTGAGGTCTTCAATAGTTCCCTCTCTTTGTTTGTATGAATTCTGCCAAGTGTGGCTTCATCTTGCTTCCTGGAGCTGTCTTTTCCAGATGGTATAAATGCAACTCTCGGTCCTCTGTTCAGAGCTTACCCTGCAAGCCACTTGCTGTCATTCCTCTTTACATCTTGCACACAGGTGCAAATACACACTCTCCCCTGTATGGTGAAGGGTCTTAGAAAGGGGGCTGAAAAAAAATGAGATAAAAACTCCATCTGAGAAGGGGAAAGTGGGGACTGTCCTTGGTCTTCAGTAAGTACAGGAAAACCCTTTCGGAGGTTCACAGAGAGACTGTCATTTGGAAGGGTATTTGGAGATTGTATTCATTCCTTTCTTAAGAAAGAATGTTCTGATTAAAATGGGCCTATCAAATGTTTTCAACATAGGTTTAATCAAGATCTCTTTGTCTCTTTCATGTGCTGGATCAAGATCGATCTCTCTCTCTCTCTCTCTCTCTCTCTCTCTCTCTCTGTGTGTGTGTGTGTGTGTGTGTGTGTGTGTGTGTGTGTGTCTTCCTCTCTTTGTTGTCTCTCTCTGTATCTCTGTCTCAGTTTTTGTCTTTCTCATTTCTCTGTATCTCTAAACCCCCCCCCACCTCTGTCTGTCTGTCTCTTCCAACATTTTACTAGCTGTGTTCCACCTAGGGGTGAAGAGAGAACATGGGCCTGGGCATGGGCACTAACTCTACCCTTGCCTCAGGGTGCCTGCAGGGCTCCTGTGGAACCGATTGTCTTGTTTGTCATCTACAGAAGCATAGAACAGCTGTGTTCCCTTCCCATCCCCTGAACTTCCAGCCTATAGGACTGCATTTGGGAGAGATTCCTTAGGTTTCACTACAAATACCACCCAAGGCAGAATCAATGAGTTCTATGCCTTGTCTTGTTTTCCTAGAGGCATCTTCAAGAGTCAGTTGGTTTTATTTTGTGATTTTCAAAGTTTTCTTTTCTATGATTTTAAGGTGTGGTTTCAGTTCTGTCTTCTTTTCCCCTAACTCCTTAATCTTTCTGTTTTAGGAAGCTGAAAATGAAAGTGCCCTAGGACACAGGCTGAACATGCATGGCCAGTGCCAGGGGCTAAGAACAGTCACATTAATATTGCAGCAGCAAACGAGGAGACACGGTTTTACACAGGATGGAGTCTGGGAAGCAATAAGTGAAATTCCCATTTATGCTCTTGGTCTGGACTTCAAGATCTTAGAGATTTTGCTTCATGTTTTCATCAAAGCATGGTCATTCCTGTTTTTCTTCTGGGTACCTTGTAATTCAAAGAAGTTCTGGGGTGTGCATGTGTGTGTATGCAATGCATATGTGTGTGCAGGCGTGAGTGTATATAAACTAGAATCCCAGCTATAATTACTTAATAATGCCCACCTTGGGGTAGTTGTTTGGTGCTGGGGGTAAGGGCAGCGTATGTCTAGAAGCCAGTGTTTGACGTTAGGAATCATTCTGTACTATAGATATCTCATTTAAACCAGAGATCATTGATTTGGCAAGTCTGAGTAGCCAGCTTGCTCCGCAGATCCCCTGCCTCTAGCTCTTGAGAGCTGGGGTTCCAGGTGGGCTACTGAGCCCACCTGGCATTTCCATGGGTACTGATGATCTGAACTCCAGTCCTCCTGCCCATGCTTGCCACACAAATGCTCTGCCCACTGAAGTGTCTCTTCATCCTACCTTGAGTTTTTGAGATGGCATCTCTCGCTGGGACCTGGGGCTCAGTGATTGGGCTAGATGGGCTGGCTATTGATCCCCAGGGTTTCTCCTGTCTCTAGCTCCCTAACTCTGAAATTACACACACGTGCTACCATGCCAACACGTTTTCATGGGCGGTGGGATGAAGCTCAGGTCCTCACGCTCATGCAACAAGCCCGTCACCAATGAGCGCTTCCCCTGGCCCTATAGTTTTAGTGGTAGAATGTCACTAACCAAGGGTTCTAAGTCCCCTGAACCTGATATGGCTCCTCTTTGGGAGATGAACTACTGGAACTTACCTATGCTCTTTCCTTCCTATCTTCTTACCCATTGCTTTGCCTGTTTGCATTGCTTTTTTTTTTCTTGTTCTAAGAAGCTGATACTTTGCAAAAACCAAAACATCCTTTAGAACGCTAAATCACAATATTTTAGGTCAGTGGTTCTCAACCTTCCTAATGTTGTAACCCTTAACCATAAAATTATTTTCATTACTACTTCATAACTGTAATTTTGCTACTGTTATGAATCAGAATGCAAATATCTGTGTTTTCTGAAGGGTCTTAGGCAACCCCTGTGAAAGGGTTGTTTGTTTAACCACCAAAGGAACTGTGACCCGCAAGCTGAGAACCACTGTTTTATAGCTACAAATAGCTTGGCCTGGTCTCCTGCATTTACCTATCTTGGTTTTTAGCAGAGGATGGTGTTTTGCAGCTAGCCTAAGCTGGGCTATCTTCATTTCCATCTGGGTACCAGGGAGAAGAAGTAGATGGAGAGACCAGGGGTGGCATGCACTGGATGTGGTCTGAGTTGAAGTAAAGGGAAAGAAGCGTGCGCAGAGCTTATGTACTGAGTTATGTTCCTTTAACATTCGTGTATTGAGGACCTGGAGAGATGGCTCAGCTGCTAATAGCACTGGCTGCTCTTCCAGAGGCCCTGAGTTTGGTTCCCAGTAACCACATAATGGCTCACAACCATCCATAATGAGCTCTTGTGCCCTTTTCTGGCCTGCAGGCATCCATGCAGGCAGAACACTGTATTTATAATAAATAAATAAATCTATTTTCTAAAATGCATATATTGAAGCCATATGATATGAATATATTTGGAGACCACATCTTCAAAAAAATGTCAAGTTAAAATCATCCCTGATCCAACCTTACAGATGTCCTTAGGAGAGACAAGGGATAAAAACACACACCGAGGGAGATAGAGAGAACCACAGCCACGGGAAGACACAAGAAGAAGCGATGACCTATAAACTAAGAACAGACATCAAGCCAAGGGAATTTGCTGATGCACTAACCCTTGATTTCCATCCTCCAAGACTGGCAGAAAGTAAATCCTGTGCTTTAAGGCACCCAGTTGTGGTGTGTTTCTATAGAAGCCATAAGAGTCTGATACTGAGGTCAGCATGAGACTAGAGACCAGAGGCAAATGAGCCCAGAGACAGATGGGAATGGAGTGGGACAAGACCCAGGTCTAGCAACTGAAGAGCCATCAGGAGCAGGTTAGAGCAGCCCTGCAGGAGGTGGGAGGCAGACTCGGCTAACCACACTGCCATTCCTTCAGTTACAGAGATTCAGCAAGCCTGGTCTGACCAGTTAATGCTCCCACATGTACTATACAGTCTGCCTGTCTCCATGCAGGACACTGCATGTGAGCAGGGGAGGAAAGAGCTTCTTAAGGAAGCAGGAAAAGGGTAGGTGTGCTACGCAGGAGTCCTTCGTGAGAATGAGCCTTCATGAACAGCCACAGATTGTATGTAGACAAAGTACTGGGTCTCTCCAGAGATGCCCACATCCCAGTTCCCAGCACCCACAAATCTGTGACCTCAGTGGCAAAGGAACTTTACAGATGCAATAAAGGCTCAGACATTGAGCTGAGGACATGGTCCTGGTCACTTATGGGGAGGTCCAATGGAATCACAAGGGTCTTCCAACAGCTAGGAGCTCATGAAGCCTAAACTGGCGGAGGCTGCCCTGAGCTGTGTGGCTCTGACCCTCGTCCCAGCTCTAAAGAGTGTCTGTGTGCCAAGCAAGGCTGGATTGACTATTCCACATGTCTTATCAGCCTGGACAACTTTGCAACACCAGAAAGGGTTTGTGTTAGTTCTCTGCTCAGTCATTTTCACTGCTGGGACAAGGGACCTGAGAAAAGCGACGTAAAAGATGGAAACTTGACTTTGGCTAATGGTTCCAGGAGTTTAGTTTGGCTGGCTCCATGGCTAGTGGGCCTCTGAAAAAGCAGACCATCATGGCAGTGGGGCTGGGGAGGCTGCTTATCCTGTGTGGTTCAGAAGAAGGAGAATAAAACTCAAGGGACCAGCTCAATCCTTCAAAGGCCCTTGTGTCCAGTGACATGCTTCCTCCAGCCAGGTCCCATCTCCTAACAGTCAATGCATTAGCTCAGAATTCATCCATACATTAAAGATGAAGCTCAAGGGTCTGTGGTCCTGTTGCCTTTCAATGGTGCCGCCAGCTGTGGGCCAAGCCTTCAACACATTAGCTTTTGGAATCATTTTATATCCAAACCACAGTTGCTTGATAATGTCAAATAGAAGTGTCAAGGAAGCTCACATGCATGGTTCCAGACGCATCGCCTTGGGCTGCCAGTATTCTGGACTTGGCCCACATGAAATGGACACCTTGTTTCATCACCATTTCCAAGATGGACAAATAGATGCACAGAATAGCAAAAGAGCTTCTCCAAGTCTGCAGGGACTACAATCTACTTGGGTGTCAAAGCCTTAGGGACTCAGCACCCTGTGTGGTGAAGACCCTTTCATGTTTGCCTTGGTCCATGAGGTAAGACGTGACAGAGCCTTGCTCTGAAACCACTGCCCATAAGTTCTGCTTTATTTGTGGTTGGGATTTGAGCACCGCTTCAGTTTAACTAGCTTGAGTCAAAGAGCCCTCATGAGGTGCAGCTCCAGCTCTGAGATGGAGCACTATAGTAAAGTGGCTATTAAAACAGAATGTTGTAAAACCTTTGACTCAGCATTCCCTTCCCTGGGAATGCAGCTTTTGGAAATAAAAGGACGAATCATAGAAAACTACACTTTCCAAAATGATTACTCAGATTTGTTTATAGTGGGGAGGAGATAAGAGGAAACAGTGAATGTCAGTCATAGAAAGATAGATAAACCAATGAGCTACATGAAAACAATGGAGTATTATACAGCCAATAAAATGATGAGCTCAATGCATATCACATAGCTGGAAGAATTCCACAAAGCATGCTGAAGACATGCTGAGAACATGCTGAAGACACGCTGAAGACACACTGAGGACACGCTGAGGACATGTGAGGACATGCTGAAGACACGCTGAAGACACACTGAGGACACGCTGAGGACATGTGAGGACATGTGAGGACAAAGTCCCTTGTTTCACATTCTATAACCACAAAAAGGTGTTGAACAATACCAGCAAACAAAATTCAAAATTTAAAACAAAAATAAAATTTTAAAATTACTTTTTTTTAAAAAAAAAGGCAGTTAAATATTGTTGGGTAAGCTTTATCAATACTTCAGTCAACGCCCCCCAAGACTAGTGATATTCTTAGTGAGAAGCCCTAAATCTTCCAAATAAAACCAGAAACAAATTTGATACTGCACTACAAGTTCTAACCAAGACAGGGGAGAAAGAGAGAGAAGTCATCACTCCAAGGATAGAGGGGATAGGATCACTACCCATGGATGTGGTGGCCATACACCCAGGGAACAGGAGAAATAACTGCCGGGATTCCACAGTCAAAATCAGAACTCAGACTGTGAGGGAAAATGCAATGGCAAAGGGCGCTTTCATAAAAAATAGTCATGTGTGCCATCACCTAAGAGACAGTCATGTGACTGTAGCAACCAACACAGGCATTCATAAAAATATGTTGAAGTCACAGGGCTTTTTAAAAATTAATGCAATACTCGGAAAGAGCTAAAAAAAAAAAGGCATTAACAATGGAGACACACACTATGGAAAGGGTTGGAATTTCTTTAAGCTAATTTAAGTGTGATCTTGATTCAGAAACAAAAACAACCTATTTTATAAGAAACTGGACAATGTCAGTTTCAAGTGCCAAGTTCCATGGATAAACAAATCAGATAACCAGGAAACACCTGAAAAAGAACAGTGGTGGCCAAGAAAATGATTGATAAATTAGAAATTATGATATTGAAGACAATTTTCTTGAAACTTCCGTTATGAAAACAGTATGCTAAGAAGGTATGAGCAGATTTATGAAATGGAATAGAAAGTCCCTAAAAAATATGTCTATGCCGAGATCTGAAGTCAGTGTGTGATAAAGAAGACATCCCAGTCAGCGGAAGTTATTCAGTGTGTAGTGCTGGGGGAAACCACAACCTCAACTACATAAAAAGGTGCATGCGCTAATGCCAATGGTAGGACTGTTTCTAAATGGTAATTATCTAAACATAGAAACTCAGACTGTGAGGATTCTGGCTAAACACATTGGAGATTATCACCTTGGAGTGGTGGGGATTTCAATAACTGTGCTCATTTAGGTACCTCAGAAAAGGGGACTGGTAAATTCAACTCTAAAACAATAGAGATCTAGGAAACCGCGAGAGCGATGCCAACGAAGAGGGCAGATGAGAAATTGCACCTGGATGAGAAATCGCACCTGGGAGACTGGCAGAAATCAAGGCCCAAAACCCCCAAGATCAAGTCAGCGTGTGCACCGCCCCCCCCCCATCCTCCCTCTCCCGTGACACCAAACTTCTCAGGATGAGATCTTCCTGCTGGGAAGTGTGGGGATGCAGTCTCTCCGGTTCTTATGCCAATACATAAGAGTGTACTCCGGCATAAGAGCCAGAGAGATGGTCCCTGCAGCTGCTGGAACCTAAATCCGGTGCCTGAATTCAGCTGGGAAAAGCAAGTGGAGCGCAGATAGCGGCAGTCTCAGACCCAGATAAGGGAGCACAGTAGTGGAATGTCAGGATTTTGCAACACCCTACTCCACCCTCACCCTGGCCAGACGAACAAGAGATGAAGCACGTGCTGCTTGGCTGGAACTTGGAACAGAGACTGAGTGACTCAGGCTGTGGAGACAGAAGCTGGAGTGTGGTAAGGAGGTCTGAACCTGAAACAGCCCCGCCCCCCCCCCCCCCCCCCCCCCCCCCCCCCCCCCGCACTGCCCTACCCAGCTCCCCACCCCAGGTTGCCGTGAGCTATATGGGATGGCCGGAAGCTTGTTGCCCACCTTGATTCAATATCCTGATGACGTCAGGAAAGGAAACACAGGTAGGCAAGTACTCCATACCCACTCGCAACTTCAGTCACAGGACACCTGGCGGAAACCAGCTGACCCCCAAGGCACGGGTCAGGCTTGTGATACATGACCAGGAGGAGCCAGCCAGGGAATTCTGGCCGAGGGTGGGCTTCAACCACAAAATCCCTCTCTCTGAAAGGGATCCACTTTGGGATTTAATTTTAAATAAATAAATAAATAGATAGATAAATAAATAAATAAATAAGCAAGCCACAAAGAGAGAGAGAGAGAGAGAATGGTGATGTCTTCCTGATCTGGAAAAATACGGGGGTCACAGGTTTGTCTGTGCAGTTTATTTGTTTGTTTGTTGTTGTTACCTACTTTACTCTATTGCTCGATTATAAGTTTTCAGGTTTTTAATTTTTAATTTAATTATTTACACTTTTGTACTTTGATTATTCCATTGCTCTGTTTTAACTTGTCTATGACTGGAAAGGGATTGTAAGCCTCTCCTTTCTCTACACTAATATTAAATATTTTATGTATATTTTGGAATTTCCAAGTCATATACTTTCCTTCCTTTTCTTACTTTGCCTCTTCTTTCTCTAGTCCCTAAGGTCTACTCACTTTACTTATTGATGCCTTTAGCCCTATAAAAACTATATACTATATTTTCCCCAACCGGTAGTGCCCTGTAGTCATTACTAGGAATGCTGTTACACCTGTCAAACCGTCACATTTATTCTTGCAGTTGGATCCCCAATAATAAGTCTAACTTCCCAGGAGGACTCACATAAAATGAATCAAACAAAATCAGAGAGAATGGAAAGGACCAAACTGGAGGGCACATCTCTCTACGCACCTGTGTAGAACGCAACAAAGGAACACAAAAACCATGGGCCAGCAGTCTATTACGAGACCTTGAGAAGCCCATGACTTCTCAGTGCTAGACAGCAAAGGTAAGAGGAGAGTTGAGAGGCCGGACAAAGACTTCAGAGTCCAGCTTTTACCAAATACCAATGACCACACAAAGGACTCAAATAAGAAGACAAAGGACATGAGGACACGAATGCAGGTCCCAGACAGGAACATTAAAAGTGAATTAGACTGCCAATAACATGGAGGAAAAATGAAGGGGACAATGTCAAGGAAATCGAGATTCTGAAAAGAATCAAACAGAAGTTCCAGAAATAAAATAACCTATCAATTAAAAAGCACAATTGAGAGCACCATGAACACACAAGATCAAGACAAAGAATGAATTCCAGTGATGAAGGACAAGGTTGAGACAATTTGCATTCAGACATCTATACATTTTTAAAAAATAGTGAATATTATGAAAACTTCCAAGAACTCTAGGACAGGTTCAAGAGACTAAACTAAGAATTCACAGGGTAAAGGAAGGAGATCAGGCCAAATAAAGAAATTTAGGCAATATAGCCAAGAATTTCCCAAGCCAGAGAAAGAAATGAACATCCAAATGCATGAAGCATTTAGAACCCTAAACAAAAAAAAAAACCCATGACAGCATAGCATATATATAAAAAACATAAATACTCACAGTTTCAAGAAACATTAACTCACATGCAAAGGCAGAAATATCAGAACACCATCAGATCCTTCACTGGCCACCCTAAAAGCCAATAAAAGTTTTTTCATTAAAAGCAATAATATATTTCAAGCCATAAAGCAAATAATTAACTAGCAATAAATGCTGTTATATCCAGTAATGTTGCCTATCAATGTTGGTGGAGAAATAAAACATACATTTCAAAGCAAACACATTAAGTCAATTCATAACAAACAAACCAACATTGCAGAAAATTCTTGAAAGTATACTATACATAAGAGAAAAGAGACTCATCTGTAAGCACATAGGAAATGATGTTTTGTGAAAGAGATGAATGGAGGGCAGCTGTGAAGAACTCTACCATGTACAAATACCACCACGCAGGACATACCAACAGACTTCTAATACTACCAGAGGAAGACGATAGAACTATACACCCAACCAACCAGAACGACAGCCAATAAACTCAAAAAAATAGTAAGGCCCTCTCAGTAATAACCCTAAATTTGAGTGACCTCAACTCACCAGTTTAAAGATGCGGATAAAATGACTGGGTTAGAAACAAGATCCAACTATATTCTGTCACCAAGAAACAGACCCAGGTAGTAAAGACAACCATAGCAATGAGGACCAAAGGATAGAAATCAACTTAGCAAACAAGTTGAAACCATGAACAAGTTGGCATAGAGATTCTCCTAGCTGCTCATACAGACTTCAAGCCAATGCTAACCATGAGAAAAGAGACCACTCCATATTAATCCAGGAAACAACTCCTCAAGCAAATAGAGACACTGTCAATTTTTATGTGCAGTATCTTTGGGCTCCCAGTCTCATGAAACAAACACTAAAAGACATAAGGGTCATTTAGGTCCTGACACAGCAGTAGTGGAAGACCTCAATATTCCATGCTTACATTAGATTTTCAAAACAAACTAGGCATGGTGCATGCCTTTGATTCCAGCACTCAGTGGGCAGAGGCAGGCAGAGCTCTCTAAGTTTGAGACCATCCTGGTCTACAGAGCAAGTTCCATGATATCCCCAAATATTTTCAAAACAAAAAATCAGGAAGAAACCTTCGGAACTAAAGCTATGCTATAGATGAACTGGATTTAACAGATACCTACAGACTATTCCAGCCAACACATAGAGATTCCTCTCAGCAATACATGGAACTTTCTCTAAAACTGGTCATACTATAGATCACAAAGGAAGCCTTAAAAATACAAAAAGACACTGAGTAATGGTGATGCACTCCTTTAATACCAGCATTTGGGAGTCAGAGGCAGGCAGATCTCTGTGAGATTGAGGCCAGTCTGATCTACAGAGCAAGTTCCAGGACACCTAGGGCTATACAGAGAGATCCTGTCTCAAAAACAAACAAACAAACAAAATACAAAAAGAAATTTTAAAATAATCCTCTGTACCTTATCAGATGACAATGGACTAAAACTAGGACTCAACAAGATAATGCTTAAAACCTACTTAAGTGGAGCCTATACAATACAATATACTTCCAAATTAGCAGTAGATCATTGAAGAAATCAGAGAAGATCTAGAGCCAGATGACAATGGGAGCATGGTTCAGCAGGTCATCTGAGTGGCAGCCAAAGCAGTTCTGAGAGAAGGGTTGATAGCTATAGGTGTTCACATGAAAGAATCAGAGATCTAAACAAATTACTTGGTAATGTACCTCAACCTTCAAAAAAACAAAACAAAGCAAAACAAAACAACAACCAAGAAGCCCAACCCAAAGCCAATAGAGGGCAAGGAATAATAAAGAGCAGTGTTGAAATGAATGAAACAGAGACTAAAAGAGTAATACACAGAATCAGTAACAGAGCTAGTTCTTTGAAAAGATTAGTATGACTGACAAACCCCTAGCCAAACTAGTGGAAAGAGGGAACGGCTCAAATAAATAAAATTGGGCGTGTAAATGGAATTGTTAAAACAGACTCCAGTGGAATCCAAGACATCACTAGAGAATACCATGAAATTTTAAAATTTGTGTTCCCAAACCCTGGGAAACATAGAAGACATACAAGTTTTAATATTAGTCAGGGTTCTCTAGAGTAGCAGAACTTATAGAATGAATCTCTGTCTTTCTCTCTCTCTCTCTCTCTCTCTCTCTCTCTCTCTCTCTCTCTCTCTCTCGTGTGTGTGTGTGTGTAAAGGGAATTTATTAGAACGACTTCAGGTGTGGTCCAATTAACTGAACAATAGCTGATTATGAAGGGAAAGTCCAAGTGTCCAGAAGTTGCTCAGTCCCCAAGGCTGGGTGTCGCAGCTGGTCTTCATAGATGCTGGAATTCCAAAGAGGTGGGCTCTAATGCCAGTGAAGAAATGGACTTGCTATCAAGGCAAGAGCAAGCAGGCAAAGAGAAAAAGTGTCTTTCTTCCAGCAATAGGAGTGGCCCAGACGAAAGTGTGCCTTGCCACTTCAAGGTCAAGATTAGAAGTGGATCTTCCTACTTCAAATTAAGAAAAACAACAATAACATCCCTGGTGTGCCATCCATTTCTGAATTGTATTTTAGTTAACTCCAGATGTAGTTAAATTGACAACCAAGAATAAGCCAGCCATCATACACATGATCTATCAAAACTGAACCCCAAAGATCTAAACAATTTAAACAGACCCGTAACAAGCTACGAAATTAAAGCAGGAATAGATTCTCTACAAACTAAAACCAATTTCTGCAAACCTTTACTTTTCTTTTCCTTCCTTCCTTTCTTCCCTCCCTCCCTTCCTCCCTCCCTCCCTCCCTTCTTCCTTCCTTCCTTCCTTTCTTTCTTTCTTTCTTTCTTTCTTTCTTTCTTTCTTTCTTTCTTTCTTTCTTTCTTTTTGAGACAGAGTCTTTCTGTAGCTCTGACTGACCTGGAACTTACTATGTAGACCAGGCTGGCCTTGCCTTAAACTCATAGAACTCTGCCTGCCTCTGCCTCTTGAGTGCTGGAATTGAAGGCATGCACCACCACACCCAACTAATTTCTTTTTTGTTGTTGTTGTTTTGGTTTTTTTTTTGTTTTAAATGCAGTTTAATATTATAACATCAAATTACACAATTCTTTTGAACATAAAAAGTGGAATAAAAACATAAAAATGAAGTGATGATAAATAGAAAAGAAACAGTTTTGAATCCGAGGTAGAAAACATCTCTAGCATCTACAAAGTGTTTGGCTGAATGAATAAATCATCTAATAAAAGTACAGTAATGTAGAAACAACAGAGATTAGCCAGCAGCCCATCAGTCATCTTAAAGTTATTGCATTTATGCCTGTGTAAAGTTGTTAAGGACAGAAACAGCTCAACAGAAGATTTATATAAAAGAAAAAGAAACGCCTCAAATTGACAAAGGGAGGAAAGATTATGAAAGTCAGTATAATTTAATTTTGAAGAAAATGGTCATGGATATACTACCAAGACTTCTCAAACTTTCCTATAAAATAAAAAGGAAATGATTACCACTAAATTCATTCAATGAAAGTATTCCCCTAGTACCAAACACCAGATAAAGTTCCAACAAAGAAATAAAACTATGGATCAATTTTTCTGATGGACGTAGATGTAAAAACTCTCAACAAAAAATATTTGCAAAATGAATTCAAGAGTACACTAAGAATATAATAACCAGAGATGCAAGTTTGGTTCAACAGATACAAATCAGTAAATGTAACACACCAAATAAATAGACTTAGGATAAATCAGATGATCATCTTAATAGATGCAGAAAAGTCATTTGATTGAGTTCAACCTTTCTTATAATAAAATTTCAGAGAAATTAAGAATAGATGGAACATGCCCCTATATAATGAAGACTATAGATGATAGACTTATGGTCACATTATGCTAAATGGAAAAAATTAGAGCATTTACTCTAAAATTAGAATAAAACAAACATGTCCTCCTCTCTCTCACTCAATATAGTATCTGTAATGTTAGCTAGAGCAATAGGACAATAGAAAGATAGAAAAGGGATATTTGTAGGAAAGTAGTTTAATCATCTTTACTTGTGGATAACAAGATTCTATACTTATTAGACTCTACAAACTTACAGTTTTTCTGTATGTCGATAATAAGCTTACTAAGAAAGAAATTAGGAAAAACAAGCCATTCACAGTCATTTTAAAAAAAAAAAAATCTCAGAATAAACCTAACCAAGGAGGTTAAGACCTCTACAATAAAAGCAGTAAGATACTCAATAGAGAAATGGAAGGAGATCCTGAACATTAAAAAATCTGCTGTACTCCTGGATTCTCACAAATAATATTGTGAAAATGATTGTATTGCCAGAAATCATCTGAAGATTCAATACATTCTCCATCAAATTTTCAATGAAATTATTCACAAAATTAGAGGAAACAGGCCTAAAGCCCAGATGGAAAGAGAAAGACAGAAATAGGCGAGGAAACAGAAAGAACACTGTTGAAGATATACAGTACTTTATCTCAAAGTATACTATAGAGCCCTAGTGACAAAAACAGCCTGATACTGGCACACAAATGGACATGTAAGCCTATGGAACATAATGGAAGGCCTGGGAATAACCCCACATGGTTGTGGCCATCTAAGTTTGGACAAAAGTGTCAGAAGTACACATAGAAAAAAAAACCCATTCATTAAATGATGATGGCAAAAATTAGATAGCCAGTTGGAGGATAGTGAAATTAAATTTATAGCTCTCATTCTGCGCAAACAGATCTCAATTTAAAATGCTGAACATTGAAACCACTTGAGAAAAGCAGAACAACCACTCCAAGATGTCGGC
Organism: Ondatra zibethicus; assembly: GCA_004026605.1. Lineage (NCBI taxonomy): Eukaryota > Metazoa > Chordata > Mammalia > Rodentia > Cricetidae > Ondatra > Ondatra zibethicus. Next base: position 128,669 of record PVIU01002005.1, read on the forward strand.
ACAGACAGCATCTCCCAGAATAGGACAGAACTGACGAATGACGTCACACAGAATTTAAAGGCTTCTCTCCACATAGCAAAAGAAGCCATCGAAAAGTGAACATATGACCCAAGAATGGGAGAATAGCAATGCTTCAGGTAAGAGGGTAATAACTAAAATGTATAAAGAACTGTAACACTTAAAGACCAAACTAATGAAGCTGTCTATTCCTAAATGGACTAATGAACTGCGCACATAGTTCTCAAAAGATGAAACACAAATGCCAATAAATATTTTTAAAGTGCTCTAAAAACTGACAATTGAAATGTAAGCTAAAATAACCCTTCCATTAAGAGCTTTTATGACATGTATCAATTCAAAATATACAGGCAACACTGCCCAGTGTTCTACATACATCAGGGCAGTTAAATTTCTTTAATCCGTACTAGGCAGATACTATTATTATTCCTATTTTGGTGTTGAGTTTGGCAGTAATAAAATGTGAGTTGATCTTGCTATCATCTGGGCAGCTTGTAATTTTCAGAACTAGAATTTTTGTCAATGAAACCTGACCTCAGGATTAGCTCACTTTACCACCATTCTGTGCTGTCTTTCCATTTACATATGCAGAGACACTAGCCAAGATCTGTGCCCAAAGATATGTGTTCCCATAGTATTTATCCTAGGAAATATTTGTATAGTCTGTAAAGGTACAGTTTGCCTGAAGTAATGTATACAACTCTCAAGGGTCTATCCCAGTGAATAGGTCTAATAAATATTCCCATGATCAAGTTCTTGGGTATTTCAGTGCTCCAACAGACTCCTACTTGTCTCTCCTTTAGCAGGGATAACCCAGAGGCAATGTACCCAACTTCCATTGACACAGATCAATTTGATATATTAAAGAACTTTATATAGTTTTGTTTTGTCTTGTTTTGAGACAAGGTTTCACTGTGTAGCCTTGGCTGTCCTGGAACTCACTCTGTAGATCAGGCTGGCCTCGAACTCACAGAACTCTGCATGCTTCTGCCTCCCAAGTGCTGGGATTAAAGGTGTGTACCACCACCACCTCACTTATAGTTTTAATAAGCATTCTATTACAACTGATTCTTTCATTAAAAATTGGTTTTTTGGAAAAAAAGTGTTTTACATCTTTAGATATAAGGGAAGTGCAAGTTAAAACTACTTTAAAATTCCATTTAGCCACAGTCAAAATGGCTGTTATCAAGAATACAAATGACACCAAATGGTGGCAAGATCGTGGGGAAAGAGGAGCTTTTATTTGCTGCTGGTGAGAATGTAAACTTGGGCACCCATTATGAAAATTAGTATGAAGGTTTCTTAATAAACTTAAGCAGAACAATCATATGACCCTGCCATCCCAGTCTTGAAAGTATGCACAGAGGTTTCTGTACCTGACCACAGAGATACTTGCAGATCATATTTATCCCTGCTTTTTTCACTGTAGGTGGGAAATGAATCCACCTGGATGTCCATCAGCAGAGGACTGGAAACACACACATACACACATACAGAGAGAGAACAAGAGAGAGCGAGCGAGAGAGCGCGCGCGAGAGAGATCTGTAAGGACAGCATGATAGATCATAAAAGAAGAGACAAACTAGACAAGGCCACTTGCAGGTCAAATCACAGCCGTCTAGCTCAGGAAGGGGAATGAACAAAGGGTGCGAACAGATCTGTGCTGGAAAGGACTGTTTCTTATGCGTATTAAACAATGCCCAACCTCTTTCATTCTTTTAAGAAAGAGAGGTAATTCAAACTACCTCAGACTTTCGACGTGTTATTAGATTGGCAAAACTCCAAATGTATGGGAAAATAAAATTAAACCAAATGTATTTGGCAGAGACCCAGAGAAACGAGGGTTCACAAGCTTTGCCAATGACAGGAGAAGCTGGCACGTGCCCATGGAGACCAAGGGCTGAACAGGTTCCGGCTCAGCAGCACAGCCCACAGATGTGCTGGTTGTTGGAGGTAAAGAGTCAGTCTCTGCAGGAGGACTTACCCGACCCAGCCTGTCTCAAAGAGCCAAAATTTGAAAACAAGCCAAATCTTTATCAAGCAAGAACTATTTGATAAGTTCTAGATTTTGATCTTAGAAATTAATGAAGTAAAATACAATGCAAGTATTAAAATGAATGAAAAGTTCTTGAGGCTCTGATTGCAAAGGTTTCCACCGTATGGTTGAATGGGGGAAAGCAAGCTGTTGGGGGATGTGGATTGGCTGGCATCAGTATAAAAAGGAGAACTAAATCCTCATATGTATAAAAGCCCTCCAGGGGGAGTCACAGTAGATTAATAACCATGGTTACCATTCAAAAGCCAACTTTGCTTTTTGAGGTATGGGAATATATTACCTATTCAAAAATTAAACAGATAAATACTTGTTTTGCAAAATTTTCTGCATTGATTTACTTTTTGCCATCAGCATTTTTCATTTCTATCACAAGATAAAAGTGGTTTATATTTGAGGGGGAAAAAAAGGAATATTCGAGTTCAGGTTTTGAAGTTAGACTAAGTGCCTTTAAATTCTGTTTCTACTTTGAGTAGCTGTGTGGCCATGGGGAGGACATTGAACCCCTGAAGCCTCACTTCTAAAGTGCAAGGTACCTGAAACTAGTGGATTGTTGTGAGAATGGAAAGTTCTGGACCCAGACTCAGCCCTCAAAGAACATCACTTATTGCCTGCCCCTCCCAGAGTCCTATGGTGAGGAATATATAAGGCAAGGTACCTAGAGCTACCAGGGCAGCCTGGTACTCATGAATATTCATGAGCTCCTGCTTCTCCAGTGTCAGGATTGCCCACCTAATGAGAAGCCTCATTGATGGCCAATGTTCCCTGTCTTCTCAGCAAAGTCTCACAACTATCTTTCTTGACAGTATGTCATCATAAAAGAAAGAAAACCTGGCGGCTATAAATAATGATAAACGACCCCTTGTTCACCCACCTCACACTGCTGTGCACTCCCTATTGTAAACCTCCAGCTACTGAACTGGAAGGCAGTGGAGTTATCCTCATGGCTGAGTTCTCCTGTGGTCGGATCTTAAGCGTGAATTAACAGCTCTACCCAGAAATTGAAGACGTCTAAGTGACTGGAAATTAGAAGGCATACGAAATGCGCATGTCTGTGTTTCAGCTTCTCCTCCCCTACTTACATTAGAAGTGGAGTTGAATCGAGAAATAATCACTCACGTGTCATCTGCCATTAATTAACACAGCCAAGAGTTACTAGGTACCTGTTTAGGTTTGTCTCTGCGCCTGGGAGGAAGAAAGATGAATCAATGTTATGACGACTTTAAAACCTGAACGACACAAAGAGAAATCCGCATGAAAATAAACATTAATTCCAGGCTTTTTCATTTAGAATACTCCTATGTAAAAGATTATTATAGTAATAGTTTACATAATAAAGTGGAGATGGGAAAGGAAAGCCTACTTGTAAAGAGTGAATTTCAAAACTTTTTGAAATGCACATTGCATTATTCATAAATAATGCATGCTGTTGTTAATCACTCTTATCTTCTGTATAGGAGATCAAGAATGTTTACTACGCAATACTTCATAAACATAGTTTAATTAACGTTTGCAGATATAAATCTCCCTTTCAAATAAGATAATCTATAATTGAAGTCTCATTAGAGCCTGGAGGAAGGGCTTTGGGAGGCGCAAGGCACCGTATATGCTACCTCATTCATCACACATTCTCCTGCTCTGCAGGCAATGCAGTCAGAGCTCGGGCATTGCCCACCCAAGCCTTCCTCCACTGTAAACAACCACATCCCAGGACCTCTTCCTACAGAGCACATGCCTTTTGCCCCTTTGCCCTGGCTCCTCATTTCCCCTTGTCCTTTGCAATAAATAGGCATTAGGGAGGCTATAGGCTGAGCTTGGACAGAAGACCAGTTCTTGAGCACAGTAGAGCCTACTTTTTGCCATGGCCTCCTCAGGTAGAGAATTGATAAGAATTCAAACTTGGAGTTGGAGGGATGGCTCAGTGATAAAGAGCATAGACTGTTCTTCCAGAGGACCTGGATTTGATTCCCAACACCCACGTGGCAGCCTACAACCATCCAAAAGGGAACTAATATGCTCTTCTGGCCTCTGCAGGCACCAGGCATGCATGTGGTGCACAGACATACAGGCAGGCAAAAACCCCATAGACATAAACTAAATAATTACAATCATTTTTATAAAGAAATCAAGCTCTTCCAGGGAGGAGCTAGTGGTTGCAGGAGAGCATCTACTTGTCAGGCATTGTGAAAGACCGCTCCATCTATGGTCTCTGGTGATAGCAGAGGATCATTGCTTCACGCCCCAGGCTCACCTGACAGCCTTCGGGAATCTCTTCTCTCAGCCGCCCCTTGGTTCTTCCGTCAATGTTGTTACAAGTGAAGTTTGGTTGGACAGTGTCTGTTTTAGGTCCTCACTAATCTTTCATGTGGACACCAATCAAGTTGGAAATCCTACTGTAGTGACTGGAAGGAGTTTCTAGATTGTCCATGTCAGTCTATGCACCGTTCTGCTTGATTTCTGTACCTTCCTCCTGGTACTCTGGCGGGGGCGGGGGGCGGGGAGACTTTCTGACTCTGAGAAGAAAATGCTAACAGGTAGGTTGAGAGACATCTTAAGGGATGATGGAGTCTCTCAGAGTTTTGTCTGTCTCCTCAAACTATCTGCGAGCTTTGACTGAAGAACAAGCCACATGGGGAAACTTCAGCAGGCATATGCTACAAAACTCAAGGGAAAATTCCAGCTTTCTGTCCGCAGACTGGCAGCAGACGTGTGGTGAAGGCTGGTTGTGAGGATTGCATTCTCTTTTCTCCCCGGACCTGCCTCAAGGTCAATTACAGAGGCACTTCTGCGGCTCAATGAATGTAAAAAGCCTGAGATAAATCTATCTTTCCGAATAGAGAAGGATGAGAAAAATCAGCTCGCGCTGTACACAGAACGTGGAGGAAATTCTTGTCACTTTCCTTCCTATTTTCGTCCCTTGTTTCTTTGTGAAAGCCAACATGGAAAGCCATGCTTGTGGCTAGAAGAATGGTGAACAATGCTGTCTGAAGCCAACGGTGTAAGAACAGCAGCGAGAATAAAAAGAAAGATTTCCCAGATTCTCATCTGATTCAATACAATTCCCAGACTCACTCCATATGCGCATGTGCAGAGCACACCATGACCTGCACCAGCCTTAGGATAGGAGCAGCCACATATACTGCTTCCCAAGCCCTCCTAGGAGAAGCGCATCCAAAGAGCCAAGACTGAAAACTGTCACATCGAACCTGCTGCCTCAAATGGCAGGACAGGCTCACGACCTGCTCAAGAAACAGAAAGAAAAGGCTGCTTTTGAAGATTTTAGTAAGACTTGGAATTTCACTGCAAATGAGGCTCACACACAAAATGCTCCGGGTAAAAATCCTAAATACTGAGTATACAAAGGGCGAGGCAAAGCTATTCTCAGGTAAAAGGCAGATGCCAGTTCTAAGTTGACCCAATGAGAGAAGACCCAGATAAAAGCTTTAAAACAACTCTTGTAGTCGTTCTCATGAAATCTCTGATTTAGCGGCAGAAGATACAGCGGGATGCTTGTCAAAACATGTGTGAGGTCATGGTTCAATTCCCAGTGCTACAAAATAACAACAAAACATTTTTTTTAAGAAAAGAAATCCACAAAGTAGAGCATGACAGACAGGAGTGCTCTCTCTCTCTCTCTCTCTCTCTCTCTCTCTCTCTCTCTGTCTCTCTCTCCCCTCTCTCTCCCCCCTATTTCTACCCTCCCCCAGCTCCCCCACCTCTCCCCCCTCACTTCCTGTATCTCATTGGTCAATTTCTTCTCTCTTGGAGATGAACCCATCTTGACCTTTTATTGTGTTACTCAGTTCTCTTGGCAAACCCTTGGCAAATAAGAGAACATGTCCTATATCAGGGACCTGACAGCTTTTCCATAAGGCAATGGTGGTGAAATGTAGGGTTTCTTTGACAACTACCCAGATCTACCATTATAGTATCCAAGCAAGCATGCTCCTTGCTCAAATAATTGTGCATGGCTATGCTCCAGTAAAACTACATCTTCCAAAACATGCAGCAGGCTAAATTTGGACCACAGGTCATAGTTTGCTGACTCCTGTTTTATGGGATAACGCTTCATCCAAATCAAGAAGTGGCAAAGGACTCCAAAAAGTTCAGGATGATGGAGTTCATGATGAAAGCAGTGAAGCCTGTAATTATGAATCAATTTTCATCTCTTTTGCCATAAATAATGTACATCGATCCAAGGTAGTGTTATGCATAACATTAAGCCAATGGACGAAGCGTTCTGTATGCCCAATACACAGATGGCAGAGACACTGTGGATAAGCAGGCCAAGTCATCGCCCTCTCCAGAGTGAGAGGGCTCCAGGCTATTGCAGAGTGTCTGGGTGATCTCCCAAGGGTAGTGCTATATTGAGGGCACACTGTGGTCGCAGATGGTGAATGGTTGGCTTTCAGCAGTAGCTACATGATCCTTAGCAGGCGAGTACACATATAGTACTTTTATAAAGCTTCCATTTCTGCTACATGTCACTGCGTTGCTTGACCCATAGTAGAAACACCAGGACAACCCATAAAAGCTAATGGCCATGTACAGCATATGCCATTCTGACTGTTGATACATTTTAAAGTTTATTTTAGCTGACATGTGTGCTGGAAATCAAACTTAGGTTCTGTAAGATCTTCGTGTATTCTTAGCTGTTGAGCCATCCCTCCACTCCCCTCATCTCCATTGATTTTTTTATTTATATTTTTGATGGGCACTAACATAAAAGCAAGAGATGCATATCATCCGTGATCTTTCCTAGAGCTTCATGACATACTTCTCTTACAGAGCCCCCTTAACCATTGATTTCCAGTCTTGCTCTTTTCAATCTCTTCCTGCCCATTGCTATCAGATCTACATATCTTTACCTGCAAGATGCCTTTCCCTCCATATGATGTGATGATGGGCCTGCTCTTGACAGCTCTGCTCATGGGGAGGGTTTCCCTTCACAGTTTCCCTCAGGTGACACCCAAGTGGCACTGTAATGCAGCAGCTGTCCATTTCCCACCCACACTGACATATTGCTCAGACTCATCAGTGACTTGGGCCAGAATTCTTTTCTCCTTTAGTAATCAAGTGTGAAATTCCCTCCTGGTGACAGGTGGGCGTGAAGGAGAGGTGTCATTGCAATTGTGTAGCAATTTCCTGAGAGATTGGAACATTCCATCCTGCAAGGAAGCTCCTTCTGCAGGAAGGGAAACAATAGCTTCAGGAAGTCCCTAAAATTGACCAGATTCACTAGGCCCCTCCCTGCCTGAGTAAGCAATAAAAGCTGAGAGTCCCTCTCAGACAAACAAAGCTGAAGAGAAGACTGAGACCAGACCAACTGCCTGGAAGAGGGTTAGACCAGAGTCACTTGGAAAGGACCCTCTCCAACCTGTTTAGATCCCATATTTTGTGGATTGATACCCATGCTGGGTGATGCAGCTGTCTTTGAGTCATTTCTAATCCTGTAAGCAATTCCTCACCCATATTCCTGTAAGTAACTTCAATAAAACTCACTGGTTCACCAAGTTGGACTTGGGTGGTATCCAGACTTTGATCTGTCATGAGTTCCCTATCTGGGGTGAGTAGGAATATGTGTGTTACATCTCTAGAGGAAAAGTTTTGTCACACACCAGCAATGAATATAGAGAATATGTAAGTATAAGTACACATTCTACTTACACCCAGCCAACAATAAGGCATTCTCCTTATGCAATGGTTGCTCTTATGCCTGCTCTGCTTGCTTTAGTAAAGACACCTGCGTCATGGAGGAACATCTGTTTATAGAGGCACTTGATATGGTTAGGTACATAGGGGTCTACTAGAAACCATCTACACACTAGAAGTAATTTGCCAAACTTGGAATGTCTCTGCACAGAACCCTGTGGTGACTTTTCAGAGACCCCATACTTTGTCTGTTCAAGCCACTGATAACATCCTGGAACTGTAACTCATAGGGCCTGGGCCTGTTGAAGAACTCTGATGTTCCAAGTCATCTTTTGTGGTCTTCTGAGTCCACCCATAAATGCATATATATATATATATATTTAAATGTAAGATATATTTTCTCTAAAAGGGGGCACAATTGTGCTTCTTTCTTGGTAGACATAAGAGGTATGAAAAACACTCAACTTTTACATTAGAATGAAACACCTGGTGTGTTATTAACCATGGGAATTCTGAAAACTTCAAGAGTAGGGTCTTTGTACTCCATTTCTAACCAACCAACGGTGTTTGTATTTCACACTAGGGTGAGTAAAGAAACCTCCATCCCTGGTCCATCCAGTTTAGATCACATAATACCATCAATATATTGGGCCAATATATTGTTCTGTAGTGTCAAGATGGTCATAGTCTCCGAAGACCATGTTAAAGTCTGGAGATAGATAGTAGGCATATACTGCTAGCCTCTTCCTGTAATGCCCTGCTGCCTTCCATTCTTTCCACTACTGTGTCCTAAGGGAAAGCACTCCCTAGATCCATAAGAATAAACTATAGACCGAACACTATGCAGAAATGCTCCAGCAAATATACCATTTGGCTTACCAGTTGTAGCTGAGACAACTGCTTGGTTAAGTTTATAGCACTCTGCTTCCCTGTGAACTGTGGTATGTTCCTCAGTGCTCATTGCCCTATTAGCCAACACCATATTCAATATTTCAGATCTGTCACAACAGAATATAAAACAAGCTCTAGGCATGCTTGTCAGGGCATTGAATCTCAAGTCAGAGTGAGTTCCCTATGTCAACAAATTCTTCTCTAACTAACATACGTTCTGTGACCCCAACCCTCCATACTCTAAGACCTCCAGCATCTATTCTTGTGCCTCCTGTTCATTTGGGCCTTCTAAATAACAGCCAGGCACAGTAATTTCTTTGGCTATCCTTTAACCAAAAGAAGACTTTGTACTTTCTTCCTCTAGGTAAGCTGTCTCCTGACTCTATCTATTGGCCTTGAAGCAGTGAGAAGTAGTGAGAAGGATACTGACAGTAATAAACTCCATCTTTGAAGGCATTTAAACCCATCATTTTAAGGCATGGAATCATTATAGTGTAACTGGGTAGGTTAGGCTGTTCTCTAGCAAAGGAAGAAGTGGCAGATAAATGTGAGCTGTGTTAACACCTGTAGGCCCACACCTAAACATGTCCACCTTCCATGCTCCAAGGCTTTATTCTTTCTGTATCAGGGCTATTTTCACACTCATTTTAAAGTGAAATTTATACTAATAAAACACATAAGCTATTTGATCTCCAAACACCTTGTCTTCTGTATGTGGCTTTATTTAGTCATCAACTACCTGTGATCCTGTTGTATGTCCATGGTTATCGAGAACTATCGTACTATTCTTGCCTTCTGATGAATAAACAAGCAAATCTTATTGGAAGTCTGTTTTCTTGAACCACTCAGAAACCAATTAGGTGAGCCCGAGTTTCTCAGAAAACCGAATCCACTCCGAAGGCCACATATTAATACTTCTTCAAATTCAGGACAGCGTGAGAACACTGGAAAGCAGCGTAGGGCACAGGGATGAAAAACTGTCATAGGTGACCCACTGCCACCTGGACACTAGTTCACGATGAGCTATGATGAGATTTGGCCACTCAGCAGGCTCAGCCACTCAATCTTGTTGTCTTCCTCCATCCAACCTAGTCTTTGTGCCATGATAGGGAAAGAAACTGATGGGGGTGATGTCTCCAGGTTGCTCCAAAAGCCCTCTTCTAGGCCTTTCCAGGATGTGCTTTGAAAACTCTGCATCTGGGTACTTTGTTGGACCGTGGAAGTAACTATAGAGACTACATGCTCTGACTGACTGTCCTCAGTCAGTGGCCCCAAAGGGGCTCATGAGAGGTCAGTTCCCTGTGAGAGTGATTTAGATGGAGCAATGTAACCAAATTGCTGAATGATAGGTGAGACCAAAGAACCTGACAAGGTATGATTATATTATGTGTCTAGAAGAGGTAAAAACAAGATGGTGTGGTCTTGGGGAGATGGCTGGATCACAGGGCCTCAGACTTAATTGGCGGGCGGGAGAGGGAGGCGTAGAGTCTTAGCTTCGAGGGCTATCGAGAGGTTGTAGAAGCTCTAGAGAGTGAGGCTTAATTGGAAGAAGCAGATTACTGGAGGTATGCTCTTGAAGGGTGTGCTTTATCCCAGGATCTTTCCTCTCTTTCTGTCTGCTTTCTAGCTGCCAGAGTGTGAGGATCCTTGATCTGCCAATGCCCTCCTGCCCATGACAATCTGTCTTGCCACAGGCTCATAATGATAGCACCAAGTGACCCTGGACTGAAACTATGAGCAAAACAAACCTTTCTGCCTTCTAAATTGCCTCTCTTGGGTGCTTTGCCATAGCATCAGGAAGCTAAGCACACTAACTAATTCCCACTCAAACTTCTAGAGTGAGCTGTGTTTCCCTGCCCTGTGTTCCTCATTCCAGGATGGGTGAGGTGACCTCGCCTTGCTCCATGGATTATTCTGCGCAGACACCAACTCTGTGCTTGTCTGTCTCCCAGATGTGCTGAATACTTCCCAAGGATAGGTGCCATTTTATACCACTGTGTGCACACTCAGCAACCAGCATAGCGCTACTGTGTAATAGAGACTCCAATGTGTGCTTGTTGAATGGGGTAAATTGAGCACAATAGAGCTGAAAATAAAGCTGCTTTTTTATAACAATCCATTGTGCCCGTTAATTGAAGCATTGTGCAGTGTTTTACGCATTTTTCAATGCCAGTCTCTCCTGTCCTGCTCTTTATCAAATTGAAGTGGCATATCCAGGTGATAAAAAGAACGCCCCTTGGGCAGAACCCAAATATAAACATTCTAAAACATCCTTTTGGCTTGCATCTGCTCTGATAGTCAAGTGAACTTTGCACAAATCCTCAAGTTTTCTTGCTTCCCCCTCCCCTTTTATTCCCCAGAGTTCATCCATCGAAGAAGTGGGGTCGAGTCTAGGAAAGTTACTCATTTCCCTTGCTCTTCATGGAGATATAAATTGGGCCATAAGGAAAAGCCTTTTGGAAATTTGATTGCTCAGTGAGCTCATCCATTCTGTGCGCCGTGTGGGTGACTCTCAGCTGCACCTGTCTTGGCTTTCGTGTGTCACTGAGACTGAAGAAGACACTGTGCCTACAGATTTCTTCAAACCCGGTCTCACTGGATTGTGTTAAGAAAGACAGGCCAAGCAGACGGAAGACTGGATTCCGGGTAAGAAGAGCACCATGACATCATCAGGTAGGCTCAAAACAGTCACAATACCTGTCACATTGCCACCCATTTCCCCTGTGAGGAGGGAAGGGTTATCTTACTACTCATTCAGCGGTCGTAGTCCAACAAGTAGCATAAGTACTACCTGGGACCTTGTTGCAATTTTGGCACTGTGGTCCCTGCCCCAGACCTACTGAGTCAGGACTCAGATTTTAGCAAGATTTCTGGATGGTTGTATGTACATCACAGTTTGAGCAACACTGATCTGGGCCCTGACTGTGGCTCACTCCAGTAAAGGGCATACAGTTCCGCTGCCGCCATTCCCATCCATCACTTTGAGGACAGTAAACACTCTGAACCATGAAGCATAAAGCCACCTTATTCTTTGCTCTGGAAGCAATAGTTTTCTGAAGAGGGAAGAAAATCACAGTGTCTCTAAGGATCTCAGGGTCGAGTCCTCCTGAGGACAGCTCTATTAGTAATTATGCATGGTGGATGGCTAAGATACACAGCCAGTTTACAGTGAAGTGATAACTCAAGATGCTACAAACCCTGCAAAGTCCCCAGTCTCCTAGGGTGTGAGCTACAACTGGCTTCTCATCCATAACACACAAACAAAATAGTGAGAGGTAGGAGAAGACATGTTTCTGGGCTGCTTGAAGCTCCTCAGGTTACTTTTCTATTCACAAATGCATAGACTCTGCTATCCTTACCTCCCTTCGCCTCTGCTTTCCTTCTGATGTCTCATCTTCATGGTCTTTCCCTTCTTCCCCGATTTTACTACTCTCAGAATCACTTTGGACCAATAGCTTGGAGATGCTGAGACGTTATCCTGTCTTACCCATCATTTGACCTTCTCTGGGTTGGTTATTTTGGCCCACGCTGTTCCACTGAGTGTGAAAAACGTAGTAATTGCCTAGGCAAAGCAAGGTTGACCCTCGCTGGGAAAGGATGTTTTTGTAAAATCCCCTTCATCCTTGAGCCATGAATGTGAAAGGTCATCCTTATGTTTTAACAGACTATTAGTCAGCTGATTCTTTTCCACAAGAACTATTTAAAAAAGAAAGATGCTTTCCCAACTTTTTAAGGCCCCAAGTGGCTCAGTGTCCTCTGGGTGAATATTTGAATTAAGTTTTAAATACTTGCCTGCTCTCAGAATGCTGGCCTACATACTCAGGACCTCCATGTATACGTGAGATTAAAAGCAGATACAAAGTGTGACTACCACTGATTGTGTAAAATAGCTAATTTACCACGCACATACCTGAGGATCTCTACTCTCACCAAATACTGTCCTAGGTTTTGGGAATAGAGACATGAAAAGAGTCGGTCTTTTCTAAGAGTTCATTATGATGCTGTGTGGGAAGTTGGCAGCTGGTTGCACGCAGAGGACTGTATGAAACAGGAGGAAGGTCAGCTGAGACAGAAGGAGCCTAGGATGGTGGGGAACGAGGAGAACCAGTGAGATTTCCAGGAGGTGGCCTGGAAGTTGCTCCAGTCAACTAAGACGGTGACTCTAAGAGTTCAGTGCACACACCAGCTCTTCATGCAGGTCAGCACACAGGCTGATGACCTCAATAGGGGTTTAAACTTCCAGTGGAGCAATCAGAATTCTGTAAGGGCAGAGTGCCTACTAAGTCACATAGCTGCTCCATCAGGAGCTAGGACCAGTGTGTAGACTGTTTTCTGCTAATTGTGCTGATCTGAAGGGTAGCTATGAGACTCAGTACAGCTGCTTTACCTAAAAACCCACAGTGTAACAAATTTTAAAATGTGCATTAGCTTTGTAAGAGAAACGGTGAGACACAAAGCCTATCTTTAGAAAAAAAAAGTCAAAACCCCAAGTGATGGGGAAATAGATTCAAGAAAACATTAAATCCAGTGTCAGAGTAATAAAGTGAGTTTCTGTCTATTTCTTAATCCCCTAGGACTCCAATATTATCATTATTTATTTTAAAAATTGAATTCATTTGCAACATGTGTGCATGTTGAGAGAATAATTTAAAATAAATTCCCGGAGTATTCTATCTCCTAGAATAACGGTTGTCACCCTGGGTCACTGGCTCTAAGAACTCCAGGAAGAGATGGAACCCAATCCCATCAATAGAGTTATTTCTCATCTTTCACCAGATAAGAGGATTTTTGTATCATTAGCAAATTAATAATTTGTCAAGCCAGGCTTTGGTAGACAAAATGAATTTCTGAATTCCTTAAGCTCCTAGCAATATATTAGAATCTGGAGCATTTCCCTGGTTCCTAGGAGTTCTGTGAACTGTGAGTGAGAAGATCCACTCGAGAGTTGCTGTGAATGAAGTCTTGGCCACACTGGAAAGATGGAGAAATTTGACCTCTTTAAATTTAAAATAATGTAGGAAAAATTTAGAGGCCAGGAGAAATCCTGTTTCAATGATATGGATGTGTTGCTGATGTTCACCTTTGGGGAGAATCTTGAGTGACCCCAGAACTAAGGCTGTGTTCTCCTGTCTTCACTAGAACCTCTGTTTGCAGCTGTGCTCTTTGAGAATGGCCCTTTCCTCGGTAGTGACCTGGTCACAAGGAGACACCTGTCAGCAGATGGGTCTGCAGTAGGAGACAGAAGCAGTGAGAACGAGTTGCCCAAGGGAAGCTCCCTTGGCTCTGCTGACCCTTGGAGGTGAGGCAAGACTCGAAAGCTTGCTGCATAGGGTGGCGAGTCGTCATGTGGAGCTTTAAGGGTGGCCAGCCCACCTAAAAACACATGCCAAGGGTGCGAAAGTCACGGAGAAAGACCATCCATGAGCATGAGAGGGTGCTGAAGACAAACAGGGCCGTCCTCAAAGTCATCAGTCCCAAGGGCAGATCAGTACATCCACTCACACCAGGTGTGCAGATGCCAGTGCCTTGGGCAGTTGTCCGTTTAAGAGTTTAAATTTAAATAAAAAAGAATTGTTTTCTTACGCAGACACTGGTAACTGTCAGGTTTTGTCCTGCTCCCTATGCCTCGCCTTCCTATCTAGCAGAGCTTGGAAACGTGGTGGGAAGGACAATCAGATCAGTTAAACACAGAAAGAGACTTGTATTTTTGTTATAACTTTATTTGCTTTGTTTTTGTCAGCATAGTGAAGTATGTATTCAGTTGCAATCCTGTTCTATAGGTTGATCTATGACTCTTAGCCCTGAAGACAAACAGCTCTCAAAATACCCTGGTGTCATTTGTCAGAGATTACTAGAAGTCCTTTACTTCCCAGGCAAAGAAAGGTAGTGACTGCTTGGAGTGGAGACACTTGGAGACAGTTCCAGAAGGTGACTTGGGGCTGGGGGCAGTCTGGGAAACCAGCTCCTTAAGAAACATATCTATGTTCACAGAGGAACTTGCAGACCAATAATGTTTAGAACACTGATGGGAGCCCCAAGCGGCTACAGAAGACGTGTGAACCCCACCTACACACACTGTAGGCCAAGCATAGGCATCCAGGTCACAGCACAACTAAGCCCAGACCACCCCACTGTTCTGTTCTGGTTTTTACTTATTTTATTTTATTTTTTGGTTTTTTTGAGACAGGGTTTCTTTGTAGCTCTGAAGCCTGTCATGGAACTAGCTCTTGTAGACCAGGCTGGCCTCAAACTCACAGAGATCCGCCTGCCTCTGCCTCCCAGATGCTGGGATTAAAGGCGTGTGCCTCCACCGCCCGGCTCCACCGCTGTTCTTAACCAACCTGGAGGGGGCAGTCTTGAGCACACTGCCTCTTTCACCAGCTGAGCTCCAGCCAATAGTTTCAGTTCTTATCATGTTGAGCAGAAAAGCCTTCAGAGCTGAGCCTCAAAAAAAAGAATTTAAGATGGCAGATGCTTTAAAGTGGTTACATTTTGGGGCAAAGCAATATGAAACTAATAAAGAAGAAACTATGAAAGTGTGGTCAGAAAGAAATTATTGCAGATTCTGGGGTATCTGTGGTGACGGAAAAGAGGGTTAAATGTAGTGTTGAGGTTAGGCAGACCATAGGCAAGTGGGAGGCATGAGGAAGGCACTTTTGGTTCAGGGATGAAAACAAGAAGACTGTGGAAGTGGAACACAGAGAGAAGCTTCTGAGCTTGTCAGAGGGACATGGTGACCATGGGACTGTAGGGTAGGCCCTGTGACAGAGAGTCATTTCAGAAGCATAACTGGTCAACAGCAGGAAGGCATAGCATTAGAGATACTCATTGCTATTGCCTATTGCAAATTACTATATAAGGTTCTAAGGTGAAGGCTGTACTTCCATTTTTCTTCAGCACCTTCCGGTTATCTATCTACTGGACTATGTCATGAGGATAGACAACTAGGTTTACTGGTTCAGCCTGAAGCCTATGTATTGCTCTTCTCCAGTAATGGCCTCCTAAACTGTGGATTAAATCTATCTCAGTCCCTGATGTTCTCCTATTTACCTAAGAAACCTAAAACCTACACCTCAAAGTTTCTTGAAAGACCCCAGTTCACCGTGACTGAGTATCTGCAATGTGCACACCTTGCTGGGTATGCAATGTGCACACCTTGCTGGGTGCCTAGTGCTGAAATGCTTCTACTGGTGGCTATTCCTTTCCAGCGCTCAGCATGACACTGCTCAAGCACAGCCATTCTGCTCATGCATATTTTTTCAGCATGCATTCCTGGAGAGTACGATTGCGCTAGATACTTTTCAGACTCGGAGCTGATGGTGGCGCCCCTGGTCCCGCAAAGCGTATGCTAATGTCAGAAACCAAATGGTAACCAGATAAAGACTCAAACGAGATAGCTGTAGGAGCTTTTGAAAAGGGAACTAGCACATGGAAACAAAGTGATGGGGAGGTGAGGGCATTTGATAATGGTCATGGAAAAGCTTGAAGATAGGCAGGTTTATATCAGAGTCAGAGGAAAGGGCTCCTAGGCAGAAGACACAGCTGTAGCCTAGACATGGGAGCTGGACGACATTCGTTGTTGGAAGAACGTGGCAGCATGGTGCAGTGAGCGGAAGGGCGGGAGGCAGAGTGGATCAGGGAGCTGGCCTGGCGATAGTGGAGCCTGCGCAGTTTGGATTTTAAGCATTGTGTGTCTGTTGGGGAGGAGGGGGCAGATGAATTCATATTCATTCATATTTAAATAGATTGTTAGTGCTATCAGTAGCAGTTTTAGAGTTTCCTGCTATCTAGTCAGGGATGACAAACTTTTCTGTAGAAGCAAGAAACGAACTACCTCAGGCTTTGGGGCAGGTTAGCTTTTGTGACAGCCTCTCTGCTGTGTCTCATGAAAGCGATGTAAGCAATGGCATGAATAACATACAGACCTGAAGGCTGTTGTACCCCTTAGAATTGTGCTCACAGAAACAAGCCCAGGCAGGGGTCATGGCTGACAATGGGTATGAGAAGGCTCACAGGTCTGGCAACTGTCTGTGTTCAGTGTGGGAGCCTGGAGAGTTCTAAGATCCAAGCTCTGAAAAGGAGAGGCAAGCAGGAAAGAAAGGGACAGAAGGGACAAATTAGCACATCTTAGCTTTTCTAGGACTGGTCCAGGGATGTCATGCGTTCATGTGTCTGTGACCAAGCTGGTAGCATAGGGAGCACCAGGCTCTCGTACACTGGACTGGTGGATTTTTTTGAGACTCGACACTTAGAAATTGAGTATAAATTACAAGTAAAAAATTAGGAGCTTGACTTTAGAAGAAGAGAGTAACACAAATGGAAGGCCCCAGAGCACAAATGTCATTGCTTCTGGGGAAATCCAACTAGGTTTGCATATGTCCCTCTTACCATATCTCAAGAGCACTGACCAACGGGAGCCTCCTTGTGTTCTGTCAGGCTGTCTCCAGGACAGCCTCCTGGAGTGACAGCTGCTACAGGCCTGGTGTTTGGAAACACTGAGACTCCCGAAACAGGAGCGGGGCATCCACTCTGGGTCAGTCTGGGCAGCTGCGGCAGGATGGGCTTGTTGCTACCAGAGTGGAGGTGCCGCCCCTCCCCCAACCTGCTGGCCCTGGCAATACGACTTCATCTTGTCACCACACTGCTGGCTCCGTGAGGCTGACATCTGCCCGGCATCCTCACATAACAGATGACAGATGTGTGCTGGCTTTAGGGGATGAAGTGGAAGAAGTTTTATGGACTTTGTTTATTCAATTTTATACTGACAGTTTCACATGTGAGACCCAGCCCCTCCTTTTTTTTGTTTCCATTTTTGTTTGGTTTTGAGATTATCATTTAATTGCAGTGTTTTTTCTTCCCTCTCCTCCCTCCAAAGCCTCCCAGAGACCCCTCCCACTCTCCTTCAAATTCATGGCCTCTTTTTACCTTAATTGTTTTTGTATGCATATGTGTATTTGTATTTACATAGATAGATTCTGAAGTGCTTTGTTGGGAAAATACCATGGAAAGCATCTGTGTTGAGGACTAAAGTTCCCAGAAAGCTGGGGTTTAGTATGGCTAGGGGAAAGGGTTTGCCTGCAGAGTGGCATGGGCAGAGGCGAGAGAGAAAAGGATGTTCATGGACTGAGGAGATGGAAAAGGGCATCTTCTCTACAAATGACTCCCACTTCGAACCCGCCTTCTTCCTAGTCCTATCACACAAATTGCCAGCTATGTCCAGGACAGGAGAAATGGAGTAAATAAGGAGGAAGGAAGAGGAAAGGGAAGGATAGAGGATACCGGAAGGAAGGGATAGGGAGGATTGGGTGCCGGGCAAATACGGGTTTCTTTGAAAGCAGAAGCCAATGAACTCTTTGGTAAGGATGTTGAGGAATGGCAGAGGTGATGAGTGTTGAACAAAACCCAGCAAGTGTGAGGATGGAAGCTGCTTTAACCCCAGGGAATTGGGAGTGGTTTAGTTATCACAAGGCCTGACTGAAGGTTAGTTCCTAATGTGACCACATCTATGAAACACAGACCAAATGGCTCTTCCTGCTTTTTCTGATGGCAGCAGATAGCCCGAGGCTGCCAGAGTTCCTCCAGGTGAGAACAGAAGCCCTAGAATAGCGGTGAGAGAAAGTAGAATGTTCTTACATAACACCCCTCCCGACACACACACACACGCACACACACACACACACACACACACACACACACACAATAAGATGTGGGATGGTTTTGCAAGGAGATGTTTTCTGGGAAAGCAGTTTCTTGATGTGGATAACAATGTCCATGACCTCCCTAGAGACTCCAGGAGTGGGAGGCTGAGGGGTACTAGGGCTGTGATTGGTTGTGTGTCTAGGACTTCCGCTTGATGGAAAATCCCCGCAGTCACAAAACTTGTTTGATTCATTCTCATAACTCTCTTTATCCTCAGCCACCCTTTGTTCCCCTTTGCCAGTGTCTCCTCTAGCCCCTGGGGCAGGCAATATTCACTCTGATTATATGTGTAATGAATAAATGAATAAAGAGCGCACGGAGAAAACCCTCCCACAGAGGTCTAGAGCAGCCGGCGCCATCCTTCATTCCTGATCAACACCAGCTCCTTCCTGGGCCTGCAGTCTCTATCTATCTGCCATGAAAGAATTAATGGTGCCATCATCAGATCATTCATGCTGACATTTAGAATTGTAGGATGGCAGAGCTGGAAGGGACCTGAGAGACAGAGTCCAGTGCCTGGGACAAAAGCAAACCTGAAGCAGATTCCTGTATACCCTCATTTCTCTGAAATCTGAGGAAGCAGGAAATGCAAATGGATAAGATTCTTTAGCTAGTCTCTGCCTCTTTTTTTATCTCTAAGTGTACCCTATGCCTGTGAAGGCTTGTATAGTATGATGAGCCTTTGGCCTACATTATCTCACTGGACCACCATGATATCTTTTAAGTAGACATTGATGTTTTCCACTTCTCAAAGGTCAAGTAATTGGCTTTGAGCCATTCAGCTAGCAAGTGCAGCCAGGTTCAAAACAGCCTACTGACTCAGGGTTTAATGTGATATTTTCCACCTCATAGGAAGTTTGCCGGACAATGTGATATTTTCCACCTCAGAGACAGCTTGCTGCCCCCATGTACTCCGTGGAGGCAGGCAGATAGCAAGTGTTTCCTTGCCAAGAAACTCTCTATTGCTTCACCAACCCCAGGGTGGTATGTGCAGGTTCGAGATTGACGTTCAGCCTGCTCTGCTGTTCTTCTTGTCTGGTGAGCTGTGATAGGCTTGAATGAGAAAATATACATCGTTCCCTGTGGCTTCTCTGTCTACTTACCACACAAGTACCATCCTAGAAGTCTTTAGATACCAGAAGCCACATGTCTGGAATGACTGACAGTCAAGCCCCGGGAGATTAAACGCTTTTACAGGACTAAAGTTTTAGAATACAATTCTACAGGGCTAAAGGCTTTATCAAGCTATAGCAGGGCCATTTGCTGGGTACTCCTAAGGGGCGACTGTATTTCTCTGTTCTAGCTGCTAGGCACTGTTTGGTTTTCCTTGGCTTGTGCCCTCCACCCCCACCCCACTGTGATGTCTGCTTCTGTCCTTACACCATTTCCAGACTCTATCCACGTCCTGCTTCCCATTCTAAGGGCTGTGCTGACAGCAGTGGGTGTCCTAGACATTCCGGGATAACTTCTCCATCTTGGGGCTGGATTCAGTCACTTCTGCAAAGGCCTTTGTCATTTATAACACTCTTAAGACTCCCAGGGGCCAGCCATAGAATGTGAACATATTTAGTGTTAATACCAACGGGTAAGAATAAGACCACTACCATGGTTTGTAAATTACTTACATGTGATCAAGCAAATCCTGTGCAGTTGAGAAAACCAACCTTGTTTTTGAAGTTGTTATGCCCAGATCCGCAGAGTCCCCCCAAAACTATCAAGGAGACCAAGTCCCATATGTTAAAGCAAAGAGTCTTTATTCTTATTCAAGTCTTAACTCAGACTCTCCGTATGTCCAATGCAATGGCATGATCAGAGAGTGCTGAACTCAGTTGGGGTGAGGTTTTTATAATACCAGAGTTTGGGGTGTGAGGACCCCTGATTGACTCACATTTGTCTAGGAATGCTCTGGTGAAAAGGGGATGGGTGTGTGCTGGGCTAAGAGACATTAGGGGATTCTCTCTGAAATGGTTGGAACATTAGGTACTTTTCCCTTGGATGGTCTGTTCCTGGGTGGTACCTGGGTGGTCTCTGTTGAGCCTGTTGTGGCTGGTGCCTACATTCACCACTTCACAAGTACCCATGACAGTAACCAACCATGGGTCCTGCTTGTCCTGGGATATAAAGGGGTGGTATTGGGACACAAGAACCATTTTAGTTAATAAATCCATTAATTGACAACTCTGCGCCTATTTTTCGGATATGTCAATGGGCATTATGGGTAGCCATTTTATGTGGTCACTTCTCATCAAGATGGTGGTAAAATCCTGTGACATTCATCCTTTTTTTTTAACTCCAGTAAAATGGCAACCAGCCATGTGACTGGTGCTAATCTGAACTGGAATCATATCATATGGTTTCTTTAAAATTATCAATGCATAGATTTTAAATTATCAGTTTTTCATGTTACTAGTAAGTGAAAATACATTGCTTGTTATCTTACATGAACAGCCCCCAGCATTCCAGGAAGTTATCTGTCCTTGGGCAAGTGGGAATTACAGGTTAGAGATAATTTTGTTTTACAGATCTCTTAAGCACAGCAATTAAAACTTAAAACATAACTTTAGCCCTCACATTTAGAAGTTGTTGTGTATGTGTAGAAAACCATAGAGGAGAATTGTGTTCTTCTAATAGTTTTAAGTAAAATATAAATATTTCAATCTAAATATAGTACCTCTTGTAGTATCTGGCCTCTTATTGGCCACGCCCACTTCCAGCTTCCAGCCTCTGACCCCAACTCTCTGCCTCTCTTTCTCTTCCTCTTCCGCTCTCACGGGAGCAGCAGCTGCTTCTCTTCCCTCTCCCCCCTTCTCTCTCTATCTTTTTGTCTCTCTCTATCTCTTTATCTTTTCTCTTCTTTTCCCTCCATCACCCATCTAATAAATGTTTAACTCTGCATGCATGGCGTGCCTATCCGGCTCTCTTTTGTCCATCCATACCGCCGCACAGCCCATATGGGGACCCGGAGACTAGCCACGTGGTCTGGCCGCCCACCCGCCGCGGAGACCGCGTGGTCTGGAGACCTGCAGCAAGCTGCTAGGTCACCTTTCTAAAAAAAAAAAAAAAAAAACCACAACACCTCTAGTAGTTTTAAATATAAATTTCACGTGCAAACAGCCCTTGCATAAAGGGTACTATATTCAGAATACGGGGGAAGAAATAACCTGATGTATCTTTGGGGCACAGAGTGACCTCATGACATCCTTTTAGTTTTGGAGGCTAAAGCAGAGACTAAGGAAGTTAGCCTGATATCCACAAGTAGAGATGAAAAGTTTTAATTTTTGATTTCTACTTGGAGGATCAAATAGCTTTCTGGGAAGGAATTTCAAATGCCAGTATATTGGCAATGGGTGGGGTTCAGATTGGGAAGCAACTACTATCATAAGATTCAACTCTAATACATCCAGAGGGCCAAAAGGGTACCCAGCAGCCTCTGCCTGTAGAGCCCAGAGATCTTCAGGAAGAGACTCAGGGTGACATTGAAACCACAAGTTCAGTGCCCAGGGATCCAATAGTGCTGTAGACAAGGATCATGTCTAGAATTGAACCCATTCAAACCTCAAGGTCTCACCGCCCAGTTCATTGAGCAGAGAGGCCAAGCTGAAACACTGTGCTGCCTCTCTGGAATCGAGGGGTCACTGAAATACACAAAAGCCTCCACTGGCTTGAGCAGCTGTAGGACGTTTCCCAAACTCTGGCCTGAACTGGTGATTAGCTACTGAGGAGAAGACAGAAGCCTAA
>PVIU01002005.1:150819-187074 GCA_004026605.1 Ondatra zibethicus
CCCTCTCTCTCCCCCCTCCCTCTCTCTCTCTCTCTCCCTCCCTCTCTCTCTCTCTCTTTCTCTCTCTCTTCTCTCCCTCTCTCTCTCTCCTGTTATCTTACAACCCCATAACAAGCTTAGGCTTCAGGGAGTCATTGTCATGGTGAATTTGTGTAAGTGCAGCAAGAGAAAAAAGGCTTTTGTATTCAAAAGCCCAGTCCTGAGGGTACCCAAGGCATAAACAACAGGCTAGAGCTACAGCCTGAGTTAGAAGAGGTCTCTGTCCTTGGATGGACCATGGTAGAGAAGGCACACAGGCATGTTCTGCATTGCCTATGACTAACCTGGGAGATGGTAGTGGTAATCCCACAGATGAGAGGAGAGAGACCACTGACCCAAATCATCAGGACCAAATTAATAAAAGTAAGAAATTATTCAAAGTAAGCTTTTTTACTAGTGTAAATGAGCTGCCTCCTTCTAAGATGTGGTTTAAGAGGTCAGCATTGGATGTGGGGAACATGGGTTTTTATAGCTCAGAGGTAGGGGGTTTCAAATGGGAGATTTGGCAGGATAATAGATGGGGTTACAGAAACAGAACATAACAAGGTGCTCATAACAGCAGGTAGTCATAATAACCTTTTGAAACAAAAGTAGAGTGGTAAGATGGTCATAACAATCTCCTGAAATAAAGGCCTGGTTTTAGGGTGGTCATAAAAACTTTTTGAAAAAAAAGACATGGTTGTCATTTCCTGGAACAGGCAGTACAGAACCGTTTGTAATTAAGGTTACAGATGGAGCATAGCCCAGTCTTTGAGAAACAGACATTTAATCATAACCAAGAATGAGCCTTGTTTATCTTTATTATAATATGGCTTTCAAGTCTAAGATGGAGGCAGGATGGTTTGTCAGTAGCACCTTCAGTGAAATTGAGAAAATCTGAGCACCAAGAGGCTACTAGTCTTGTGCCCCTAGGTGACACCCTGGGAAAAAAGCCTCTAGCAAGAGGCTCTGTGTGAAGTGCTGAGTACTTGAACCTAACATATCCCCATTGTCTCACTGTGGTCAGCCTGGTGTGGGATTCACAGAACTGCTACCTGCTCCCCCAAAGGACCTCATTAGCAGACATGAGGGACAAGCTAGTGATCGCTCCGTGGGCAGAGGGAGTTCCGATAGAACCGGATGTCAGGGTGCTGGTCTGATGAGATGATAATGTGCACCTTCCTTTCATACTTTCACTGATTGAAGCCCCTCCCACAAATGATGAATTAACACAGGGGAAGGATGACTCCCGAAATACCCTATGATTCAGCCTATGTTATGATGGCATAAAGAAAACTTGAAATAGAAATGAAATTGTTCATTTACACAAAATTAAAGCAGCGCCTTCTTGTTCACTTTGAGTTAGGGAATCACTGTTTGCTTTCTGAGTATCCTGCAGATGCACTGCAGGTGGCCAAAAGTTCCTGGAATATAAATCATGACACCTCCCTGACACATATATGATGTGGCATATATGTCTATTATATATGTTACACTTATTGTATATAATAAGATGCCATTTTGTTGAACACTTAAATCCTACACAGGGAAATGAATTATTCATCTAAAAAATGTTTTTATCTGACCATCTGCATTTTTGTATTGCTACTGCATATGAAGGTATCTTCACTGAGGGTGTGAAAAGGTCACAGAACTAAGGCTATGTTTTTACATGGTATTGCCCAGAACGGAAAGGGATGGGTCAGGACATTAGATGCTAATTTTTTTATTACTGAAAATTTGAACATCCTTGGGATGCATGAGTCAATAGTTATCTATGCTATCTATCTTCAAAAACTGAACAGCAGTGAAAGATAAGTTAGAAAAATGATAGATTTAGGGCTGGAGAGATGACTCAGTGGTTAAGAGTATGTATTGCTCTTGCAAAAGATCTGAGTTTGGCTCCTAATACAGTACCCTCTTTATGTGGCTCAAAACCACCTGTAATCCCAGCTCCAGGGAATTTGACACCTTCTTCTAGCATCCTTGGTTATCTTACACATGTGAACTGTTGTGTGATATTTTGTTTGTGTTCTGACAAAGATTGCCAGAGGGCAGAGCTAGCTACTAGTTAACCATAGAAGACCAGCAATGATGGCACACACCTTTAACCCCAGTACTTGGGAGGTAGAGATAAGAAGTGATAAGGTGGGGTATAGACAGGAGCTCAGCCCTTTTTGGACTGAGGAAGAAGAGAGGAAAGAAGCAACTGGCAGCTGCTACCAGTTCTCTGATCTTCCAGGTTTTTATACCAATGTCTGACTCCTAGGTTTTATTGATTAAGGTTAAAAAGAGTAATGCTTCATCTGGCATCCAACTTTTGGGACACGAATTCATAAAATAACTGCTTCCCCGTGGCTTTATGACCACTGGTACCTGCCAGAGCTACACTCAGTGGAAACTGTACCTGGCAGAGTCACCATATGCATGACTATCTTTCTATTTCTGCCTTAAGTCCTCTGAATGAGTTTGGAATTTTTCATATTGCAGCCTCTCTACAACAATCTCCAGCTGTCACCCAAACTCCAGAGGCACCTAGGCAGGGTCCAAATACCACCAGGCTAACCTATCCTAGACCTGCTGGTTCTACCTTCAGGCAGCTCCCACCAACATACTTATTCAGCACCATCCCCTGTATGTACTTCTTCAGAAAGACAGCTTTGCCCCCACCTCAAAGGTTGCAGACTTTCTCTAGACCTACTTTTCGAGCTACTGTCACACTAAGTAGTTACCTTGACATCCACTTGAGTTTCTACTGTTGTTGCAACTGCCACACACTCTCAGCTGTGTTCTTCATTCAGATGTGTTACGCAGAGGCACCTCATACTACACCAACATCGTCTGTACTTTTGGTGAGACAATTGGGAATTCTTAAAGGGGGGTGACTAGTAGGGAATTAGTTAGAAAAAAAGAGGAGAGTTTTTTCTCCAGGTTAAAGAATGGGAAACTGTATTATGATGGAGGGAGTTAGGTCTCTGTTAGGTCTCACAATGGATAGTTTGAAAATAGAACACTTAAAAAAGGGCTAATTAACTTAGATAGGATTTATGTAATGTCAATTATAAATATTATCAGTTTATTTATTCTTGTTTTATCTCTTTAAAAAGTTGGTTGATATGACTATCAAGATACAGGCCTTAGAAAAAGCTACTAAATAAAATAATGCAATTTTGACTGATAAGCTACAAGCCTTAAGAGATAGTTAGACAAAGACAGAGAAATTTAAGAGAACCAACCTCAGCATTACATTATAAAATTAGAGATGAACAATCCAAGGTTTTCAAACAACCAACCTTAATTTATCCAATCACCTTACAGGAACAACTGCCAAATGACAGTTATCCACAGACTGTGTAAGAGTTGACTGGATTCCTGTGAAGATGTTAGATTTGAAGAGATTTAAGAAAGTGATAGTCTCATATGGCATGCATTCACCTTTTGTGAGGCAGATAGCAAATTCAGTCTGGTACTCAATTGCAGTGGAGGACCTGGTGGAAAAAAGAGGCTAGAACCATTGAACAACAAAGTAGGGCTAGAGATCTTAGAAAATCCCAAGATCAGCTTGTTAGAGAGGGTAATTATGTTGATGTACAAAGATAATCTCTATATAATGACCACATCTTGGCTCTATGTCATACAGCAGCAGTTAGAATTGAAGAAGTCAGAAAGAGAAATGAGTCATTTACTAAAGTTATACAGGGCCCAAAGAAACCTTCACCGATTTTTTTTTAACAAAAATTGACTTCAGCTCTTCAAAGTAGAATGATACCATTTCAGAAGCTAGACAAATAATAATTGAATCTCTGACTTTTGAAAATGCTAATCCACAATGCAAAAAGATAATTGAGCCTTTAAAGGCCAGATCACCAGCCACAGAGGAATAGATTCAAGATACAGTCAATATTAAATGGCATAATTGTGATGATAATTGGATAGGAAAGGTGATTTCCAAAGGCTTGAAGAAAAATCAAAATGTTAGGTGTTTCAATTGTGGGAAACAAGGTCAACTAAAAAGTGATTGTAGACAGGGCATTACTAGAAATAGTGTTTCTTCTAATTCAAACAGAAGGCCCTTGCCTTCTGAAGTATGCAGAAGATACAGCAAAGGCAGACATTGGACCAATGAATGTAGATCACAAGGGACAGACAAGGTAAACCTTTGCCATCAAGAAATGCCTGGGGAGGGGGTTCTTGCAGGCCACCATGTCAAATTTGGTTTAGTCATTCTCTGTCATCATGGAGAAAACTCCTCCCCCGAGAAATTAAAGGACCTAATGCCTATTGAAAAAGCCATACTGCTCTGGATGATAGAACAGCTTTAGAAGATAAAACAAAAATTTTAGGAGAAACTATAAATTAAATATTATAAAGATTATATTTTAATAAAAGAGACTGCTTGATTAGAAGAGGTGATAGTTCATCAACAAGCATGACCATTCAATCTAAAATAACATGTAAGACTAACAAATGTTTTTCATTTAGTCAGATATAACTTGCCAAAGGGAAATTCACCAAAGTTAGGGTTGGGGCAGAGTTTTCTTTTTATCTTTCCAAGAGAATGAAGGCATGCAGCTAAGGAATCTGAAGAACACTGTACAAATGAGACATCTGAAGGAAAAGGACAAATCATCCAGAGAAAATGTCCAAAGAGACAGAGTAATTTGGCTTATTGATATAGCACATTTCCAATAGGATAAAATCTCGTAAATCTTCCCAAATGTCTGTTTCTGCTGTTCTCTTTAGGCATATAATGCAAAATAGTCTTTTTGTAGTCCCAGTTCAATTAAAAATTAAAGCTGGCTTTGGTGTTGAAGCATGGCTCTTACCTTCTCTAAACCCAAGCATGTTTATTAGAAGGAAAATCCAAAATCTCTGTAGCATGTCAGAAGAACCACCTGATATGGGATGTAAGAAAAATTGAAAATAAAGGACTATTCTATTGCCACTAATCTCATAATTCTTTGGTTTTATTTTAACTTTTTAAAACTCTTTAAAGGTATGATTGTTAGCTCAAAATTTAAATATATATGTATATATAGAGAGATGTGTATTATATATACATATATGTGTGTATTTTAAACCCTTTGTCATATTAATGATCATATAGAGTGCTAATTATAGATAAAAATTTCATCTAGCTTCCTTATATGATTACAGGTTTGAGTCTCTATTGGGTAACTAGGAATTAAGTTTTTGTACTCTGGATGTTCATAGCAAATTATGATCCTTTAACCTCTTCAAGATCTGCTGCATGTGATATTTAAAATGTTTAAATTGTTTGCCATGACCCATGATTATGTCTAACAGTGACCTTTGTAGTCTCCAAAAGGAGATGGGGCTCCACAATGACCATTGCACAAGGACTATGATAAAACCACTAAGCTGACAAATATCACACAAAGATTGACTTTGGATCACAAACTGCTCATGACAATTTCAAGGTAGCTAGTTGAGATGGTCCAGCCTAATAGACTACTCTAGCCAGGACTTAAGATAAGCATTTTACTTTCTCATTACACAGAGGCTAGACAACAAATGATAAAGCTAGCTCTCCCAGAACTTGGTAATAATCTCAATTTTTTTCAGTGTCCCCTAAAGTTGCAACAGCTGCCAAATAACAAGGATGTATTTTTAAAAACCTGATACCCACATTTCTGAGAGGTAGGGCAGGCAGTTTTTGGTCATTTTATTTGTTATCATTTGTGGGGGAGGTTGGTTACAAGTTGTTATTGGTAATAGTTAGGAAAAAGGCTGAATAAAGGAGATTAGATTCAGGGATCTTGTTCTGAAAAGAAAAGGGGGTAATATAGAAATTATAAGATAAAATGGTAGATTATTGAATCTACTTTGAAAAGAGAAAGGGGGATATAGATTACTAGATAGAAAGATAGATTATTGAATATATATTAAATTAAAAAGACAACTAGTAGTTTTAAATATTTTATATTTAAATATGGATTTTTGTATATTGATCCAAATTTGAGGTTGTTTGTTGTATGAAGCCACTTGTTTGTTCCAGCTGCCCAGAACTAAAATAACCACACAGAAACTGTATTAATTAAATCACTGCTTGGCCCATTAGCTCTAACTTCTTATTGGCTAATTCTTACATATTAATATAACCCATTTCTAGTAATCTGTGTATTGCCACGTGTCTGTGGCTTACCGGCAAGATTCCTACCAGCATCTGTCTCTGGCAGGGCTACATGGCTTCTCTCTGACTCCACCTCCTTTCTTCCAGCATTCAGTTTAGTTTTCCCCACCTAGCTCTACTCTACCCTATCTCAGACCTAAGACAGTTTCTTTATTAACCAATGATATTCACAGCATACAGAGGTGAATCCCACATCAGTTGATTTTGTTAGAATATATACATGCAATTCTACTCTTATTCAAGGTATTGTACCTAGGAAACTCATTTAACAATCTAATTAAATTTCTAGTCCTTGAAAATTATTACTACAAGTTATTTAGGATAATCAAGAAATGCAGGTTAGTTGTTACTCACCTATTATAATCAAACTTGTAGTCATGTTAGGTATGTTTTCAAGGTCAAACAATCATATTTAGGCCATTATATTTTAGGCCTTTCAACACTTCAAAGATCTACAGAATATGACATTTAAGATGTTTTAATATCATACGGTTCTTTCTTTTCATGATATTGAGACATGTCTGCTCCTGGCAGCACCAATAATCAAAGAAGATGATAGGCATAGAAGAAACTCCATATGGAATTTACTATTTTTGTAGCAAAAGTCAGTCAGTGGGCAAGAAACTATCCTTGCCTCAATTGCCGTCAGTATTCTGTTCAAATTGGAAAAGTAGGACACAAAAGAAAGTGACTGCTGGACTTTTCCAAGGCAAGGTAGGAGCCCTTCAGAATATCCTGGATCATTTGTCCTTTTTCTTTAGGTATCTCATTTGTTCAGGGGTCTTAAGATCTCTTAGCTGAGAAGAAAAAATGAAACCCTTCCACAACCCTAAATTTGGAGAGGTTCCTTTTGGCAAATTATAGCTGATCAAATGAAAAGCATTTATTGTTTTATAGCATAGTTTAGATTAAACAGTCATGCTGCTTGATGAATTATCATCTCTCCTAAATAAGAGCTCTCTCTTGTTCAAATCAAATCTTTATCAATTTTGAGCTGGGCAATGGTGGCACATGCCTATTAATCTCAGCACTCAGGAATCAGAGGCAGGCAGATCTCTGTGAGTTTGCAACCAGTGTGATCTACAAGAACTAGTTCCAGGATAGGCACCAAAGCTACAAAGAGAAACCCTATCTCAAAAAAAAAAATCTTTACCAATTTTGATGGTATTTCTTCTCCTGTAGAAACAAAAGCAAAACCCCTTCTCCAAAGTAACACAAGTCTTGGTTTCCATTCTGAGATCAGTACATCTTCCAAGTATATCAACTGACTTAATTCTGTAGTTTTTTTTCTACTATTCAGTGTCTCCCCAGAGCTGTTATTCCTTTCTCATTAGCATTTAGAAAATTCAAAGCTAAGAAAGCATTATGCAATCTATTTCTGGGGATATTTGTCATCCCTTTCTGTTTATTTAGCATATCCTTTAGAATTCAATTTGATTGTTCTATAACTGCCAGGCCTACAGGATTGTATGTAGGAGGAAGAGCTGCTTGTTCATTCTGGTCACCCAGAATGGAAATAATCACACATAAATTTTATTAATTAAATCACTGCTTAGCCCATTGGCTCTAACTTCTTATTGGCTAACTCTTACATCTTAATTTAACCCATTTCTATTAATCTGTCTATTGCCACGTGGCTATGGCTTACTGGCTAAAGTTTCAGCATATCTGACTTTGGAGGCAGCTCTATGGCATCTCTCTGACTCCACCCTTCCTCTTCCCATGCTATAGCCCAAGCTAGTTTCTTTATTCATTAACCAATAAAAGCAACACATAGACAGAAGGACCTCCCACACCAATTGTGTGGTATACGTGTAATATGCTTTATATTATAATAAACAAAAAACTTTTATTTTCTTAGAGACATGTGCTAGAGCATTGCCTGCTTCGTTTGTATAGGTAGACCAATGATGACCATAACTCCTAGTAAGTGTGCAATTACCAAATCAACCTTTTTCAAACTCAAAGCAGTTGCTCATTGAAAACCTGAATAGATATCAATGGTGTGGCATACATATTTTAGTTTTCCAAATTCTACAAAATGGAACATATCCATCTGCCAGATTTCATTCCATTGAGTACCATTTGGGTAACTTCCTGCAGGTAGTAGTGCTTAGTTGTGTAAAGAACAAGTAGGACATTTCTTTATCATTTCCTTGGTTTATTGCCATGTGATCAAGATGTCTTTTTTTAAATCTTTGTTATTTGACATAATTTTTTTATGAAATTATGAGGTTTTCAGCAACTTTCCAATCAATAATTGATCAAGTTTTCATTGGCTTGTGCTAGAGGACCTGGCAGATCCATATAGGATCAAATGTGTGTTATGCTAAAGGGATGATTCATATTCCTGATTATTTCTTGTAATTGAATAAGTGATAAAGTCAATTCTCTATCATCTGGCATAAATTCAGTGGTTTTAATATGTAAAACAAGTCTTTGCATATTGTGAATCACTAACTATGTTGAGAGGTTCTTTAAAATTTTAGTACCATGAAAGCAGCATATAATTCTGACTTTTGGACAGAATCAAAATGGTTTAGATCCATATTACTTATATTTTATGACTTGTAACCTGCCTTTTCTGATTTATTTGCATCAGTATAGAATGTGGGAGCTCCAGATAATATAATGAGAGGAAGGATCCAACTAGTTCTCTTTATAAATTGAATTATTTTACCTTTGGGATATTTGATGTTAATCTGTCCAAAAAAATTACTGCAAACTCTTTTCCAGTGTTCACTTTTTATCCAAAATTTGTTAATTTCATCTTTAGTTAATGGTATTACAATTTCTGCTGGTTCTATTTTTGCTCATTAATGAAGTCTCAGTTTTCCTTTTAGAATTAACTCAGAGACATTTTCCACATAAGTTTTTAATTTTTTTATTCAGCTGATGTAGTGAAAATATCCATTCTAATACAATACCTTCCCCATGCATTAAAAATCCTGTAGGGAAATGCTTGGAGTGTAATATGACCAGAATGCAGTTAAGCTTTGCATCTACATGATCCACATGTGCAATCTATACTTTCTCTTCTACCAAAGCCAAATCTCTCTCAGCTTCAACTGATAATTTTCTGGGACTATTTAACTCCTTGTCACCATTTAAAGTTTTGACCAAATTACTCAGTTCATCAGCTTTTATTGCAATAGCACACTGTAGATAGGAAATGTCTCATAGTAATCTTTGAAAGTCGTTAAGACTCTACAATCAATTTCTCCCAATTGCACCTTTTGCGGTCTAATTTTTTGTAAACCTATTTTATAGCCTAAATAATTAACAGAATTCCCTCTTTGTATGTTTCAGGAGTTGTAATCCCCAACAAGACAAAATTTTCTTTATGTCTCCAAGCATTCTTTCCAAATTGTCTGCATTTAAATCAGATAGTAAAATGTCTTCCATGTAATTGTAAACTATAGATTCAGGTAATTGCTTAGGTATAGTTTCCAACAGCTGATTTATAAAATATTGGCACAGGGTGAGACTATTTAGCATTCCCTGTGGGAGAATCTTCCACTGGTATCTCTAAGCAGACTGAGAATTACTATAAGTTGGCACTGTGAAGGCAAATTTTTCTCTGTCTTTTTCTTGTAAAGATATAGGTAAGAAATAATCTTTTAAATCAATAACTATAAGATGCCATCCTTTAAGCAATAGAAAAGGCTAAGGAATTCCAGACTGTAGAAAGTCCATTGGCTGAATAATCTTACCAACAGCTTTTAAATCTATTACCATTCTTCATTTTTCATAATTCTTTTTAAAAACACATACAGGAAAATTCCAAAGGCTGGTTGATTCTTCAATATGCTGAACATTTAGTTGCTCCTGTACCAGCTGTTCTAAAGCCTGCAGTTTCTCTGTTGTTAAAGGCCATTGCACAACCCATATAGGTTTGTCTGTCAACCATTTTAAAGGTAGGGCTGTTGGTGACTTTGGAAGATCAGTAGTTGTTGTGCCCTGTTGTTGTACAACCAGAATGGTCAATGACTGTTCTTTATAATACCTTGTAATAGTTTCCCCAGAAACATATGTTAATTTATGGTTTGTTCCTAAATTTGGGGGAATGTTAATCTGAATATTCTATTGCTGTAACAAATCATGTCCCCACAAATTCATTACTATGTTAGCCATATATGGCTTTAATTTTTCTCTCTGTCCTTCTGGCCCTATACATTAGATTCATCTCACATTCTATTTTACCTGACATAAAGTTCCAATCCCTAAATCTGAATATTTACCTCCTGAAAAGGCCAATTTGAATGCCAAAATCTGATGAAATTACTGTGACATCTGCATTTGTGTCTACAAGGCCTTCAATGACAATGTCATTTATTTGTATTTTTATATTGATCTTGGTTCATTTATAAAAGTTTGCCAAAATACTCACTTTATCCTCTTTCCTGAATTTTTTATGTTCTCCTCTATTGCTGTTCTATTATCCAGAGCAGTGTGGTTTCTTACAATAGGCATCAGATTCTTTTCAAAAGAATTTTAAAGTTTTGCTATTTTATTTATTTTTTAATTGTTTTTATTGAGCTATACATTTTTCTCCACTCCTCTCCCTTCCTCTTTCCTCTCTTCTATCCTTTGCCATGATTCCCATGCTCCCAATTTACTCAGGAGATCTCGTCTTTTCCTACTTCCCATATAGATTAGATCCATGTATGCCTTTCTTAGGGTCCTCTTTGTCATCTAGGTTCTCTGGGATTGTGAACTGTAGGCTGGTTTTTTGGGTTTTTTGCCTCTTATGAGTAAGTACATATGATAGTTGTCTTTCTGGGTCTGGGTTACCTCACTCAGTATGATGTTTTCTAGCTCCATCCATTTGCCTGCAAATTTCAAGATGTCATTATTATTTTTTCTGCTGTGTAGTACTCCATTGTGTAAATGTACCACATTTTCCTTGTCCATTCTTTAGTTAAGAGGCATTTAGGTTGCTTCCAGGTTCTGGGTATGACAAATAATGCTACTATGAACATAGTTGAACACATGTCCTTGGAGTATGATTGAGCATGTTTGAGTATATACCCCAAAACGGTATTGTTAGGTCTTGAGGTAGGTTGTTTCCTAATTTTCTAAGAAATCACCATTTTGGCATCCAAAGCAGCTGTACCAGTTTGCAATCCCACCAGCAATGGAGGAGTGTTCCCTTTACCCCAGATCCTCTCCAGCATAAGTTGTCATCAGTGTTTTTGATCTTGTCCATTCTTACAGATATAAGATGGAATATTAGAGTTGTTTTGATTTGCATTTTTCTGATGGCTAAGGATGTTGAGGATTTCCTGAAGTGTCTTTCAGCCATTTTAGATTCCTCTGTTGAGAGTTTTCTGTTTAGTTTTCTGTACTCCATTTTTTATTGGATTAGTTATTCTTTTAATGACCAATTCCTTGACTTCTTTGTATATTTTGGAGATCAGACCTCTGTCTGATGTGGGATTGGTGAAGCTCTTTTCCCATTCTGTAGGCTGCCATTTTGTCTTGTTGACCATGTCCTTTGCTTTACAGAAGCTTCTCAGTTTCAGGAGGTCCCATTTATTAATTGTTTCTTTCAATGTCTGTGCTACTGGGGTTATATTTAGGAATTGGTCTCCTGTGCCAATGCACTCAAGACTATTTCCCACTTTCTCTTCTGTGAGGTTTAGTGTAGTTGGTTTTATGTTGAAGTTTTTAATCCATTTGGACTTGAGTTTTGTGCATGGCCACAGATATGGATCTGTTTTCATTCTTCTGTATGTTGATATCCAATTATGTCAGCATCATTTATTGAATATGCCTTTTTCCCATTTTATATTTTTTGCTTTTTGTCAAAAATCTGGTATTCATAAGATGTGTGTATTAATATCCAGGTCTTCAATTCAGTTCCATTTGTCCTTCTGTCTGTTTTATGCCAATACCAGGATGTTTTCAGTACTGTAGCTCTGTAGTAGAGTTTGAAATCAGTAGAGATTGTGATGCCTCTAGAAGTTTCTTTATTGTACAGAATTGTTTTAATTATCCTGGGTTTTTGGTTTTTTTTTTTTTTTTTTTTTTTTGCTTTTCCTTATGAAGTTGAGTATTCAAAGTCTGTGAAGAATTTTTGCTGGGATTTTGCAAGGAACATACCAAAATATAATATAGACAATATATAGCAAGCCAACAGCCAACATTAAACTAAATACAGAGAAACTCAAAGCAATCCCAATGAAATCAGGAATCAAATCAAGAAAAAGTTGTCCACTCTCTCCATATCTACTCAGTATTTGAGGTTCTAGCTAGAGCAATAAGACAACAAAAGGATATCAAGGGGGTACAAATCAGAAAAGAAGAAGTCAAACTCTTAATATTTGCTGATGATATGATAATTTACATAAGCCACCCAAAAAAAATCTACCAAGGAATTTCTATGACTAATAGACACCTTCAGTAATAAATATAGCAGGATACAAGATTAACTCAAAAAAAATCAGTAGCCCTCCTTTACACAGATGATAAATGGGCTGAGAAAGAAATCAGAGAAACATCACTCTTCACAGTAGCCACAAATAGCATAAAATAGCTTGGAGTAACTCTAACCAAACAAGTGGAAGACTTATATGACAAGAACTTTAAATCTTTGAAGAAAGAAATTGAAGAAGACACCAGAAAATGGAAAGCTCTCCCATGCTTTTGGGTAGGTATAATTAACATAGTAAAAATGGCAATCTTACCAAAATCAATCTATAGATTCAATACAATGCCTATCAAAATTCTGACATTATAGTCTTTAATTGCTCCGAAAAGGAGTTTCCTCCATGATGACAGCAAATGGCTGGACCTGATTTGGCATAAGGGCCTGCAAGAAGCCCCTCAAGGAGTTTCCCAAATGTAAAGGGTTACCTTGAATGTCCCTTGTTGATATACATTCATTAGTCCAATGTCTATCTTTGCCATACCGTCTGCATAATCCAGAAGAGAAGGGTGTTTTATTTGGGTTATGCTTAGAAAAAAACACTGTCTCTAGAAATGCCCTGTTTACAGTCCATTTAAGGTGGCATTGTTTGCCACAGTTGAAACAATTGACATTTCAATTCTTCCTCAGACCTTTGGAAATCACCTCTCCTATCTGAGCATTAGCATGGTCATGAGATTCATTATTGATTGTATCTTAAATCCCTTCTTCCAAGGGTGCTGATCTTGCTTTTCAAGGCATAATTATCCTTTTGCATTGAGAATTTAAAGCACAATTAATAAAAGCTCAGAGAGAAAAATTGGAGTTCAACCTGAAGACCAGAAAAGCAAAACAGCCAGCCACTGGCTCTTACCTTGACCTCAGTCTGAAATGGTGATCCTGCCTCCAGGAATCTCTGAATGAGAATGAGCCTGAGAGCTGTCTCCTCCCATTTTATAATTCTCTCTAATCTGGGATTAAAGGCATGAACCACTGCTGCCTGGTTTCTATGGCAAGCTAGTGTGGCTACTGACATTAAAGGTTCATGTTATTGCTGCCTAGTCTATAAGGCAGTGTGACTGTTTTACTTTTCTGATCCTCAGGCAAGTTTTATTTATTAAAATATAAGGGAAATGCCAGTACAAGAATTAGCATTTTTCAAAGGCCAGAGATTCAATTACTATTTTTATATCTTCTAAATTTGCTATCATTCTATTTACTGCTGATGTCAGTCTTTGTAAGAAATCCATGAAGGTTCCTTTTGAGCCCTGTATGACTTTAGTAAATGACTCAATCTTCTTTCCTACTTCTTAAATTCTGTCCAAAGTGTGGGACATAAAGTCAGGATGTGGCCATCATATAGGTATTACTTTTCTATAGTAGCATAATCTCCTTCTCCAAGAAGTTGATCTTGGGAGATTTCCATACCTGTAGCTCTACTCCATTGTTCTACGGTCTTACCCTCTTCTTTCAACCAGTTTCTCCATTGTAATTGTGGACCAGGCTCCAAGACTGCTTTAACCAAGTCTTTTCAGTCTTCAGGGATAATTCTTTTACAAACTGATCATGAATTTAATATTTGCTTCACAAATGGTGAGTGCCATAGGAAAATATCATTTCTTTGAATTTCTTTAAATCTAACATTGCCACAGTAGTCCATTCAGCTCTTCCAGAGCCTCTATCATTTGGCAATTTCTGTAAGTTTACTGGATATATGAAGGTTCATTGTTTGAAAAACTTAGGTTGTTCCTTTCTAACCACATAATGGAATATGAAAATTGGTTCTCCATTAAATTCCTCTGTCTGGATTTGAATATCTCTATAATCTGTTTAATTAAGTTTTTCTAAAGCCTATATCTTGGCATTCATACCAAATAGCTTTTTAAGAAATAAACCAAGAATTATCAAAATAACAACAAGGATTATCAAAATGATAGTTAGCATTGGTTAAGTTGATTATCTCTTCATTTAATTGATCCATTTTTAAAGCATGCATCATATACTCATACAGAGACCTAGGTTTATCAAAATTGTGTTTCCCATTTTTTAACATGGGGAAAAAAAACCTTTCTTTTAACTTATTCCTTCACTTAAGAATTCTCAATTTTCTCACCAAATCTGCTGCTGCTGCTGCTGCCGCCGCCACTGCTACAAATGTGAGACTGGCTGCTTCTGCCTAAAACAGTTAAAGCCTGATTGGATTTCAAGGCAACTACCTAGTTTGGCAGCAGCCTGAGAAGGGGAACCAAAGCCCACCAGGAGAGAAGCAAGGAAAACCTAACCAGTAGAGTAGTGACTCCAACTGTGTGTAGCTCCGGCCTATGCCAGTGGCTGCAATGCCACAGACAAACAACTTTTTCATGAATTCATACTCCAAAGTTGGGGGCCAGATATAACATAAATTCTAGTTGGTCTTAATAATAAAAACCCAGAGTCAGATATAGGTATTAGTGCTGAAAATAAGAGGAGCAGAGAGCCCAGCCACTAAAGAGTTCTTTTACCTTTACCAATGCTCAGACTGAAGGGATGATCCTGACTTCAGACTGCATCTCCAGACTCGATCTCCATCTTTCTCCACCAAACCTCAGACTACCCTCAGCTCCTGACTCCTTCTGCCTTATATTTCTCTCTCCACCCAGCCATATCACTCCTGTCTCCACCTCCATAGTGCTGAGATAAAAGACATATGACTCCAAGTGCTGGGATCACATTTGTGTGAGCCCTGTTTTTCTTTTAGACAGATTCAATCTTGTATAGGCCAGGGTGGCCTTAAACTTACAGAGATCCCTCTACCTCTGTCTCCTGAGTCCTGGGATGAAAGGCGTATGCCACCACTCCCCAGCCTCTGGTGGTTTAGCTCTGCACTTTTATCTTCAGGCAAGCTTTATTTGTTAAAACACAAACAAAATATCACTACAGTCATTTCTCACATTTATTTGGAATTTGCTTGCTTGCACTTCCTGCTTACTCAGGTAATAGTACTTCCTTCTCAGATATCTGATGGAGTTGAAGACTAGATAGTTAGAGTTTTCCTTGTTAACAAATTGAGAAAAGAAACTCACAAAAGAGGTGTAAATTGTATAATGTTGAGAGACATAAAAAGATAGTTTTGGGTTGATAATACAAGTTAGGATAGAAAGTGAATTAGGTACAACATTTTGAACTCACCAAGACAGCATAGATAATGAAGAATTTTCTCTGATTTGTTAAATACAAATGAGTTAGACATTGTTAAAATAATTACTGGCTGCATATAATTTTATATAGTTATTGTACTTATTGTATATAGTTTTTCTATGTTTGTTGAAACCTTCACTTTTCATTTAGACAAAAAGGGGGAAATGTTGTGTGATATTTTGTTTGTGTTCTGACAAATAAAGCTTTCCTGGAGATCAGAGGGCAGTGCTAGCCATAGAAGTTGGGCAGTAGTAACATACACCTTTAACTTCAGCACTTGTGGTTCATTCCTTTAATCCCAGCACTCATGACTCATGCCTTTAATCCCAGAATTTAGGAGGTAGAGATGGTAAATGACAAGGTGGGGTGTAGACAGGTATTCAGTCCTTTTTGGACTAAAAACAAGAGAGGAAAGAAGCAACTGGTGGCTGCTAGTTCTTTTATCTTCCAGGTTTTTAGCCCGCTCTCTGACTCCTGGTTTTTATTAATTAAGATTAAATAAGTTAACACTTCAGTGAATATGCACACAGACACATACACACATGCATGCACATATATACACACTTGCACATGCACACACACAGTTAAAAAAAAACTATCCAGAATGTAGTGGTGCACTCCTTTAATCCCAACACTTGGGAGGCAGAGGCAAGCAAAACCCTGGGTTCTAGGCCAGCCTAGTCTATAAAGCAAGTTCCAGGATGTTCAGGGCTACACAGAGAAACCCTGTCTCATCCAAAAAATAAATAAATAAAAATGAAAACAAACAAAAACTATATAAAAAACCATAAAAAATGGCAGATTGCTTTTGAATGTTCAGGTAAAATTTTGGACATACCCTCAGTATAGGAACAGAGTGCAACATGACCTCAAGTTCCCACCCTCACCCCCAGTTTCAGTTGGTAATATTCTGAAATATGGAATTTTAAACTGGGAAGCATTTTCACTTTAAAAGATGGAGTTGTGGGGTATTGAGGAACACATAGTAGCTTTTGTTGTCACATCCATGATTTGACTCTGAAGTGAATAAAAGTGTATACTAGTCAATATTCAGTACTCAATAGCTATTATATTCCATAGTCCACCTTTGTGGGATCAATAGGTGATTACCCAATCCTATTGACTGATCCTGATTCATCTGTCAAGAAGTCCTAGGTGGAAGCTGCTTATGTACAGGGTGCCATAATAGGGACTAACTGAAGTGTTGGCACAGGTACGGGTGAAAGGGATCTTTGCGTCAGTCATATGTGCGTGGGGCAAAGTTTTCACTGACTACATTCTCTCCTGTGCGTGGGGCTGCATTTTCCACATGCACTGGTCTCTGTCTTCTGTTAATCCCCGGAGCCCCAGATGTGCTGCACAACAGCTTACTCAAAGATCACGTCCTATTGTCAGTGCAGAGGTGCCATGGTGTCATGACCAACTTCTTCTGCATTCCTATAGTCACTTGACACTAAGTGTTCCTGTGTGCAGAAAATGGAGTCAACACACTAAGATAATGAAGACTCAAAATGGCAAAGTCTTACCTAAAGGGCCTTATAGTCTGGCCAGCAGCATCTCTAAATGGTTTCTTTCTATGTTCACATAGAAGTAATGAACTCCAAATGAATATGGAGATGATTCCGGAGACCATTCAGGCTGCCACTGAGTGAAGTTACCAGACTCTTCACTCTGGGATGCTAGAGGATCCTTCAGTGGGCAGAAGCTAGATTTTGTCCCATAGACGTTGCCATGTGACTCTAACAGCTGGTTCTATCTTGAGTTATCTACAGAAGGATAAGCAGCAGGTGAGCTGATCTCATGGGGATTTGATCCTATGCTTGCACCCTAAACATCTTTCCTAATAATATAGCCACATGTCCAATGGGTTGTTGTGGGATGCCTGGATAGATGTTCTTTGTTTTAAGAAGTAAATAAGTCTCTGTGTGAGTGTAGTTAGGCTGTGGAAACAAGAGTCAATGAGAAGACAAAGGAAGGCAGAAAGCTGGTGACTTGGTGTTTTAAAGAGTAAAACAGCCATGCTACAGAGTGCCTACGAGAACAGTAGGAGATCCTGAGGATGGCTCAGAGACATGTTTAGTTCTCAGCCTAAACTGCCTGAGATACTCACCCATAATGTAGCTCTGGCCAGCAGCATCTCTAAATGGTTGGCAGCCTCCAACCCCATGCCTCCTCACAACCCAGGTGTCCATATCTTTCTCTCCTGTGACTGCCGCCTCTTGGATGCCAGACACTGTGTAGGAGATGACACTAACCATAATCTTTCAGTCACTGCTCAAGTATGGGGAGTACTGCAGTAGTGGGAAGAACCTTTTCTAGAAGCAGAGGATGCTGAGCATCCAGATCTGAGCAATTTATCCTACTGCCTCTGGGGAATCAAGAAAGATACATGATGTGGGAAGTCCTTCTGTACATATGTTGCTTTTATTGAGTAATGAATAAAGAAGCTGTTATGGCCTGAGATAGAGCAGAGTAGAGCTAGGTGGGGAAACTAAACTGAATGCTGGGAGAAAGAAGGCAGAGTTGGTGAGAAGCCATGTTGCCAACCAGAGGAGAAAGACACGAGCCACCAGGCAGAACCTTGTGGGGAAGCCACAAGCCTCATGGTAAATTATAAAATAATAAAAATGGGTTAACTTGAGATGAAAGAGCTTGCTAGGAATACGCTAGAGCCATTGGCCAAGCAATGTTGTGATTAATATAGTTTCTGAGTGCTTGTTTCAGGTCTGGACAACCAGGAAACAAATAAGCAGCCTCCCCCAACAGATCCAGTTACAGAGTCTCCATTGTAGGGAGTGTAGGAGAGCTATAGTTCAGGTGCTTAAGGCTACTGAATGAGAATAGAGCTGCGGAGGGCATATCAGAGAATTCTGACCTACATTCTACTAGGATTTCTCTTTGTAGCCTTGGCTATCTTAGAACTCTGTAGACCAGGCTGGCCTCAAAGTCACAGAGATATGCATGTCTCTGCCTCATGAGTGCTGGGATTAAAAGCATGATCCACTACTTCCTGACTCATTCTTCTATTTCAAAGTGACACAAATGTGTTCGTTCTGCTAATTTTTGAAAAGCTCAATGCTTACTGCAAAAAAAATATTTTCCTCATTTTTTCATTTTTAGATTAATGTTCAGAGGCATCAGCATGTGAAATTGGTCTTTTCAGCTGCTCAAAGTTTTGCCCAACCTTTACAAATTCATTGGAGGCCTGGTGTCAAGATAAAGCATAGTTTCACACGTCATTGGTTTATTCACGTTCTAGATTTCATTTCAGTTCTCCAGTCCCCATCAAGAAATCATAAAATAAGCAGTGTACCCTTGGAATGGCATTGAGGAATTCAAGGCCATGGCCTGAATCATTGTGGCTCTAAAAAACAACTCCAATGTGTAAGTAACAGACACAGGGCAACTTGACTTTTCAATTATCTGGAAGACTATGAATTTCTCTATAAATTATAATAGGTAATTAAAATATACAGATACATGTTTAAATCCCTGCAAAATATGTAACAGTGAATGAAATGTTTTCATACCTCTGATATTGTGTTCATATTCAGCTTTATCTTCAAGCCTAATATGCCATGGGCTGCCTGCGTAAGAGCATTGGTTGTGATTTCTTTGATGTCCTCTGTATTTCAGACATCATTGCTCATTTAATTTCAAGACATGAGCTTTTATGGTTCAGTTCAGGGTTCACACATCCATTCTAAGCAGTGATGGGACAGTGCACCTAGGTAACCAGTAGTCCTTAGTACTTTTCACTAGTATCTTAATAGGGGTTTTATTGCTGTGAAGAGACACCATGACAATAGCAACTCTTATAAAGGATAACATTTAATTGGAGCTCGCTTACAGTTTGGGTTTAGTCCATTATCCTCATGGCAGGAAGCATGGCAGCATGCAGGCAGACATGGTGATGGAGCAGGAGCTGAGAGTTCTACATTTGGACCCACAGGCAGCAGGAAGAGACTGTGACACACAGGTCAGACTTGAGCATCTGAGACCTCAAAGCCCCTCCCCAGTGACATACTTCCTCCAGCAAAGCCACACCTTCTAAAAGTGCTGCTCCCTATGAGCTTATGGAGTTATTTTCTTTCAAACCTTCACAACTAGTTTCTTCATGTGTTCCACTTCAGGCACTTCCTGTGGTTCTTGGAGGGGAGAAACCACATGGCTTTCTAGGAAGAACATGCACTTCTAGGTCAACATTTAAGCCATGGTATGAGATCACAGAAGCTCTCTTTCCTTTTACTGGGCTAACTAGGAAACTCCTAGATAATTCCTGTTCTGTCAGCATAGATTGTGGAGTTGAGGATGATCCAGAGCATCAAAAAGAAAGTAAAATCCCATACTATTAGCTACTGACACACTTTCCCTATAATATACGAGACTGTTGCCGAGTAGACTATACCGTCTGTCTTAGAGAAAGCACTTAAACCCCTAAGTGTGCCAGCTTTTCTCCTGACATATTTTAATTTCCCTTTTGGTTGGTCACGTAACATCACACCAATGTCAATGACAAGCTTTTACACAGGTGTGATTAATCCTATTTCTATACACATTTGAATATCTCTCATCAAGAGTCAATTGGGGTCAGTAGCATTTTACATCGTTTTAACTCATGCCTCAGTTTCTCATCAGTGGTCAGGAAGGGAGATGAAAAGTATATACAGGAGGGTAAAGGTAGTACCTGGGACCTTTGGCGACTCAGCGGGAGACTGAGAGTCTACCAGGTGCTGGCCTTTTTTCTTTTTCAAAAAGATAAGATTCTACCGTACGAAACGATCTTGTGATCTGAAATGAATTCTGGGGTCTTAATGATGGTTTCAACACTCAAATCCTTATTCTTTGTTTTAGTTAGGGTTTCTATTGCTGTGAAGAGAAACCATGACCACAGCAACTTTTAAAAAGGAAAAATATTTAACAGGGCGGCTTACCTTTTCAGAAATTTAGTCCGTTATCTTCATGGTACATCATGGTGGCGTGCAGGCAGACATGGTGCTGGAGACAGAGCTGAGAGTCCTACATCTCGACTTGCAGGCAACAGGAAGTGGTCTGTGTCACTAAGAGTAGTTTGAACATAGGGGACCTCAAATCCCACCCCCACCATAACACACTGCCTCCAACAAGGCCACACTTATCCACACCTCCTCATAGTACCACTCCCATTTGGGGGCCATTTTCTCTCAAACCACCACAATCTCCTATTTCACAAACATTCTAAGGGAACAAATGTCATGAGTTAGGGAAAAATAGGATAGTGAAATCACACAGACCTGGGGTCAAGTTCTAACGCTCTATTGATCAGTTGTAAGAGTTGGAAGAAGCAGCTTCATTCTTCTATCCTTGCTCCAACTGCTGTAGAAGTAGGGTAGCAAGATACTGCTGTGATAATTCAATCAAGTACTAGCTTAGTGCATGGGAGGGTGTTTGGCACACTTGATAGGTGTTCAGTAATAGATGGGAGTTGTTTGGGTTTTTTTTATGATTACTACTTTGAGAAACTGGTGAAATGTAAGCACCTCCAAGGTAGAAAAAGTCATTGTAAAAACAAGCAAGATTAGCATTTGTTTGACTCTCAACCTACTTGGTGGGGGGGCATGATTGAGAGGTGCCATGTCAGCATCTGAGCAGGCAGCGCAGCAATACAATTTTCTACAGGGAAATTTCTTGCTTCTGCCAGAGGGTGGGAAACAGAATGGAGCTATAGTGGCGCTGCTATTGCTACAGCACACACTTTTCAACCACAAAGGTGGAGACAGGCTGGTAGAGAGATGATGGCATGCGGAACTTGCAAAAGCAGATGGGTCTTGGTTTAAGTCCTAGCCTTTCCTCTTCCCACCTGTACAATGCAGAGGAAAAGGTTCTCCTGGCACTCATATCGCCCACCTGCAGGAAGCTCTTGGCAGTCCATAGGGGAGTGGATCCCCCAATGGAACTAACTAACTGGGCTCCTGCACTAAGAACAGCTTACCTGGAGTAGGAATCTGACGCGTGCACTCACTGGTCATTTTCATGAGTTCATCGACTAGGTCCCTAGGACTGCCTCAGTGAAAGGGGTGGTATAGCCCACATCTGGCCAACAGTAGAGCTAGGCTTTGAATCTGGCAACTTTCCAGAAGCTGAACTTTTAACCACTGGACGTCACAACTTGTGGTGGCAGAAGGGCAGGTGTTCTGAACACAGGTCTTCTAAAGTACCCCCCCCACACACACACACACAGAATCCTGTTGTCTTTCTGCTGTAGTTGCTGTACATAAATCAGGATGTCACCAAAGCCACTTCCCTTCAGAAGCCCTCTTCTGTCTCCTCAGCCTGCAATAGACACCTAGACATGCTTTGGCTCAAATGCATCCACAACTCCCTTGGATCCACATGGAACAGCGGGACCTCCCAGGCAGGATAGCCCACCCTGGAGATGAGGACAGTTATCTGAGATGGATCATCTTTTACGAACCAGCATGACAGATGACAGCAATTAACAGCTAACTTCTTATCAGACCACCCACCTTGCAGGACAGGAGCCAAGAGAATGACAGGCAGGTCTTGAACCCTGACTCAGAATGTTTAATTACGTGGACTTCTTACCCCTGCTCCAATCTTTTATTAAAAGCTC
The DNA here is from genome assembly GCA_004026605.1 of Ondatra zibethicus. Taxonomy (NCBI): domain Eukaryota; kingdom Metazoa; phylum Chordata; class Mammalia; order Rodentia; family Cricetidae; genus Ondatra; species Ondatra zibethicus. The sequence goes on from PVIU01002005.1 coordinate 173,191, forward strand.
CTATCAGTATTGTAAAGACAAAGACAAGAACTTGGGGACATTGCCACCCTGTATCTATTACTCTTCCTAATGCACATCGATTAGATCCCCTTTCTCTTCACCATTCTTTGCCTCTTTAATTGGTATCCTGGGATAGATGTTGAGGCTATGGGATGGAGCCTTGGCTTTTGTCCTAAAAGTTGGTTTGCTAGCCCACCAGTTGTCTTCTTTGGAAACCCTATGGCACTAGCTTAAATGCCTTAAATGGCTGTTTGCTACAAAGATCTATTGCTATTTAAGGAAGATTAAGGTCTTTGAGCCGATACCATTGTAAATATTCAACAGGGAACACACAAATTTATTATTATAAATGCCCCTTCCTCATCAATATGTGGTGGGAAAGGGTCACTCGAACAAAGCAGTGTGTTCAGTTGGCAGGGCAGGTACCAGAAAGTCTGGGGGTGTCTGGAACCAGTGGGCATCTCTGTTATTTTAGGAACTCCTGGCCTGGATTTCAGGGAGATTATGATGAGTTACTTTAGACACTTTCAAAGTTCCAAAGGAGCCATAAAGAGGTGCTGGCTCTCTGACACAGCAGTGCCTCCTGGGTCTCTTGAGAATCACATCTACATAACACCTGTCTCACACTAGTTGTTAGTGACTGGGCGTGCACTAGTAGAGTGATTAGTGGCCCCCATGGGTTTGTGCATCCAGGATTAGAGAGTAACGTGCATAAAGACCATGTTTCCAGGTCCTAGGAAATGTGGTGATTGCCTGGAGTAGGCCACAGTAAAACTGATTTCGAAGTGTAGTGTGCGTGTGTATGTGTGCGCACACGCACATACACACATGTGTGTATGAGTGAGTCATGACAGGCAGCTGTAACAAAATGGCACAGATTGGGATAGGGTGAGGTGAGGCCAGGTTAGACAACAAAAATGTATTCCTTGTGACCTCTGGAAGCTGGCATTCCAAGATAAAGGGGCTGGCTGACTCGCTTCTTAGTGAAGCCCTTTTCTCATCTCGCAGGTCAGCTGTCTGCTTGCTGTGTCTTCACATGGGGTACACACCCCTTCAGACATATGCTAACAGCTTCCTGCTCTTCCTGGGCTCTGGGCACCTCGTCATTTCCTGTCTGTCACCTTAAACCAGGCTTTCTCCCTGTCACCACATTTGGTTGCTCAGGGCACTGGAGGATGTTTAACAGCATTCCTGGGCTGTGTTCACTGTGTGCCATATGTCACCCAGATACATAGCACAGGGCATGGAATTAGTAATCATAATAATATGTGAAGCTTGGCTTTCACTTTAAAAATGAAATTGTCATTTATGACCATTAAGTGCACATTCATTACGAAACCTTAGGGAATGAGAGAAGGCATGAAGTGTTTCTTGAATACACTTTCTTTATTTTACTGCATTTCTCAGATGTGACTTTTAATATTAGTTTAATATTATTTTTATATAATTTAGATAATACAGCCATGTGGTGCTGCAGTGTTTTAGGTAGCCCAACAGATGTCAAAGATCACAGTGTCATGCAGTTCAGTGGACTGGCCCTTGTGTTCTACTGTTGCTCAAGAAAAACAGGTGTTCATATCTTAAATGTCATCTTATTTTTTTGTCCTGTTTTTTGTTTTGTTTTGCTTTGGTTTAGGGTCTTACCCTGAGGGGAACATTGGCCTAGAATTCGTTATCTAGGCCAAGTTGCCTTTGAACTGATGGTAAGTCTCTTGCCTCGGGCTTCTGCGCACTAGGATCATAGGCACATATCACTGTTCTTGCCTAAACATCATTTTAAATCATAATTTAACGACACTGTTGCTGTTTTCTTAACCACCAATGTCCTTTGAGGACAATGTCCTTTCAACGTCTATTTCACTTTTTTTTAAGGTCAACAGAGTATTCTTTTACTTTGTTAGTGGAAAAAATTATTTAGATGTTCCTTGTCATAAATTTTTTCCTCTTATTGCCATTCTCAAACTATGTTGAAATCAACACCCATCACAGATTTACACAGTTTGACAGGCTGGGTTCTATGGCAGAGTTGGAGCCAGGTGACCAGAAGGCCTATGCGTTTTAAGTCCCAACAGACCTACCAAAATTTCCTGCCCAGACCAGGCAGCTGAGAACGCCAGTTTCCTCAAGCCCCAGTGGCACTATGCACTGTCAGCCTTTTAAGTTGGAAGAAAATAGCTCATTATAGTTTTAATTTTCATTTCCATAATTACCAGTAAGGGTGAACATCTTTTCCTATGTTTGTTGAATTTTGCTTTTCTTCTGCAGACTGCTTATTAGTTTACAAGTCCATTTCTCTGCTGAGGAGCTTGTCTTTCTCAGACCAATCTGTGAGAGCTCTTTGTAGATTCTAGGTACACAGCCTTGATTTATTGTACATAGTGCAGATACTCTATTAGTCACCTGTCCTTTTAACTTTGCAATAGCTGCCATCATCCCAAAACTGTATCTTTTTATGAGATGACATCTGTCAACCATCTTCTTAATGGACGAATGGTTGCTTAGCATGACTTCCAGAATTCTAGAGCACCGTAGCTAAGATACTCTCAAGTTTGAGTCTGAATACTCTCTTGAACTGGGGATGTTGGGTACATTGGGAAAGTAAAGAGCTTTTCCTCTACTGCTGCTGTATAGTAACCAACACAGAAGACTTTGATGACTTCAAAAGGTATAGCGCTCCCTCCTTGCATCCAATTCTGCAACAGACACCCACTGGGTGTCCTCTACTCCAATTCACTGCTGTTACTATCTACCTCCAGAACATCAATCCAACAGACCAAGGACTTGGGCTCTAAGACTCTTCCTCCTCACTCTGGATACCAGTTCCAAACCCCAGGTTGTTTTATCTGCATTGATAAGCCAACTCTAAACAGAGACTCCCACAGACCTTCATCAGGTTCCTTTGATATACTAGACTGGCTCACAGATGTCAAGGGAACACATTTATACCAGATACTGGAAAAGCTAGGGCTCTAGTTCAGTTGGTAGTGTGCACACGTAGTACTCTAACAGGTTCAGTTCCCAGCCCTGCATAAAGCAGATACGCTGGTACATGTCGGAAATCCTAAAACTAGGGGGATGGAGGCGTAAGGGGTTCAGAACCATCCTCTGCTATGTCAAGGGTAGCCTGAGCTAGCTACATAAGATCCTATCTCAAAACAGAAACAAAAACAAAGCCCTTATGGTACAGATAAAGAAGTTAACAGGGAGAGGTATTCAGGAAGAAGTTGGAGCATCCATGGCCTCCAGGGGACCTCTACATTATCAGCTAGGCAGAAGAAGCCCTTTAAGTTTTAATGGATGCTTTATTGTATAGCTATGGGTGATCACATCTTTTCTCCCTAGAGGCTGGGGAGTAGGACTAAAAATATTTTTTTAATTTTGTTGAGGTCTTTTGGGGACCCATCCAAAAGCTACCCAGGGGCTCTCAGCCATCAGTCAACTCATTAGCATATAGGAAGATGCCATCCTCTTAGAGATTTCAAAGATTTCTGGAGTTGTATGCTAGAGAACAAGACAAATACCAAATATATGCATTTCACAATATCACATCTGTGTTTTACTTTTCTCGTCTCTTATTAATGGGGTATTCTTTTGCTCAAGAAAACAAGATCTATACTTACGTCCAACCCAAACCCAGAATATCTGTATTTGTTCACTCCAGCTGAAAACAAGAAAGAGTGAAGGCTTCTTGTCTCAAAGCAGGCAGCTGAATCAGCACACACACAGAGTCCTCCATGAATATAAAATTTTTAATAAGGAAAGATGAATAGACAATGAGAGTGAAGTGTGCAGAACAGGTCACTTCTTTAAAAGCAAGCCCTTTACACTGTGAGTCCTGTGGTGACCCTTCCAATGAGCAGTCATTCAGAAGTTTCCAGTCTGTGAATGGAACATTACCATTTTTTATTGTTCTTGTAAATCATGGAGCTATATAGTACCAATAACAGATAACTTTTCAAAACTCATACAGGTGCTAAATGGCAAATCAGGATTGGAACCCAGGTGTTCTGGTACCAAGTTAGCCCTTTTCATGGTCTGTAATGTGTTTACAGAGTCAAGGAATGTGAGCATTCATGTGTGCGTGCATGTGTGTGAGTGTGTGTGTACACATTTGCACTTCTTGGTCTCTATTTACATGTCTCTATATGTGTTTCTATGTGTAAGTGTGTAGGCACATGTGTGTGCTTGTAGATATTTCTGTTTATCTGCATGTATGTTTTTCTCTGTGCATGAGTATTCACATGTTCATGCTTTGCAGGCTTCTGACTTTTTTATAAATATATATATATACAAATCTGTCTGTGAATCTTGGAAGAGAAGTAGAGGACTGATCAGTGAGACAAAGTGTGCTTAGCCATTAGCAGAGACTGAGAATGGGTGGGCAGGATGGAGCTGGTAAGGAAGAACAGGGCATATACTTTCCATGTGCTAGCACAAGACCTTGCCTTACGTCATGGCTCTTGCCCTTCAGGACAGACTGACTCTAAAGACATTATCCTTTGCCCTCACTCAGGCAATGTTCCATCTTAGACTCCCTAAACCCTTATGATGGGCCTGGTCCCTCTCTTTCATACTTTGAGATCTGTGTGTGTGTCACCCTCTAGCACGAGCTTCGAATCAGTCTCGGTGGTCCTAGGACAGTCACAACTCTCTGACAGTGGCCAGCTCTCACTCACTGCGTTCTGTTTCCCAGATACTAAGGCTTTACAATATGAGCACTTTTAGTACTCCCTAGAACGAAGAGAGACCATTGTCACCCCCACTTCACAGGTGAGGAAAAAAGGATAATATAACTAAGTTATTAAGGTCATGCCAGGTGCCTGAGAACTCTCAGTTGATGAGTGACAGAGTCGGCATAGATTTTGTGTTGTCTGGCTTCAAGCACATGCTCCCACTAATAAATGTAGTGTCTATGTCAGGCTCACAAACATCAGTTAAGTGAAAGGTCTTGGCTTATTTCATCCTGACAATGATTCTCTCAAGAAGACACAGCCTTATGAGAAGACAGGTAAGGCTAGGCAGAGGACCAGTCTGCTTTCCTGCCCAGGTCTACACTTTGAAGTCCTTACTTCCAGAAATGCATTCACGTTACTAACTAACTGGGTCAGGCCTCAGAGGCAGGTGAGCGTTTGGGCAAGTAATCAGAGGAACAGGCTGATGGCACAGGAGTGGCGAGGACCCAGCCAGGCTGAGGGCTGTTTCCCTGTTTCTCATCTTCACCTTTTAGGAGACGTCACTCCTTACATTCTCTCCCTCCTTTCCTTCCATGGAAAACCAAATCCGGTGTGTGAGATGTGCATGTGTGTGAGGGAGGGGATTTTTCTTTAAGAGCTGCTTGGAAGAATGAAATAATGGTTCCAGGAAAAAAAAAAAAACAGTGCAGCTGGGCTCAGGTTCTAGTTCGTCGCCCAGGATTGTTGTGAGAGTGAAAGAGGTAAGTTCACAGACAACCCTTAAGACAGTTTGCAGCACATGCAAGTACTCCAACACTGTTGCTGTTATTTTATGTGTCTGTGCAACTCTCAGACAGTGCAATAGATGAGGAGCCAAGGCCCCAGATCTCCAGTCCCATCTTTTTCACTTAAGCATGTGACTTTCTAGTTTTAAATTAGAGGGTTTGCTATTCAAGATTCAGGTAGCCAAGAAGGTGGACAGAAGGGGTGGGACATGGGTAGATAGATGGAGAAATACTTTGATTAATTGAGAGATATTATAAGGCGCTGAGTCACACCATTGCAGGGGGTGAAAAGTCCTGTAGCCTAGCAGGGTAGGCTGGCAGAGGATGGAGCTGATGCAGCACTTTGGACCTGAAGTCAGTTTGCCAGCAGAATCCCTAGTTCTGAGGCGGTTAGGCTGTTTCCTGTAAGACTGTCAATGGATTAAGTGAGGTCCACCCACACGATGAGGTAGACTTTGACTTGGTCAACATCTACTGATTTAAATGTTAATACAGGTCTAAAAAGACTCTCATAGAAACATCTATAATAATTTTGACATAATGTCTGGGTGACCTCATGTAGATATGGTTATATTTTCAATTAACTACCATAAAGAGCGACTTAGCATCAAAAATATCTGTAGTGAGGGGGAGACAGGATCCTTTGGGCTTGCTAGCTGTCTCAAGGGAATAAGATGGAGAGGAAAAGGAACCGAATATTAGATGTCATTCTTTGTCCTCCACACAAGTGCCCAGACACGCACCTGCACGTTTGCACTCATTTCCACATATACATTACATTCACACACATACAAACAAAGCGTTTGCAGTGTATACATTTTCTATTAATATATTTCGCTTTATTAGTATGATTTTGAACCATAGATTCTCCTCTCGCTATTAAGAACCCCTGTCTTGTAGATTGCCAATCCTGGGTGTACGTGACAGGGTCTCATGAGGTAGCTATCCTAGACTGGTCTTGAAGTTGACAATTCCTTTTGCCTCAGTCTCCCAGCTGCTGGGAGTACAGACGAGCAGCACCAAATCCAGGGACAAATATTTCAGAAGGTACAAAATAAAGATGGATGCTGGAACACAACAAGATCCTTCGGACAGCAGTTTGGCAGAGTGCTTTTTTAAGTGTGTCTTTTGAAGTGTCAGTTCTATTTCCTACCTTACCACTCTTCAGAATAACTTTGCATGTAAGCAAAAAGGCACATGCCAGGATGCTCATCATAGCATTGTAAGGAAATGAAAACCTGGAAATAGCCAAATCGTTACTGGCAGAGAAAAGCAAGCAACTAACAAAACATTAAAGAGACACTGACAGCTGTCAAAATTAATGTATGATGTACAAAAATAATCTCCTTAGAAGTCTATGACATAGATATAATAACAATGATAAAAATGTCACTTACTTAAAAAGTCCTAATTTCCAAGTGTACATTAGGCTATAAACACAAAAAAATTAAATGAAACCTGTCATCCTGTTAATTACCGCCTCCAGAGCAGTGTAGTTCTCAACCTTCCTAACACCGTGACCCTTTAATACAATTCTTCATGTTGTGGTGACCCCCCCCAACCATAAAATCATTTTCGTTGCTACTTCATACCTGTAATTCTGTGCTTTTATTAACTATATTGTAAATGTCTGATATGCAGGATCATCTAGTATGCCGCCAGTGTGAAGGGGTCGTGGCCCACAGGTTGAGAACCACTGTCCTAGCGGTCCCAGTGTTTATCTGTAACATTTGAATCTTGTTTTGTAATAAAGAAATACTGGTAAGTTGTCACCTAATTCAAATATAATGTTGCAAGTTCTATATTTCCAAGCTATTCTTTAATTTCAAGTATTAGAGATTGGTCATGAACCCTGACATGTTACCTAGAGGCATTGAAAGGCCCATTATTGGAGAGTTTATGCAGCATTTCCAATTGAAATTTTTACTGAAAAGTTAAATACTAGATATGTACAATATTAGTTCAATCTACAACATAGAACATCTAGTCTCTTGGCAGAAAGTGGCTGTAATTTATATGAAGTCAGATCCTGGTGATTTGATAAGAATTTTCTCCTAGTTTAGATACTATAAATAGATACGAGCCCTAATTTTAACTCCCAGGATAGGAATTTGAAAAGCAAAGATATATTACTCTTTTCTAAAACGTTAGCTGTGCTACAAAGCAATCCTGAATATAGTAGGCACCGTCCCTCAGAATTGCACAATATTAACCAAGGGAAAGCGAAGGCAATAATGCCCTGATCTAATAAACACAGTTGCTATGAAAGAGCTAGCAAACAAGTGGAAATATTTCTCTATAATTTCATTAAAGAAATGAAAGGGTCCTCTAGGCAACCAAAGACTAGAAATTATTTTTTGGTACTCTTATTACACTGATCAATAACACATGTGCCTTTTATGAGATAGAACATTTCTTTCGAGAGAAAATAGAGCAGACATGATAATAAAATGACTTTATATGTACTTTGATTCATACATATGAGTCTAAATGACCTTTGTCTGGGTAGGGGAAGAGGAGGAAAGAATTTTAAGCAGCTGTCTTCATCATCGAGGACACCTCTCTTAAGCCAGTCAGCCAGACACCTGGCCCATTGACAAGAGCACAGATCTAAGAGGAAGTTCCTCTCCATCGGGATGTGGTTTCCTTGGTGTTTTTGTGGTATTGATGTGTATCCCACCCTCCTCTCCTCCCCTCTCCTCCCCTCTCCTCCCCATCCATTTCTCTGAGTCTTTATGCCTGCCCCTTCAACACATTATCATTCTAGTTCTTAACCCTGCTGGCTTTGGGGTCTGTCACTCTTGAAGCAGCTACAGTGGTCCTTGAATCCCGGGTGGGCCACTTACCATCTATCTCTCTGACACTAAGAAAAACGTTATTCCCTAGAGACAGGCTGAGACTCTGAAACAAAGGAAGGAGGCTTGTCATTGACAAAGGAGGACACTTGTCATACCTACAAGCCCCTCTGGAGATACTGACCTTGCGATCTGTCCTCTGCTTTCTGTTACTGCAAAAACATAGGGAGACGGAGTGCCTGAATGCATTGGACGGGTTCTGCAGAGAGCTGACTGTAGGAAGTGAGAGACAGGGTCAGAGGTCAGCTCTTAGTCATCCATGAGTCAATGCGGCTCAAAGGTGCTGAATGGGTGAGGAAAGAGTCCCAGGAGGAAACCCATCATTTCCCAATCCTGCTTGAACTGTAGCTTTGAAGACAGCCAATAGAGAGCTAAGTCTTTGGGGTCAGCCTCCATTTCTTGGGACCTGACATTTCTGTCTCATCGCAACACGGGAGAAAACAGAATATAGTTCTAGGTACAGTGGATTGACTGCCTGTTTTGATGCTCTCTGAAGAACTCCTTCGGCACACAGCTTAATCAAATGGTGCAAACTAGGATATAGGGGGAAAAGGAAAGACAGAAAAAGACTTTGTGGCTTTACACATTTTCTTTATTATTTTTAATTTTATTATTTGATTTACAATGCCAAAGCAAAATGTTAGTTTTAGTCATTTGAAATTTCCATAGCATAAAAGAGAAATGCTAACATCTATATTGTCATTCTATATTAATCAAGAAAAACATAAAGCCAACAATTTATACGTAACTACTAAAAAAAAATGCTCTACAATATTTAAGGAGGAAAAATTACTGAAAGTATGACCATGAAAAACATATAATTATCTCAAAGTTGCTTATTAATAACAAGATAAAGAAAACCCAATATTATTCAAAAGCTTTGTACAAAAGGAAAGACTCTGCCAAAACTCTGGGAAGTTGCAAATTGAATATTACTTAAAGAAAGGTTCAGTTGACCCCAACCAACAAACAGTCAGACCAGTGTCCCAGTTCACATCTGCTTTGTTACAAAATTTCTCAGCTGTTGATAAATGGCAGGCACTCAAGGGGAAGGGTAAAGAAAGAAGAATTATAAACTAACACCCAACATTTTCCTCCATCTGAACCTTCTTAAGCGATTTGGTTTTGTGTCTTCTTAATATTAAGGGTTAGCACTTGAGAAACTTCCTTGGCTTGATTTGCTTGCTGTGTCTGGGACACCAACTACAGTTCAGCTTCAGAGAATGCATGGCCAGCTTGCCTTTGACTCCTTCAGCTTCCTCGGAAGTAGATGGGGTATCTAATGCAGACTTAGCACCATCCATTTCGCATCTGGCATGTTGAAAGTCTTTGGGCTAGAGTAAGAAATCATCTTTGCTGCAGGAGCTTGCCCTGGTCGATCATCATTTTCATCCTCCTCTGGAGGCTTATAGAGGTGTGGAGGAATGCTTTCTAAATGAGTATAGCTTTATTGGATTTGAAATTTTAATGTCATGAATAACTCTGGGTATATCTCAAGTCATAAAAGATTCAGAGCTCTGATTTTTTTAGTGTTGATCCCATAGAAAATCCATGTATTTTTGTACTTAAAAAGAATATTGTGAAATTATTTCTGTAAATAATATAAAGATCATAGTATTGTGCATTTACTAGTACCAGTCACATCCGATTGGTTTCTTTTATATAAGATTTCTATCCATTTCAGAGTCAGTTCGTGAAGACATGAGCTCAACACAAGGCATAGGGAGAACATGCTTGTCTTCCAAGCACACAGACCCCTTCTGCTATGTGGGCACAGACCCTTCTGCTATGTAACAGAACCCTTCTGCTATGTGGGCAAAGAACCCTCCTGCTATGTGGGCACAGAACCCTCCTGCTATGTGGACACAGAACCCTTCTGCTATGTAGACACAGAACCCTCCTGCTATGTGGACACAGAACCCTTCTGCTATGTGGACACAGAACCCTCCTGCTATGTGGGCACAGAACCCTTCTGCTATGTGGACACAGAACCCTTCTGCTATGTGGACACAGAACCCTCCTGCTATGTGGGCACAGAACCCTTCTGCTATGTGGACACAGAACCCTCCTGCTCTGTGGACACAGAACCCTCCTGCTATGTGGGCACAGAACCCTCCTGCTATGTGGGCACAGAACCCTTCTGCTATGTGGACACAGAACCCTCCTGCTATGTGGGCACAGAACCCTTCTGCTATGTGGGCACAGAACCCTTCTGCTATGTGGGCACAGAACCCTCCTGCTATGTGCACATAAGGAGAATTGATGGGAGTGGGAAGATCCAGCTTTTCCAAATTCAAAGTCAAGCAAACATCAAAGTCCCTGTCTGCTTTAGACTCATGGCCAGGGCTGAAATGCACATGGCCACCCATCTAGTTTTGGAAGCTGAGAAGCCTACACATGTCAACACAGTTAAAGCCAGCCTGGGAGCCCTTAGGATCTACTCTTCTGTTCACAGCATGGACCTGGGCAACTCCTCTCTGCACAGTTCAGGAAATATGTACATGAAGTTTGAAGGCCAGCCAGGTCTACTCAGACTGAAGGGGGCAGAGCTTTGTAAGATGCTCCCCACATGGCCTGCATCTATTCCTTCAACCTGCAAGCAAACATTAAGTTTTACATGAAAATAATCCAGTTTCTTCTTTTTCCTGCTCAGACCATGTAAGCACCAAGGCCTGAGCTTGCTAGCCTAAGACTTAGTTTCCAATTGATTCTGGAAAACAGGGAGTAGGTCCAGCACATCCTCCCTTATCAGAACCCTGCCATTGTGCAGAATCTCTGATGACCCAGGAGGCCAGAGACTTTGCTTTTGCAGCAGATCAAATCCAAAACAGATGGGGAGAAAAAGTTCAGGATGCAGGGGCCTGGTAATTCCCTATGACATGTTTTCTTCTGAGAGGCTGGGGCTCATCCATAGCTGTACACCTCCCTGGAGCTATGGCATGCTCCCCGACTTTATGCCTCTGTAAATGTCTCTTTCTAGGTTGAACTGATAAAGACGAATAAGTCTAAAGCATAGAACCCACATGCAATTGAATTCAGTGAGCATTTGGGTATCTTTTTATGTCAGGCATTGTATTAAAACCTGGGGTATAGAGATGAATAAAATGAAACTCAAGTATAAAAGGAGCTCATCCTTGCAGAAGAGAAAATATTTACACAGCAATTACAGGGAGAGAGGAATGACCAGACTTCAGATTAAAAGGGGGGTCAGACAAGGCATTAGGTTCTTTTCACAAGATGACCCAAGGTGAGTCCTGCAGGATAATCAGGACCTTATCAGATATGAACTGGGAAAAGTCACTTAGACAGAAGAATTAATAGGGATAAAGATTCAAGGCAAAGAAAACCTTGTTTTTAGAAAATAATGGGTAGCAACAAAGGTTCCTATGTAATTTGAGCAGATAATGAATGACCAAGTGTCTTAGTCAGGGTTTATATTGTGAGGAGACACTATAACCATGGCAACTCTTATAAAGGAAAAACATTTAATTGGGGTGTTTCACATTTTCAGAGGGCAGTCCGTTATCATTAGGGTTCAACATGGTTGTATGCAGGCAGACATAGTGTTGGAGGAGATATGAGAGTCCTACATCTTGACCCACAAACAACAGGAAGTGGTCTGAGTGTCACACTAAGCAAAGCTTGAACAAAGGAAACCTCAAAGTCCACCGGCACAGTGATGCACTTCCTCCAACAAAGCCACACCTACTTCAGCAAAGCCACACCCGCTAATAGTGCCACTCCCTATAGGCTTATGAACACCAGTTATTTTGTTTATTTTTCATCTGAGAGAAGGGAGCACATGGACACCAGCGTGCTCTCTCTCTGCTCCCTGGTTCCCTGAGCTGAGTGACTCTGCTCTGGATTGTGCTCTTGTTTCCATGATGGCCTTCATCACCGTGGTCCACAGTAATGGAGACAGCTGGCCATGGACTGACGCCTCTGAAACAGTGAACCAAAGTGAATCTTTCCCCTTTTTAAGTCTCCCTCTCAGATATTTTTCCTAGCAATGTATGGGTTAAGGCAGCTACCAATGGAAATGGGAGATTGATGGCACAAGACAAAGAAGGGGTCACCGATGAAGATTTTCCCCATGGGCTCACTCGCGAGCTTCTTTTAAGTAAGTACCTGCTGTGTGTCAGTATTTGTGTGTTTGTAAAAGAAAACACGAAAGAGTTATTGTCATTGCATGACAATAAGAGAATATGATTAAAAGAAAAACAGATGTCAGTAAAGAAATGCCTTCATTTCAAAATCTGAGCATCTTTTTCATCTCTGATAACCTCATTAAAAAACAGCTGTCGATTCTATTTTGTGTGTCTGTATGTGTTCCATTTGCATCATCTAGATCCATGAGTGACAACCCTGGTTCCTTGTTGTTCCTAAAGCTAGGGTTTTCTTGACCATCAGAGACCTATTTGAAAGTCAAGATTCCTTACAGAAGTATTTGTGGATAGCTGTATATTCCACAGAGTTGTAGAATTTGCCCTTTCTGCTTCATCCAATTGTATTTGGGGGCTACTGCAGCTTAGTTCAAGGGATGATCACATTTGTCCCTGTTTAGGAACCCTTAAACACGTTTAAAAAAAGTTTTATTTTAAATATTTTTCATGCAATATATTTTGATCATATATTTCCTCCTCCCTCAACTTCTTCCAGAACCCCACCTTCTTCTTCTTCTTCTTCTTCTTCTTCTTCTTCTTCTTCTTCTTCTTCTTCTTCTTCTTCTTCTTCTTCTTCTTCTTCTTCTTCTTCTTCTTCTTCTTCTTCTTCTTCCTCTTCCTCTTCCTCTTCCTCTTCCTCTTCCTCTTCTGTTTTAGTTTTTTGAGACAGAGTTTCTCTGTAGCTTTGGAGCCTGTCCTAGAACTAGCTCTTGTAGATCAGGCTGGCCTTGAACTCACAGATCTACCTGCCTCTGCCTCTGGAGTGTTGGGATTAAAGGCGTGCGCCACCATTACCTAGCTCAGAACCCACCTTCTTACCCACCTAACTTAATGTTTTTTCTCTCTCCCAATAAATAATTAAACCCACAGAAAAAATAAAGAAAAATCAAAACAGTCAAACAAGAAAGTCAACAACAGAGATTCAAGACAGCAACAGCTGCCAGCATCTGTGGGACCACGGGCCACTCCAATGAGCCTGAGAGACCAATGAAGGCTTCCCGGGGTTACTTCCAGGTGGAGGATGAGCCTGAAGTGTGAAGCATCTACCAAATAATTTTGAAAGAGGTGGGTCTTAAGGGAAGATTTTTAAAAAAAATGCATTTTCATGGAATTAGGGGGAAATGGCAGAATGGAGTAGCATGGCAGAAAGAAGCAGAACTAGAGACAGGGCAGTGGGACGCAGCTGCAGTGGACACAGGCTCATCTACCTTCTGCTCCTGCTCCTGCTGCTCCTGCTCCTCCTGCTCCTGCTCCTCCTGCTGCTCCTGCTGCTCCTGCTGCTCCTGCTGCTCCTGCTCCTCCTGCTCCTCCTGCTCCTGCTGCTCCTGCTGCTCCTCCTGCTCCTCCTGCTCCTCCTGCTCCTGCTGCTCCTGCTCCTGCTCCTCCTGCTCCTCCTGCTCCTCCTGCT
>PVIU01002006.1:0-29466 GCA_004026605.1 Ondatra zibethicus
ACTCTTGCGAGCGGCTTTTGTAGCCAGTTGTTTCCTGGGTGCTTTACCACCGGTGGATTTACGGGCAGTCTGCTTTGTACGAGCCATGGTATGGGCACCTCCTTATTTACCCCCCTTCTCCTTCGGCTGGAGCTCGGCAAGCGAGAGGCGGCGCTGGCGTTAGAGAGCGGCGGCGGCGCGGCGACGGCTGCGAACACCCCAAGTGCCGTTTCTTATAGCTGATTATTATCTTATGGCTGGGTCCTGGGCATCACTAACTGGATATTCCAATAGCACATATTGGAAGCTAGTGAGTGCTCTGTGTGGGGCACAGTGTTGTCAGATCAAATGAGAAGGGCTGGAGTTAGCTGCACATGATTTACTGCGTGCTCTTGCTACCTGGAGGTTCTGAACACAGACACAGGCTGTTTGAGAACCACCTCCCTCCTTGTGCCTCTCCCAGAAGAGTTCTTACAAGAGACGGTCCCTATCCGCACCTGCCGTGTTCCTAAGGCCTAGTAACGTGACTGTAATGAAATAGATTCAGCTTCTGTTCATAGGAAATGAAAGACTGTGCAGGTGGGGCCTTCAGTCTGGACGGTGGTAGGGGGAAGTTTACTGGAAGATTAATCAAAACAATTCTGTGCATTTACTGGTAAACATTCCCACCACAGAATCCAACATTTTAGATTGTGGCATGTGTGTATATGAGTGTGTGTGTCCCAGTGCAGGTGAAGTCCAGATTTGGATATCAGTTGTTCTCCCTGTGTGTTTGGAGACAGAGTCTCTCACCGAGTCTGGAGCTTACCCATTGACTAGACTGGCCGGCCAGTGAGCTCCAGGGATCAACCTGCCTCTACCTCCGCAGTGCTGGGCTCACAGACATCCATTGCCAAGGCCATACCTGGCTTTTTAGGTTGGTGCTAAGAATCTGAACTCAGGCCCTTATGCTTGTGTGGCAAATACCTACCATCTGAGCATTTCCCCGGCAACTCCCACGTTTGAGATCTTACATACCTCCCAAAAGAAGCAGACTCACCTCTGAAGTTTTTAAAGACTCGATTCCTGGGAACTCAGGTCTTGTTTTGGTTTAACATTTTGCTTATTTAATGTGTGTATTGTGCATATGTGTATAATTTAGTATGGTGTGTGTGTGTGTGTATATATGTAGATCAGAGGACAACTTGACAAAGTTGGTTCTTTCCTTCCACTGTGTGTGTTCGAGGGCTCAGATTCAGGTCATCAGGCTTGGCAGCAAGTCTCTTTACCCACTGAGACATCTTGCCAGCTTGGAGCTGAGAGTTTTGACATCTGCAGGACACAATTATGTGAGTGGCATAGTGGCTCTGTGAGGAGAGGTATGGAGCTGGGAGGCAAAGCTCCAGCCTTGACACAAGGAAATGGGGTTCCTGCTCAGGCTTTCTTGCTGCTGAGGTGACACTTGCCAGGTAGCCCAGGGCCTGTGTAGTGTGGGTGGTCATGTGGTCCATGACATTGTCAGAACTATTGAGACATAAGAAGGATGGCTCTTATTTCAACATGTACAGGAAAAAAAGTCTGCTCCCTGTTGTACTGCATCTGCTCCCCTAAGGATTCTTGCCTTTTACCTTCATTCAGCCAGTTAAAGTTAGAGTCTACAGAATTGTGAAATGTTCATGCCTGGGACAGTCATGTGATTTGCAGCTCTGTCTCATTTTAAGCTTTCAAGCACATAGTCCATCATAGCTGAGCTGGATCGTATCAGGCTATAGAATACACCGTCTGCTAGAACTCCCTTTGCTGTCCTAGAACCCTGAAGGAGTCTTTGTGATCTCAACCTCAGTTGTGATTCGGTGTCCTCTTCCAAGTCTGCGTTGTGGATGCTTTGCCAGATTGCCCCGCTGAAAGGAGACAGGGAAGGAGCCCAGCTGTTTCCTGGGGTTGGCAGTGTGCTCAGCAGGAATTCCTGCCCACAGCAGCCTTTCTCTGGGGAGCTTTACGAGGGTGGCACAACATTGGTCTGGATGTTTCTTTCCTTTAAAAAAAAAAATTAAGAAGTTCTGCCAAATACTATCAGTGCTCCAATGGAATCCACTTTTAGAAATTCTCAGCTTGAGGGGGCTGGAGAGATGACTCAGCAATTAAGAGCACTTTTTGTTCTTGCTGAGAACTGGGTTGGTCCCCAGCACCCACGTGACAGCTCACAACTTTCAGTAACTCCAGTTCTAAGGGAAATTCAATGCCCTCTTCTGGT
Organism: Ondatra zibethicus; assembly: GCA_004026605.1. Lineage (NCBI taxonomy): Eukaryota > Metazoa > Chordata > Mammalia > Rodentia > Cricetidae > Ondatra > Ondatra zibethicus. The sequence continues at coordinate 2,213 of PVIU01002006.1, forward strand.
TCCTCCAGTACTGCACACATGTGGTGCATATTCAAGCAAAACATCCATACACATAAAATTAAAATAAATAGTTTTTAAAAATAAAGTTGAATTAAGTAAAAATCCTTCACACTTTTAAATTTTGTTTTGCATTTAACTGGAGACGTTTGCTCTCAGAGTTGGTTCTAACTGCATAAACTCTGTTGTGCAATCTTGCTCAGTCCCCAGTGAGACCTTTATGTAATAAAAATTCCTTTGAAAATGGTTGTTCAATGATTGACATTTATTCCAAAATATACCACAATGGCAGCTGCTTAATCCTTTATTCCAGTGAAATGCTTTTAATTAAAAACAAGCGTTTCCAAAGGGTGCTGGTCGGTTTTAAGAAATTGAAGCAGTGTATTAAGTTGATGCCCAGTCTTGCTCTTGATGAGCTGGCAGTCTGACAGTGGAGGTCAGAGAAAGTTGTGGAAAGCAAAGCAAGCTGAAAGCTCTCTGCAGAATGTAGGCTAACTGCCTTCTATAGGGCAGAAATGCAGTTGACACTTCAAAGAGGAAGATCTTCTGTGGCTCTGTGGCTGCCATGCCTCCTAGCTGATGTACCTATACCCATCATGTTACATCAAATGTAACTGATATTTAACATTGCTCTGCAATGACCTGCTCCTTGTTTTACCTCTGCATAGTGAATGCATAGTGTGGGAGTAAGCAAAATATATGTGATGAGCCAAATCCCAATATAAATCCTTATTTAACTAAGCAATGTAAATCCTTTATCGATATAAATCCTTCAGCTAATATAGAATAATAATTCATGTTAGTTTTGCTTCCACTTATGGAGGAGATGAGTACATTATTTTGTAAGTTGGAGGTGTAAATCCCTCAAACCACACAAGGCCCCTCCCCCAAGAACCTCTAACTGCCAGGTTCCACCCACAGAACACTCTAACTGCTAGACCCTTCCCTCACCCTACTGAATCAAAGCCCAATCTCCTAACATGAAATCTCCACCCTGGAAAGCTACAGCATGAAAAGTTCCACCCCCTTCCTAAGAAGCTCTATATAAGCCCTGTATCCTGCTTAGTTCTCTGCTCTTTCTCGCCGCTGGAGCAGAGGCAGTCACCCTCCCGGTTTCTCCTCTCCCAATAAAACTCTTGTATGAGGTTTGTTGTGCCGTGTGACTTTGTGGTATTCTTTGGCTCCTGGCTGCAAGGATACCTTTGTATCCAAGCTGTAGTGCTTACAGGAGGTCTCTGTAGTTTATGTCATATTTAAGAAGAGAAAGCCGAGGCTAAGAAAGGTGCAATGGTCTGCCCCCGAGATAGAAAGGAAAGGAGCTATTGAGTCATTATCCAGGCTCAGGTCTCCTGCTGCTCTTGGTACTCAGTCTGAACCTGTGAGTCAGGCTGTTCCTGATGGATGGGGGAGCTGGAGATAGTAAAAGAGAAAGATAAACAAGCGGGCTTATCTGGACAGGACCTCAGCTCATCAGGAAGAAGGATGAGGAGGAAAGGGCAGGAGGGTAGAAAAGACACAAGACAAATAATCTTGGGAAGAGAGTGGAGAAAGGTGGATGCCAGACATTTTCAAGATGAATCTGTAGTTGAATTTGAAAATTAAAAGATTTCTTCATGTAGAAGCAAAGAACTTAAGTATATATGAGACACAAAGAGAAACTCGCGTACTCTTAATACATGTAATGGGCTCTGTAGGGACAGAAGGGAAGCCTGACCCGGGTAGAGGAAGACGAGAACCACCAGAGAATCCCTGGGAGGCTCTCCATAAGGAACACTCTTTTTCCCCTTCCAGACACATTTAAAGAAAAGAGGGAGGAGGAGAAAAGGAGATAATTGATGAAGGATGTCTCATGCCCTGTTAGCTACCCTAGAAAGAAAGTGGAATTCAATAACTGGACTGATTTATCAAAGTTTATCATGGAATCAATAAAACAGATAGAGATTTATGAGTGCAGTCAGGCCCTAGAACTTACCTTAAAGCCATATTTCAAGATGGTTATCTTTCTATGGTCATCACAGATTTTTTTTTATCAAATGACAGGGATACTAATAATAGCAATTTTTTATGTCTTTAGGTTGCTACTCGATATGTATGTCTCTAAGATTAACCTCTACTCGTTGACTTTTGTGCTTAGTGGTCATCTAGGTATGAAGCCTTTCGTTCAGACCATTATTATATCATGGAAAATGTGACAATCTCTAGTTAATAATTATTGTTTGAAGGAAAAGAAACACTAGATTATTAAGATTTTATGTACAGATGGTATATTTATAAGCATAAGGAGTATTTTTAAAAGAATATATAAGGGCCAGAGAGAAGACGTAGAGGGGGAAGGACCTGCCGAGTGAGCCTGAGGGTAGTTTGGTCTCCAGCACCCAGGGACATGCTGGTGGGCATGGTGGGGACAGGAAGCCCGAGCAATCTGGCTAGCTGGACTAGTTGAACCGGTGAGCTGTGGGAGCGATAAGAGACTGCCTCAGTGGTTCTTAACCTGTGGGTCATGACCCCCTTTGGGGGAGGGGTTGTGTATAGATATTCTGCACATCAGATATTTACATTATGATTCATAACACTATCAAAATTACAGTTATGAAGTAGCAATGAATATTTTTATGGTGGGGGGATCACCACAACATGAGGAACTGTATTAAAGGATCGCAGCATCAGGAAGGTTGAGAACCACTCCTCTATCTCAGTCTATAACATGGTACACACTAGAGGGAGATGCACACCATCATTCTCTGGGCTCTACATGCATGTGTGCATGCATATGGACACAAATACACATGTACACGTGCCCACACACCACATGCTAGCATACCACAATATAAAAATATACAGACATTAAAAGTACAAACTTCAGTTATAAGAACTATTCCCTTACCAGGAAATGCATCTTTCTCTCTAGTGATAATACTATTTTAAGGATAGGTGTCTCTCCAGTTTTAAACTGCCATTAGTTTCTTCAATTGACACATTTTGATTAGACTGATCCTTGGATCTGACTTAACTCCAGAAAACCCTAATTAAAAGACCAAGCTTGTTTAGCCACAGCGGAGATGTCAGAGTTGCAGGACTTGAAGTCAAGGTGACCTTGGAAACCCTGGTGTGACTTCTGATAGGAAAATCCTTTGTGTCATCTGGGAGCACCCTTCTTCCACTTGCTCTTGGCTTTCCTGTTTTTAATTTTACTCCCCTGCTTCCTGCAGTAGAGACAGCAGGAAATTTTTCTTAAGAAATTTTATTTTTTAATGTCTTAACAGGAAAAAAATTGCTTCTGTGTTCTCTGGTTACATACTTGCTTTTCAAAAAAGCATTCTACTCCCCTCCTCTAGCCTGGGTCCAGCTTGTGAATGCTCTGACCATCCAGGAGTTTGATAAAATGATTGTTTGGGGGTATTGGGGATTTTAGGGTAACAGCTTTTCAGAACTGATTTTCGTAAGGTTTATGATATTTTGTACTCATTCATAACTAGAATAGAAGATTGCCATTGAATTTTATGTGGATTCCAACACCTATGCAGTGCTGTTGGTGATTCTTGTCAGTGATATCTGTATGGAGGCTGGTTTGTAACCTTTGACCCTATGTTTTAAGAAAGAAGATAGCACATTTCTCTAAGATATAGCACACAGGAGAAAGGCCACAATGCCTCCTAGTCTCAGTTTACAAAAACTGGCTGCTGCCGGGCAGTGGTGGCACACGCCTTTAATCCCAGCACTTGGGAGGCAGAGGCAGGTGGATCTCTGTGAGTTCGAGGCCAGACTAGTCTACAGAGTGAGTTCCAGGACAGGTTCCAAAGCAACACAGAGAAACCCTGTCTCGAAAAAACAAAAATCAAAACAAAACAAAACGAAACAACTGGCTGCCACATAAACTAGCTGGCCTTTAGGAGAACAAGTAGGAGAATTCTAACTCATTAATTGCTGAAAGAAAATGTAAGTTTGAAAAATAAAAAGTAGAAAATACTTTATCCTCAAAGAGTCAGTGGCTGTATAATTTGGGTGTGGGGTAGCCAAGTGTTCAGCCAAATATATGGGATTCCTTTGAGCAAGGGGTCCCATGTGACTAAGCAGAGGTAGTAAAGCCTACCCCAGTCAGAGAAGAGGAAAAGGAATAATCAGTCTATCGCTGGTGAAATTTCCCTCTCCATCAGCCTGCTCTTGCCACTCTCTAGGGGGTGCTGTTGTGTCAGAGAGAAACTGACATCAGCCTGGTGCACATAAAGGGGTAGCAGGGGTATATTCCAGCAGGGATGAGAGGGGATGGAGACAATGCCTTCTTAAATGACCTGGAGGTGGGGTGGCATGTGGGGGATGAACTTGGGAACCTTTGACTTCCTAGTAGTGTAATACAGTTACTTAGCCCCTCTGAATCTCACTTTTCACCCTGGTAAAATAGTGGCAACCACCTTATAAGGTTACTGTGTGGATGAGAGCTCAAAGGGGATAGTATGGAGCCCAGTGGCTTGTACCTAGTGTCATTTTTTAAAAAACAAGTACAGGGGCTGGAGAGATGGCTCAGTGGTTAAGAGCATTGCCTGCTCTTCCAAAGGTCCTGAGTTCAATTCCCAGCAACCACATGGTGGCTCACAACCATCTGTAATGAGGTCTGGTGCCCTCTTCTGGCCTGCAGACATACACACAGACAGAATATTGTATATATAATAAATAAATAAATGAATGAATGAATAAATGAGTAGATAATGAGGATGGGTAGGAAAGACCTCCACTGTCAGGGGTGGGATGGTGGGTGGAGAATCTCCAAAACTTGCAGAATCAATCCTTGTAAGAGCTGCCTGCCTCTCTGTGACCCGCCTTGGCTGTTGCCAATGCAGAAATGCATGTTTCCCCAGACAGGGTAAAGAGTAGTCTGTGGGAAGCCAGTTCACAGGAGAGTTCAGTCTCAGCCCTGAAGATGGGCCAACTGTCACTCACACGGCCGAGATGAGAGAGCAGCTGTGGCAGAGAGCAGAGTCCGTGCTGTGGGGTCGCTAGCTTGCAGTGTGCTTACAGCTGGACAGTGTTTGTTCTGAGATTTTGTAATTCGTCTCGTTTATCCAGTTACATTTCCATGACATGTAGAGAGTGCAGCCAAAGCCATCTTGTGTAGCTTCCTCACTTTGTTTTGATTTATTATTTGTTGTTTACAGTATTATCTCTAGTAACAACAATGGAATTTCCTTCCCCACTAATCTGGTCTATTTCCATTTTGCCTGTTTATTTTTAATTTCCTTTTTCTTGGCTTGAAACCTCCCCATGACTCTGCCTTGTTTATTTCCTTGCATGTGTCACCATCATTTATCAGCATGTCCTCTCAGAGGAACTTTGTCCATTCTTAATTGTGTAGGTTGCATTTTCCTGATCCCGATTGCGAGCTTGTTATGTGCTCCACAGTCCTAAATACTGTATGATGGCCTGGGTTGTCATTCTACTCATGGCTCTCTCCAAGCCAACAGCCTTGCTGTCTATGGCTTCCAGATGGAGCATGTGAGGCTCTAAGGCAGAGAAAGAACTCCTCTGCAGAGAGACTTGTCTCTGTTTCTCTGTTGTCATCCCGATCCTCTCCCTGTCTTACTTTTCTGTCTACTCTTATTTGGGAGCAGGTTACATGAGCAGAAGGCCTGCCTCTTGCAGACATGCTCAACTCCCTGAAGCTAGAGCCGTAAAAACCAGTGCTGTTAATTAATGATCAATTCCATCTTGCAATATAGACACTTGGAATACATGCTGAATATACACTGTTTCCTTATTAGGAAGAACTTAACTCACCAAGCCAATGAGGTTTAAGGAGGAGATAACTTGACTTTATTACTTGTTATGTGAATTAGCAAAATGCTGCCTCTTTTTGATTTCTGGATTGTCATGAGTTACTAAATTATTGGATTGACATTCATTTAACATTTATGTATACTTGCTTTGGATAGGAAACATCTATAGTCTCAAGATACTTAAAGGACTTGAAGGTAGAAATGAAGTTGAAAACAAGTAAATATGATAAAGTCATATGTGTACCCTCAGTGCATAGACAAGGTCTCCATTAAATCTCTTGGGGTGTCGACTAGAGCCAACAGATCACAAACAAAAGCTAAAATGACTAGATGTCTTTAGGATCCATATGTGTTTCTTCTTGTTCTTGTTCCTCTTCCTCTCTTCCTTCTCCTATTCATCATCTTTATCTTCTTCTTCATCGTCTTAATCTTCTTGGTTTTTGTTTTTTTTGGGGGGAGCGGGGGACGGGCAAGTTTCTGTGTGTTAAAGTCTGGCTGTCCTGGAACTTGCTCTGTAGACCAGGATGATCTTGCTGCCCCCCCCGCCCCCATTTCTGCCTTCAAGTGTTGGGATTAAAGGCATGCACCACCACTACCCAGTCTCATTTGTGTTTTCAAATGGCTGAAATAGTATGGCCTAGGTGGTGAGTCAGTGGTCAGTGGTGCATGCTCAGAGTAAGAAAAGGGAGGGGAAAGGAGCCAGGCACAAAGCTGCTGACTTTTGGTTTTATTCTCCAAGAAAATTTTAAGAAGCAGAATATCATGGACAGATAAGATTTTTGTGAAAATCACCCTAGGAAGGGTATATTTATGGGCCTTGAATGAAAGCAAGATGTTTCCTTAGGACAGTGTGGCACCGAAGAAGAGTAATGAGATTCTGACAAGAGCCAAAGGAGACCTAGAATCAGGATCCATTGAAAGTTCCTATTGGACTCCAGTATTGAACCCAGAGCCTAAGAAGACATCATAGCTGATAAACACAAATAAGAATCTCCTTCCTCCTTCTGCTTCCATTGGAAGAGAATCTTCTGCCTCCTTCTGCTTCCATTGGAGGAGAATCTCCTGCCTCCTTCTGCTTCCATTGGAGGAGAATCTTCTGCTTCTTTCTGCTTCTATTGGAGGAGAATCTCCTGCCTCTTTCTGCTTGCATTGGAGGAGAATCTTCTGCCTCCTTCTGCTTCCATTGGAGGTGTTGCTGTTTTACTTTTTATTTATTGGTACTGGGTCTCTAATCTAGGGCCTAGTACATACTAGGTGTGTCCTCAGCCACCCCCAGCCCTCCATCACAGTTCGGAAACATCATTCCCGTGGCATTTCACACATTATATTGTACTTTGCACTCTATTAAAGCTTGTTTACAGCCTTTCTGCCATGGAGCATAAGACTTTAGAGATTTGGGAACAAATCTCCTGAACTTTGTGTGTGCCTAGCACACAGCTTCACATGCACAGCTGCCCAGGGTGTTTAAGGAGTAAAACTCCCAATGCTTTAGCCAATGTTTCTTCCAAACTGTCAGGGAAATACAGAATATGAAAAGACTTCTATGACTTGCCTTTTCTCCCACCCATTTCCTCTCCAGGGTCCAGAACAAAATGGCAAGAGATATAATAAGCAGAAGTTTTAAAAAAAATTTATGAAACTTGTATCACAGGAGATACAGAGATGGCTCCGCTATTACGAGCCCATACTGTTCTTGCAGAGGACCCAAGTTCAATTCTTAGCACTGACATCTGGCATCTCACAAATACCTGTAGCTCCAGCTCCAGGGTGTCTCATGCCCTCTACTGGCCGTCAAGGGCACTTGCACCCATGTGCACAGATCCCTCCATGTAATTAAAAATAAAATCTTTTAATATTAAAGTTTGTATCACTGTCCATTATCAATTATTATTGGTATTTTAATGCAGAAGCCTGCATTAAAATACCAATAATAAATATTTAAATATGAAAAGTGGCCATAAGAGTTCTGTCTGTTGTAATATTGTCTTCAGTGGTTTCACTATCCAAAAATCAAGCACAGTAATTTGCTTTCATTATCTTTTCAAATGTTATTTTTGATTTTAACCTAGTTTGTGTTTTATTCTTCCACCAGATCCGTAATGCCTCCAGCTTGCCTCTTTCAAGATGGATGGGAAATCTGTGGGAGAGCCTACTCAAGTGGTGTCTAAAGTCAAACTTTCCACAAAAGTAGAGAACACAGGACACTGGCTGGTGGAGGATCATGCTCGAATATGGGAAGTTTTAAAGACAGAGGAGGTAAGGCAAAACCAATGCCAGAGCTGGTGCAATGATGGATTTACTCATCACTGACTCTGGAAAATTCCTGGTGTAGCTGACACCCCAGGCCAGCTTGAAAGTCTTTTCAGGGACCACAGGCACAGCTAAGACTGGAGACCAGTAAGCCAGAGATATGTCAGGGACCACAGGCACAGCTAAGACTGGAGACCAGTAAGCCAGAGATATGTCAGGGGCCACAGGGACAGCTAAGACTGGAAATCAGTAAGCCAGAGATATGTCCATTGATCTTTATTGATGACACAGTGAATAAGGTAAAGGAGATAATAGCACTAAGAGCCAAAGCATAAAATCATAACTCGGGTTGATATGCAGGTAACCTGCCCTGTGAACTCGGATACCACCTGGTACAGATGAAGGCCTTCTTCTTCCTGTCGTCTCTCCCAGGGTTGCTCTTATGTGATTTTCTTCTTTCTCAAGCCTTTTATTGAAGACTGAGCAAAAGCTAGTATCATGTGTTTTATGTGGATGTGTGTGTATGTTTGTATGTGTACATGTGTATGTGCTTTGTGCTCTTGTGTTTATGTATGTGTGTGTATTTGTATATGGGTGTGTTTGTGTGTGTGTGTGTTTTATGTAGAAGATAGAAAGAGGGAGATCCGTGGAAATGATATATTTGGCTTTTGTTTCTGTTATGTGTTTGAGACATGCTCATAAGTAATGACGAGGTGCTGAAGAAGCACCTCCCTGAGGCACAGCTGACCAAGAGGCTGTGACAGGAAGATTGGAGATGAGGATGGAGCTGATAACCCGAGCTTGGGAAAACCTCTCTTCACTGGCCTTGGCATTTACTCATCCTGACTCCTCTGAGCTGAACTGAAAGCTAGGATATCACAGATGGCGAGAGCGTCTCAGGGAGAAGGCCAACCTAGAACCTCAGAACAGCTAATGTGATATGGAAATGTGATAGGGAAAACACTGAACACTTGGTAAGTGGTCCTGGGAAGACAAGAGTGTCTTCAGATGGCTCGCCTGGGAGCTTCCAGAGCCTGGGCCTCAGCTACAAGGTTCAGAAAGGCTATTTCTCATGTGTCTAACAGCAGGGTGCTCATAATAAACACAATATAATAATGCAAATGATGATGGAAGGAGAAGACCTCAGAAGGATATGCTGAGCTGAGACTACACATGCCCATATGTAAGACTTTCCATTTTAGTACCTGTTGAGTAAATTTTGGGGTTATTTATTTTAAAACTTGTCAATTTTTTTCTAAAGAGGTGATACCAATTTATGCTCCTACCAATAGAATGCAAAAATTTCCACTATTATGCATGCCTGTCAACTTTTAGAATTAATATATAATTTTTCAAATCTAGTTGATATAAAATAAAATTTTCTTCATTGCTTGCCAATTTTTTGGCATCTCAGCCTTATCTGAGACTGCTTTAAAAAATTAAAACATTTTTATTACTTCTATATGTTTATTTTGTGTGTGAATGTCACTTGACAGCTTGAACCTGCTTTTATTTTTCCATTAGTATTGACTTTTCTGAGAATTACAAGATAGCAAGTCTGTCTTTCTCTCCTACACACACACACACACACACACACACACGAATTGATGTCTTTCATTGTGAGTTCTACACAATTCATACTTTCTGTTTCATTCTTTGTTCATGCTCTCCAACCTCGGCAGAATTACTGTATTTTATTTCTCATTGTGGTGCGTTCTGAGGAATTTCATGTCTGTATCCTAATCACTATCCTGTGTTTTTACTTCTGAAAGTTCCTTTTTGATTTACAAAGTGTCATTATCTATTTGCCTCTTACTGCCTACGCATATTTTTCTCTTTGAAGTCCCATGGGTTAAGGTCCGGGAAGGAGCTGAGATTTTGCTCTAGTTGCCACAGTTTCCCCGATACTGGAGGACAATGAATTACTTTCCTACTCAGTAAAAGCTGTAACCAGAGCGTGCACATGTTTGCTCTGGCTCCTTTGTCCCTGGTTCCTACAAGAGGGACAGAGGTGGGCCTAAGTCGATGCCTGCACAGGATGTGAACACTGATCTGGGAGTCTTGCTTTCTGTTAGCAGGCAGTAAACAAGCAGTAAGCAACCTTGTCCTTCAATTTAGTGGCAGGCATTAGTGCATCCCTCAAAATTCCTTAAGACCAGTATTGAAAAATGGTCTGGGTGAAGATCATCTGGGACTTTGAATTTCTTACACATACAGTAATACAGGTAAGAGGCAAGGGAGACTCCATGTTTTTCTCTAACAGTATTAAGTGTAATGATTTTGAAGTTCCAATTCTAATTCAAAAACTGTGTGTTTATTCTATTCTCTGCTCTGTCTGTTTGCCCTCACATAAGGTGTGGTTTTTGGCTGAATTTATTTTTCTTGGGAATGAAAGAAATTTCCTCCAGGGAGGATTTCCATTTTTTTTGATAGCATTACCAATGGAAAGCCATTTTGTTTATTTTATTGAAAATAGATTTTTTCAAATAATATATTCTGATTACAGTTTGCCCTCCGTCTTTTCCTCCCAGTTGCTTCCTCTCCTCCCATCCAGATTCACACCCTCTGTCTCTTGTTAGAAAACAAACAGGTATCTAAGGAATAATAATTACCATAATTAAGATAAAACAAAACCAAACACATTGGAATGTCAAAGAACAACCAACTAGAAAAAGCATAAGAAACACATATAGACACAGAGAACACCATTCATGCACACGCGGTTTCCATAAAACACGAAACTAGAAGCTACAGTAGATATGCAAAAGACCTGTGAGATTCAAAAAACATAAAGCCCCGACTTAACATTATGAGATAAGGAACCTCCAAAGGTGCTGTTTTGTTCGTTTTGTGTTGGCCATCTAGTGCCGGGTGCCTACCCTGATGAATGGTTTGTTTCCCTTGGAGTGGCTGTCAGTTGTACATAGATTCTGTGCTAGGGATGAGGGTGTGTGTTTACTTTCAGCTCTAGGACCCCATCTGGTGCAGAGCCATGAAGGCCCTGTGCACATACGACCTCAGGCTTTGTGAGACCATATGTGCATTGGTCCTGTTGTGTCTAGAAGGCCTTGTTACCCTGGTGTTTTCCATCCCTCTGGCTCTTACACTCTTTCTGTTTTTTCTTCTGCAATTTCCTAGGCCCTGAGGGAAGGGATTTGATGGAGATATGATGTGGGATGTCCTGAGATACCTTCTTTTGATCTAAGTCTTCCAAGGTCTCTCACTGTATAATGTCTGGCTGTGGATCTCTATATTTGTTCCCATCTGCTGCAGGAGGAAGCTTCTCTGATGATGGCTGAGCAAGGCACTGATCTATGAATACAGCAGAATGTCGTAATGGGAGCCATTTTATTGCTATCTTCCTTTAGCAGAACAGTAGTATTTGGTTTTTCTCTTGGTCCCTGGAATATTTAGTCTCAGGTTCTTGTTCACCCAAGCAGTATTGTGTATGGGTTCTATCTCATAGAGTGGGGATTAACTCAAATTAGATATTATTGGTTACTCCTACAAGCTTTGTGCCACTATTACACCAGTGTATTTTGCAGGGAGATCACCATTGTAGATCAAAGTGTTTGTAACTGGGTTGGTGTTTCCCCTTCTTTGATTTCATGCAGCATACTTTCCAGAACCATGAACCCTAGTCCATAGAGGTGAAGGCTCGAGATAGGCACTAGCTTGACCTCTCTATCATATTCAATGAGTTGTATAGGTATTGTCTTCAGCAACTGGGTCTTACTGTCAGTCTGTGGAGATCCACCTTGGCAATAGCCTGGGTTCTTTTGGGGTTCCCATGGGACCCCTTAGGTCAGGAACTTGATTAGATGTAGCTTGGTACTGGAAGCTTAACTTGGTGACAAGAGATGTCCAGTTGGGGCTCTGTCTTCCCCATTATTTGGTGATTTCATTTAGATTAAAAAATGCACAGATCTCCCACACTCACGTTCTCCACCGACTCACCTCTCCCCTGGACCCCCACAGCTCTGCTGTGCTGCCCAGACAGGGTGCAGGTCTGCTCTCCTGAGTGTGGCAGCTAGTAAAGGGCAGGATCAGCTCCCTTGCCAGCTGGAGGCAGTAAGGGTGAGGAAGGAGGGCATCTTTCCCTCACCCCCGCTACTATACCACAGGGAGATGAGGAAGATACACTTTTAATCTGGGCCACACTTTCCTCTGTAAGGACATGGAAGATGGAAGCTTTTGCTCTTTGCCTGCTGGCTCTCACTTTGCTACCAAGTCCATTCCTTTACTGGCATTAGATCCTACTTCTTCAGGATTCCAGCATCTGCTGAAGACCAGCTAAGACATCCCACCTTGTGGACTGAGCAACTTTGAGATTCTTGAACTTTCTGTTTATGGGCAGCTGGATCATAGCCTGTAAGTCATTCTAATAAATCATATATATATATGAGAGATTCTATAAGTTCTGCTTCTCTAGAGAACACTGACTAATACAAGTGGTATAACTTGTCGTATAGGTCTTGAGGTTGATTGATTCCCATATTTCTGAGGAACTGCCACATTGATTTCCATAGTGACTGTACAAGTTTGCACTTCTACCACCAGCAATAGATGAATGGTCCCCATTGCTAACACGAACTGTCATTTGTTTTATTGATCTTGGCCATTCTGACTGATGTAAGTTGAAATCTTAAAGTAGTTTTGATTTGCATTTCCCTGATGACTAAAGATATTAAATATTTTTTAATGCTTCTCAGCCATTTGAGTTTCTTCTTTCATGAATTCTCTATTTAGATCTGTATCTCATTTTTAAATTGGGTTATGGACATTTAAACACATTCTTGATATCTAGTTTTTGAGTTCTCTATGTATTCTGGATATTAACTCTCTTAGGATATGTAGTTTAATTCTGTAGGCTGTCACTTTGTCTGAATGATTATGTCCTTTGTTTTACAGAAGCTTTACAGTTTCATGAGGTCCCATTTATGAATTGTTGCTGTTAGTGACTGTGCTAATAGTGTTCTGTTCAGTCTTCTCCTGTGCCAGTGAGTTCAAGGCTATTCTCCACTTTCTAGCCTACCAGGTTCAGTCTGTCTGGTTTTATGTTAAGGTCTTTGATCCCCTTGGACTTGAGTTTTGTGCGGGGTCATAAGAATAGGTCTATTTGGATTCTTCTACAGGCAGCTGTCCAACTTGACCAGTACCAGCACCATTTGTTGAAGATGTTATTTTTTTCAGTATGGATTTCTGAGTTTTCCAATCAAAACTAAGGTATCTGTAAGGGTGTGGACTTGCTGGTCTTCATTTCCGTTCTATTCATCACCGCGCCAGTTGTTGTGTCAATGCCATGCTATTTTTAGTACTATAGCTCAGTAGTATGGTTTGAGGTCAGGGATGGTGATACCTGCAGCAGTTCTTCTATCATTCTGAATTGTTTCAGCTGTCCCGGGGTTTTGTGAGGAACATGACTTTAAAGCTAGTTCTTAGCTTGATATTTTTTCAGACTGCTCATGGTGGAAGTCTATGGATGTGCATGCCTATAGTGGTGGATTCCTTTGTGAGGGTCGTCCTCTCCATCCCTCCCCAACACCACGTGTCACGATGATCACCTTTCCCCGCGCTTCCCTGGAGGAGTATCACCCCGAGCTCATGTTAACACAGGGAGAATTGCATTTTGGTATTAGGCAGTGGGAATTCCCCATAGAGTTTCTCCACTGAACCACTGCTAGAATTCGCTTGTTGTTCCCTGCATGCCTAAAGTTAATAGAAACCTCATTGCTTCCACCAACACAACTGTAACAAAAACAGTTCAAAATGTAAGAGGTTTAACACAATAAAACCTTAATTCTCAATCACATGTCAATCCCATTTCAACATCTGGTGAGAATTGTGCTTTCCTCCCATGTGGGATTCACCAACCCAGGCTAAGTCCTGCTTGAAGCTCCTCCAGCCTGTAGGGCCCAGCGTCTCCTGCATTTACCTGGCAATTTTCAAAGAAAACAAAAACCAAAGAAGTAAACAACAAAACACAAACCAAAAGCAAAAAAAAAATACTGAATTTTGAATTCTTAATTCACTTGTGTTATGCCCTATACGAGTTTGTATTTAATTGCTGAGAGCGAAGCCCCATGTGGATGTGGGGGTGCAGAGGATAATGTCTGTTGGGGTAGGTACTCTGAGTGAAGGTACAGTACCATGACAAGTACCAATGAAGCTTGGTTGACAGTTAAATAGATGTCACAGAGAAAAGCGAAGTTTCACCTGACTTGGCCAGTGCCCTCTAATGGATAGATGCTGACCTCAGTGCCCACTTTTGTAGGTTCTACTTCTATCTAAGCTTTGGCTTTGGAGAGATCTGAATTTCTTAACAGTTTATCAATGTATTGAAAACGATATTTTATTTTATTTTTTCTGAGGCAGGTCTCTCTACATAGCCTTGACTGTCCTGTGACTCAATATGTAGACCAGGCTGATCTTGAACTCACAGAGATCCCCCTGTCTCTGCCTCCTGAGTGTGGGATTAAAGGTGTGTGCCACCATACCAAGATTAAGATATTTTGTTTTATTTTATCAAACTTTTTTAGTGTGTGTATTAAACTGACTTGTTATTTTTCTATCTTAATTCACTAAATTGAAAATTGAAGGTCAGTGTGTTAGATATTGTAATGAACGTGCCCACTGGTATCCCTAGAGCAGACACGGTAACCTAGTACACTGTGTGGCTGTGGGCGTCAGGAAAAGCAAGCATCATAGCTAGCCGCACCCGAGTGCATTTTTTAAGAGAAAAGTGGAAATCAGCTCAACATAAAGACTTCTATCAGGGAATCAGATCAATTCTCCATAGGAGGAGTGTTAGAACAGCCTAGAATCCTGAGCACCTATGACAGAAGAGAGGAAACTGAGAGTAACTGTGTAGTGCGAAGCCTATGCCCCTCACTCAGAAGTTTGAAAGCTGTCTTGTGGACCCTGGGGAGTCAATGAAGGGCTTTAGGCATGGTGGTAACTTGGTCAGGTTTATTTTTCAGCAGGTCTCTGTTAGACCTGTGTGGAATGGCCCAGAATGCTTCCAGACCACACTTGGCTTACACTACCTGCTCTCTTCTCTGTCCCCACTGTGCGAGTCAAAGTTTCACTAGGGATTATTTGGGGCAGTTCTTTTTTTGCAAGATGGTAATTTTCTTTCACTAGCAAGACTGTCTATCCTTGAGACCATGTCCTTCCATCTTAATTTTACTTCGTTTATAAACCTCAAAGCACTGGCATCCTGCTAGACACAGATTGAAATAAATACTCGGCTGACTAGTGAATTTTTTCATGATTTAATGGTCATATGTTGTTTCTCTAAATGGTAATGTAAACCAAAATGTTGTCATTTTTGTGTTTGTGGAAGAGTCATTTGATACATTTTTGAGGTAGCATTACGTTCTAGTGATTTGGTTTCTTATTACATTAGATTTTTGTGGTATTGCTGCTTGTCTCTTTATTGGATTTGCATAAACACTGGACTTATCTGTGTTCAGTTTTTGCATGTATGAGGAGGCCAGCAAAATAGGCACTATTCTCTGTGGCTAGGGGGCAGAGACAGTCTGTGAAAGTGAAGTACTGACTGCCTGAATGGAAACAGGACATGACCTTTCTCTCTTTATCCAGCTCAGGGACCAGGCCCCGCGTTGACACATGTTCTTGGAGGAGGAAATAGTAATGTGTTCATCATGCATGCTTTGGGGATTAAATCATACTCATCCGAGGGACAGGAAGACGGGATCTTTTAAAAACTGGATGACAGTTTGGACAAGCAGTGGGAGTGTGTTGTTAAATTCTGAGGAGCCAGCTCTTTGTTGAACTTAAAGGCTGGGGTTTGATTGCAGAACCCGGAGTCTTCTATACAATTCTTAGGAATTCCTTTTTCTGTCTGCCAAAATTTCCATATGAGGCCAAGAGACAAAAATTTATTTGCTAGGAAGTTATTAATGCATAAAGTGCTTTGAAGCATGAGTTCTGAGATGAGTAAAGTTGACAGCATCAGTAGTGAGAAGTGACTGTCGAGACTGAATGCACATCCACTGGGGTCTGTAAAGGAGAGAAAGTATAACTGACTGGACACCACCTTTATATTAAGAACTGTGACTGGCAAATCAGACTCTGTGACATTTTTGGTAGCTTTTATTGTTGTTGTTGTTGTGTTTTGAAAGAAGGTGAAGGTGGATGAGTATCAAAGTGGGAAGAATTGGGGAGAAGGGAAAGAATATAATCACAATGGATTGTATGAATATTTATGAATAAATGTGAATGTCAAGGATAAATAAAAACTGTGTTTGGAACTTTCATATTTAAGCATCGCAGCCCCAGGAAATCTTCATTTTATTCCTAAGAAATTTGAAGATTAGAGATTAAAGCACATGCCCTAAGATAGGTAGCTGAGAAGGGGCAGAATAAGGTTGAAATTCAGTTAGTCTCTCTCCAGTTCTGCTTTTTGATTTCTTTGTGAAGCTGCTATAAGCTTCAGAACCTACCTGATTCTACACTTACTTTCCTGTTCTAACCTTAGCCAGTTCTGACTCGGGCAGCAACCTCAGCTCCTAACAAACCACAGAGTAGTCAGAGAGCATGACTCTGCAGTTCCTGTAAACAGACGCTGATGGGCCATCGGAGCTGCTCTAAACATCATTGGCGGTCTGACTTTCTCCGTGTAGGTTCCCAGCTCGTAGCATCTGTCTTAACTATTAGATAGCAGTTCGGACGACCCAGGCTTGTAAATAACAGGCTGTTAGTTCTTACAGTTCTGGAGCTGGGAAGTTCTCGACCAGTGTGTCAACCTGATTGGATTCCAATAAGGGGCCTCTTCCAGGTAACAGACAACTGACATTTTGCTGTGTCCCCACGTGGCCTGAAAAGCTGTAGAGCCCTCTTGGGGTCTCCTTTACAAGACCATCCACCCTGCTCGTGAGGGCTTCACCATCACAGCCTGAGGACTTCCAAAGGTCCTGCTTCCTAATGCTCATCGTGAGTTAGGATCTCAATGTTCAAACTTCGGGGAGCACATCCATTATTATCGACCTCCTGGCTTTGGCTTTGTAAATGGCAGCCTGAAGCACTCAGCTCTTTGTAGTCTTTTTTTTTTTTTTGGTTTTTTAAGACAGGGTTTCTCTGTAGTTTTGGAGCCTGTCCTGGAACTAGCTCTTGTAGACCAGGCTGGTCTCGAACTCACAGAGATCCGCCTGCCTCTGCCTCCTGAGTGCTGGGATTAAAGGCGTGCGCCACCACTGCCCGGCTTCTTTGTAACTGAGCTCTGCTCCACATTGGAGCATGTATGTTTCACAGTTCCCCTCAGTGCCTGTTCCTTCCTTGGACATTAAAGCCACCCAGAAGCACATCACATGTCCTTGTTTTGTGCTCTTTTATTAGGAGGTTACATGTGGTCATAAGCGGGATGTGAAATGGTCATAAGAGGGACATGAAATGGTCATAAGAAGGACATGAAAGACCTTAGGGGGAAGAAACCAGCTTGTCCTGCATACAGACAGAAAAGCATGCCACTGAAGGTCGTAGGGAAGGACAGTGGAGAGAAGATTTAGAACCTTCCTATAATGGAATTAGAACTGTCAAACAAGGCAGAACAGGTGAACAGCTTAGGACTGGCTCATGCAGAATTTCAGGGAGCTTTAGGCTGATGTCTAGCTGCCTGGACCCCAGCCTGGGATGATTAATACGGGGTATAGTGTCTCTTTATTAGACAGAGTGGTGGTTCTGGAGTGGTTAACCTGCGGAAGACTTGCTGTGGGCCCTTCACCTTTCATGATTGGCTAGCTTACCTGAGAGAAGTCTCATGGTCAGTCTCTTGTAGCCAGGGAGAGTTTTAAAGATGTCGACGCATTGTAATATATACAATGGAAATATTCACGACACAGTTCTTGAAAGCATAGTTATCACTATGGGCATGCATCTATCGTCAAGGAAGTTTCTCTAGCTCCAGTATGTACCCTTCATGGCTTTTTGGTTTTCTCCATTGGTTTTCCATGATATGTCCCATCAGTCCAAAGTCAAATTTACATTAATATTAGATAGTCCCCTTTTATTGCTTCTTCAAGGAGGTCATCCTTGAGCCCTCCGGTCAGGTTAGTGACATGTTGTGTTTTTCTGTCATCACTTGAGAGGTATTTGTAAATTGCTGCCTCCCAAGGCAGGGCCTCTGCCATATTCATCTGTATCAAATATTATCTGGTGTCTGGTGCGTAGGCACCCAACACTTGCCGAACAGAGAAAAATGCATGGGCAGACTGAGAACCTCACTCTGCAGCCACTATGACCCCAGCAGATCCTTTTTCATCTGTGTCTTAGTTCCCTCACCTGTAAGTTGGGCATAGAGATAGGGTTGCAATGAGAATTGAGTTACAGCATGGGAATTCTTAGAGCCGAGCCTCATATGTGATCCATGGCAGGTGGAATCTTGCTGTTGACTGCGTCTCTCGGGGAGGAGTACCACTGTCCTCAGCCGTTTCCTGTTGCTAGTGTCACAATGCCATAGACTGGAAAAAAGATTTGTTTTGGCTCATGGTTCTGGTCCAAGGTTGCAGGGCTGCATGTGGCAGTGGCTTTAATGATGGTGAGTCCCAACAAGGTTCAGGACAGTATGTGGCAAAGGACAGAGAGTACAAACTAGTGTTTTTCTTCTTTCTCTTAATCACAGAGCCTCTGCTCTAATGATTTATCTAATTCTCATCTTCCCCCAAAGGCCCTTGCTCTATATAACCATATTTAGGTTAAATTTCTACTCCCTCCTTCTTTCCTTCTTTTCCTTCCTTCCTTTCATGAGCATGGTGTGTGTGCACGCTCATGAGCATGTGGATGTGAATGTGTGTGTGCACACGTGCTCAAGTACCTGTGCATATAAATGTGTGTGCATATTTGTGTGTGTCTGTATGTGTATGCATGCATGTGTTGAAATGGATTAATTAAAAATGCTGCGGATCCCTGGCAGCTGCAGTGGCAGAAATGCTGCAGCTCCCTGAACGGCAGCAGTGGGCAGCAGGTCCCAAGAGCAGCCAGTCCCAGGCAGGGACGGCTCAGTTTCCCAAGTGGCTGCAGCAGGCCACGAGGAGAGACAGACAGATGGGCATGCCACAAGACCACGCCAAAGGTCTCTGGAGGTGGCTGGTCCCAGGCAGGGAGACGTGGCGGGTGAGAGAAAGAGACATGGATAGGCATGCCATGCAGAGTGAGATTGGATATTTATTTAGTGGGTTATGGAAAGGAAGGGAGAAGGAAAGAAGAGGAGAGAGAGAGAGGAGAGAGAGAAGGGAGAGACAGAAGCTGCCTTTTCGAGAGGGAGACAGAAAGGCTGCAAACAGGAAGGAAGATCTGCCTGCCTCAGTGGACAGGGGTGGGGGGAGGAGTGGGGGTGGCTTGTCTCTTAAAGAGACAGAACAGATCATTACATTTGTATGTTCATGTGTGAGTGTGTGTGTGCATACATGTGTACCATAATTGCTCGAACTCAAAATGTCTTCTAGATTCTGGAAGTTCTTATAGTCCAGGATCATCTCTGTTTTAAAATGTCTGTTGCACTGAACCTGGCTGCACCTTGCCTGTGTCTGGTGAGAGAAGCCTTCCTAAGATTCACAGAGGGTCATCTTTCAGGAAGACAACAGGACCCAGTTGAAAGACATTGTCTTGAGGTACACAAGTTATTTTAGGGGTGGGGCAAACTAGATGTGGGTATGTCAGAATCCCTGGGCCTTCTTTCTCTCCAGCTTTAGCAGTGTGTTTCTCGAAGCAGTGTTCCTGAATTCAAACAGATGGGTCCTCTCCTCTATGGCTTATAACCTTAGCTTATCCTGGCTGCTGATTTAGGTTGCTCAGGTGACAGGTATTTAAATGGGAAAAGCCAAACCCCTCTAGGACATAGCAAACCAGTATTCTTATATGGAGGGCTTTCTCCTAAAAAATATCTTAGACTTGGGGTCAGTTTAGCCTGTTCTGCTAGTTTCCCTGGCCTGGATTGAGTCTTGCCTTCACTATATCAGACATGGGCATATCTTTGTATTTTCATGTAAAAAATAAGGGAAATTTCAGTAAATTTCATTTAAATAAAAAGCATGGAGGGGGGCATGGCAACCAGTTTATTGAAATAATTCATTCTTGACTGTCTTCAGTCTCTAAGGAAAGGGTTTATTGAAATAATTCATCCTTGACTGTCTTCAGTCTCTAAGGAAAGGGTTTGAGACAATTCTTTCAGCAAGTCAGTTCTTTCCTTTTCTTTTTTTCGAGACTGGGTTTTCCTGTGCAGTTCCTGGCTGTCTGGAACTCCCTCTGTAGAGCAGGCTGGCCTTGAACTCAGAGTACCGCCTGTCTCTTCCTCCCGAGTGCTGGGATTAAAGGCATGCTTCTTAAAGTGTGTCTGAAGGAGACTTCAGGATCAACTTTTGCTTCATCAGGAAGTCCATTATGTCAGGACACTCTTGACGTGGAGCCACGAAGAGGCAGGGCATGGGATGAGGGGCTTACAGAGTGGCCCATTTCCTGTAGACATTTTGGAAAGTAGTTAAATAAGTAAATTAGCCTGGTTCTGTCCTGACTTGTCTTTCCTCAGAATTGGCAAATGTGTGAAAGGGATGACATTATTTAAATTTGTCTCTGCCTTACAAATATTGGGTCAAAAAATTAGAAAGGCTGTACTTTCTGCACCACAGTGAGTAGCTGGTGCCAACCCCACTCTGCCCAGGCTCAGGTTCGGTAGTGTCTGCATGCCTTCCTCTATAGTATGGCACCCGCGTGCTCATGGCTGTCTGGGCAAGAGCGCCTTCTCTACAGTCTGGCGCCCCGCGTGCTCATGGCTGTCTGGATGAGAGTGCCTTACTCTACAGTCTGGCACCCCACGTGCTCATGGCTGTCTGGGTGAGAGTGTCTTCCTCTACAGTCTGCACCCCGCGTGCTCATGGCTGTCTGGGTGAGAGTGTCTTCTCTACAGTCTGCACCCCGCGTGCTCATGGCTGTCTGGGTGAGAGTGTCTTCCTCTACAGTCTGGCTCCCCGCGTGCTCATGGCTGTCTGGGTGAGAGCGCCTGCTCTAGCAACCTTAGGAAACTTCCTAAATGAAGAAACTTTCAGAAAGGCAAGTTTTGGGCAAGTCGGGGTAAGGAAGAGCACTCACGAGAAAGGGTTAATGTTTTTCAAAATGTTGCCTCCTCGCTGGCAACACTACACCTCTGCACACCATGCTGGTCTCTCTACTGAATGCTGGCTGGTCACTAGGTCCCTCCTCCCCCACCCGCCACACTACAGTTCTCGCCCATTGTGGTGCCTGTATCCTAGCACTCAGGAAACTGAGATAGGAGGACTCAGACTTACCCTGTCTCAACAAAAGAGAGGTGCCCTTGCCCGCCCCCTCCCTCCCTCCGTCCCTCCCTCCATACCTCCGTTTGTCCCTCCCCCCTTCCTGTATTAGTTATTTGAAACGCTTTGAAAGAAGCAACTTTAGGGAACAAGGACTTTTTGGCCTGTAGTTTGAGGAGACACAGTGCATCATGGGAGGAAGGGAGGGAAAGCATGTTGACAATGGGAGCTATTTGTTGACTATGGCAGCCCAAGAGTTAGGCAGCTGGTCAACATCACCTCTGCAGTCATGAAGCAGGGAGGAGTTGACTGGGGCAGGAAGTGGGGCTTGACTATAACCCTCCAGGTCCACCCTCCAGTGACAGACTTTCTCAAGCTAGGCCCCACCTCCCAAAGGTTCTAATTTATGACCTTTCAAGGCGGTTCCACAGCCTGTGGGGAGGGCTTCATTACAGCACTCTTTCTCCTCTCCTTTTTCTGTCTCCCTCCTCCCCTGTCCCGTTCCTCTCTACTGAGCTGTTTCTTTAATGCATATCTGTTGTCTTAATTGTGGTTTGCTTGTTTGACGCCCTTGTCTAGTAGACAAGTTCCTAGCATGAAGCACTGCACTGTTTTGCTCACAGCTGTGTCCTTACAATGTTGAGCTGTTTTGTTGAATGAACAAACAGATAGTGAACACACGAGCAAGGCCATGGGCAGATCCGTAACTCTCTTGGTGTGTCAAAGTGACGATTTCTCTCGGGATAGGAAGCGTTTTCTCTGACATCATAAAAGGACATACCCAGGGCTCCGAGCCTTGAGTTTCATTGTGGGACTTATGCTGACTGATAATAAGGAAACATTACAGTTTGACTGGATTTCCGAGAATCAACAACATACATACATAGTGGAAACAGTAACAAAGAGACAAACAACCAGTGAAAGGCGTCTTCAGTAAGCAGAGGGCTCCTCCCACCCTTGTTGACCCTCATGGGTGGCTGTGTTTACAAACTTGAGCATTGCTGCCTCAAGCATTCATTTCCAGCAAGATAAATGCCATGCCAGAACAAATCTGAATTGTCTCAGAGTAAAGTTGACCCAGGCATTTAAACATGACAGAAAAAGAGACTGGAACATTATGATGGGGGGGGGATCATGTTTTATCAGGGTAGGAGGAGAAGTTTTTAAGGACTAATTGGGAGTGCAGGAGAGTCGAGGAGGCAAAAAGAGCCAGGAGTCCGAACAAACAGGTGCTATACCATTTCCCCAGAGAAGTTCAAACAGACACTGCTGTCAGGAATGAAGTGAGGGATTCCCAGGGGAATTCCACCACGGGCTCCATGAACACCTACTCCATGAACAGAGTATGAAAGCCCTTGGTATAAAGCATGCACATGGAGACCAGTAATCTCTGAGTGGAGGGTGGACAGCTGTTTCCTGTGGCAAGCAGGGAAAGTAGGGAAGATGCAAAGGCTTTGCTGGGCCAGACCCAAACCTCAGAGCCATAAGACCTGAAGGACAAGACTGGGAAGACATAGGGGAACAGACCAAAGTGTTCATCCCTGCATGTTGCATTTTGTGTTATTGTGTAAACAAATATATAGTTTCCTGATAAAGTATTCCCACACTACTCACCCAAACTCTAGTCCTTGTAGGACCATGGAAACCATGTAGTCAGTAATTTGTCATTTGTCACCTTAACCAGGGGGTCGGTTCAGCCTTTTGCTGCTGCTTTTCTTAATTTGTTTTGATGCATATAATAAAATATATAAGTGCAGATATATTTTTTGCAATGGAGAAATTCCATGGACTCATGTTACTTCCTTCCTATTTTTCAGCTCAGCCTTAATAGGCAGAATGCTTATGCATTTAGTGTTCTGTTTAACTTCATTTTCTGTACATTTATGAGCAATAGCAGTGCACAGCCCATAGTAGGCACTTCATTGATATGTTAAGCGAATGGATGAATAACATATGTGAAAGTGCATTCTCTGGCTCAGCAAACTTGTGCTCCTTCCAAACACTGACAAAAGTCAGTATGTCAGGAATGAAGAGGAAAGCATCATGGATTTTGTGTCTAAGCACAATGGGTTTAAATGTGGTCCTGACATCTTCTGGCTGTGTAAACTTTGGTCAGGAGTTAATCCTTCAAGTCTTAGCTTTAAAAAAAAATCTAGAAGATGTGTATATTATACCCTTATAGGAAGATGGACATACAATGTACACATACCATTTAGACAAAGGCCAGCACACAGCACAGGCTCATTAATATTGCTTCCAATTTTTCTCTTCTCTAGTTCACTCAGATTGACCACAAAACCAGTGGTATTTGGTTCTTTGAAAAGTCTTTACTTTTTTTTCAAGACATATTTTAATTTTAACTGTGTGTGGGTATGGGTGTGGGTGGGTATGTGTGCATGACTTCAGGCGCCCATGGAGGCCAGAGGAAGGGGTTGGATACCCTGAGCTGGAGGTATAGGTGATTGTGTATTGGTTATTTTTCTACTTATTTATTTATCTATCTGTTTATTTATTTATTTTGGGGACCCGCCACCCAGCTCCCAAATGAATCACATGCAGACAGACCTTTTATTGCTTATAAAAGCCTGGTCTTAGCTTGGCTTATTTCTATCCACCTTTTCTTTTCTTAAATTATCCTGTCTGTCTTTTGCCTCTGGGCTTTTATCTTTCTTTTACTTCTGTGAACTTCCTTTACCTCTTTCTCCATGGCTGGCTGGGTGGCTGCTAGCATCCCCTCCCTTTGTTCTCCTCTTGCTCCTCCTTCCCTCCTCCCAGAGTTCTCCTTCGTTTGGTGTATCCTCTCTGCTTGCCAGCCCACCTATCCTTGCTCCTGCCTCCCTATTGGCAGGTCAGCTCTTTATTAGACCATCAGGTGTTTTAGACAGGTAAAGAATCACAGTTTCTCAGAGTTAAACAAATGCAGCATAAATAAAAGCAACCCAGCTTTACATCATTAACCAACTATTGCAGAGCATAAACAAATGTAACACATCTTGAAATAACATTCTACAACAGCTGTAAGCTATCTGAAGTAGGTGCTGGGAACTGAATCCAGGTCCCCTGCAAGAGCAGAATATGCTTTTAACCAGTGGACCATCTTTCCAGTTTCCGGAAAATAATCTTTAATAAACTGAAGTAATGTAAAAAACAATTGGCATTTGCCAATTCCAGGTATATATTTGTGTTCCCTGTGTCTTTTACATACTTAAATATTAAATTTCTAAGATAATTAGCTGTAAAGACATTATTAGAGAAACCATCTAAAATTAACTACTACCTTAGTGAATGGAGGACGGCAAATTGACTCATTCCATTTACATGGAGCTATCCTTGTCCATTAGTTCTCATGAGCATCTGTGCTAACATGTCTCTACCTTGGAGTCTCCAGTTTAGTGTGAATACAGACTTATTTGATATTATTATGCCACTATCTGGGCAAGTAAAAGGAAATCCATACTTGCAAGGGGCCAGAGCACATTTTATCTGAATGTAGGGGATTAGGAAAGAGTAATGGAGGATGTTTAGAAGTGGTGATATGTAAACTGGCACCTGGAGAATGAACGGGGGTGGGTGTGATCCTCACCAAAAAGAGCATGCGTGTAGGTTAGAGAGCGACAGGAGAATTGGAGCAGCTCAGTAGAGATGGAGAGCAAGAGCAAGGAGGGGCCAGACCATGGCTCGTCATACAGGGCTCCTGTCTCTGGGGCAGATTTAACCACAAAACCATCAGGACCTGCTCCCCATCTGCTGCCGTTGGTGAGGTTTCACTCTTTAAAGCGTTATTTTTACTTTTTAATCTATCTACATATATATCTATGTATCTATCTATCTGTGGTGTGTGTTTGTGTGTGTGTGGTGTATGTACACGAGTGCTGGTGCCTGTGGAGAGTCTGATGCCAGAAGAATCAGATGTCCCTGGATCTGGAGCTGCTGTAAGCCATTGACATGAGTGTAGTGAGATTTCATTCATATTTTAATAAATAAAACTGGCCTGAAGTTCAGAGAGTAAAACAGCTACACCGATCAGCCTCACAGACCAGACAATGGTGACACACACCTTTAATCCCAGTAGCCATGCTAGTTTGCCATGGAAACTGGCGGCAGTGATGCACGCCTTTAATCCCAGCCCTAGAGAGGAATATAAGACAGGAGACAGCTCTCACACACAGTCTCATTCTGAGATTCCTGGAGGCAGGATTGCCATTTCAGACTGAGGTAGAGGTAAGAGCCAGTGGCTGGCTGTTTTGCTTTTCTGACCTTCAGGTTGAACCCCAGTTTCTGTCTCTGGGTTTTTATTAATTGTGCTACACATGGGTACTGAGAATTGAACTCTCAGGTCTCTGTAAGAGCAGTGCTTGCCCTTAACTACTGAACCATCTCTCCAACCACTCAAGCTGATCTTTAAAAATTTACTATTATGCCATGTGTGGTGGCACATGCTTCTAATCCCAGCACTCAGGAGGCAGAGGCAGGCAGATCTCTGTGAGTTCGAGGCCAGCCTGGTCTACAACGTGAGTTTTCACAGAGAAATCCTGCTTGAAAAGCAAAAACAAACAAAATCCAAAAAACCCCACCAAAGCAACACCTCCTAAATTATTATTGTTTATTATTATTATTTTATATGTGTGGGAGCTCATATCACAGCACGTGTGTGCAGGCAAGAGGGCTACTTTGTAGAGTTTTCTGTCTGTCCTCCTTTATGTTCTAGGCTGGATGGCAAGCACCTTCACTTGCTCAACCATCTCACTAGCCCAGGTCTCACTTTTTGTATTCAGGTTGTCAGTTTAGGAACCGATAATTCAGAGTCTGGTGTCTGGTGGAATGCCATGTTTTCTGGGGAGTCTGGAATCATTGTTGCTATTTTTTTTTCAGCAGACAGAAATGTATGTTACATCAAGTGAATAAAATCAGCATAGAAGTTCTGTCTCCTCTAAATTTTCAATCAGTGAACTGGTGGAAGCTGGCCTGAGCCAAAGTGCCTTGGCTGTTCTTGTCAGCAGAAGGCATTGATAGAGGCTTTTCTGAGAAGCAGACCTGAAGATAGTTGTTTGGAACCTCACCTATAGGTAAAGGAGCATTGCAATGCAAAGCTAACTTTTTTCCTTAGCCAGCTGGTTGTCCTCTTACATCAGACTGATGTTTGCGAACTTGCTCTCGAGTTGTTGAAACTAATAAGTGGCTTTACAATCTGGGAGATATTTCTTTTTAACAAAGCCAATGGTATTATCACACGGCATCAGGACATTGACATTTGGAACACAATTAATTGCACTGGGGCAGAGACAAAGGATGATTACATTCTGATGGCAGTCATTTGCAATATCTGATCATGTTCAAAAGCAGGGCCATTACACAGGGTTTCAAAATGGAAAATAAACGGGCCAGACAATTCGGTATACAGCTAACCATCTGGTGACCTCGCCTGTGACTCCTCGGGGAGGAAGTCGATAGCAAAACTGATGATCTGAGCTTGTGACTTGCCCAGAGTTGCAGAATAACATCATTATACTCTAATTTTCAACTATTGTTTCATAGACTTAGTTTTTAAAATTCTATAAGATTCCCAAAGACTACGCTTTACAAATTTAATTATGAGACTAAGCTCCTGGCCATTCTCTTCTAATCTGAGAGTATACTTTTTAATTGTTCTGCTGGTTTTTACTTTGTTTTATTTTGGGTTTTTTTTGCCATTGTGGGAAAAAAATGACTGTAGGGAGGAAGATTTATTTTCTTCACAATGTCAGGGGTGCAGTTCATTGTGGTGGGGAGGATGTCATCATGCTGGGGAGGATGTCATCATAGTTGGGAGGATGTCATCATAGTGGGGAGAATATTATCATGATGGGGAGGATGTCATCGTAGTGGGGAGGATGTCATGATGGGGAGGATGTCATCGTAGTGGGGGGATATCATTGTAGTGGGTAGGATATCATCATAGTGGGAAGGATGTCAT
>PVIU01002006.1:29566-187072 GCA_004026605.1 Ondatra zibethicus
TGGGGAGGATGTCATCATGGTGGGGAGGATGTCATCATGGTGGGGAGGATGTCATCATAGTGGGAAGAATGTCATCATGGTGGGGAGGATGTCAGTAAAGTGGGGAAAATGTCATAAGGAGAAGATGTCATCATGGTGGGGAGGATGTCATCATGGTGGGGAGGATGTCATCATGGTGGGGAGGATGTCATCATGGTGGGGAGGATATAGTAGCAGAGAAGCTCACCTCATAGTGTCCAGGAAGCAAAGGGGGTGCCTGCACAGCAAAGTTTCTCATTTTCTCCTATTTTATTCATGCCCCCAGCCGTGGGATAGTGACACCCATCTTCAGGACATCTCATCTTGTAGTTTTCTGGAAATCCCCCTATGTGGCTATCTCCAGGGTGTGCTTCACTTAATCTGCCACCTGCAATGGTTAGGGTGGTTTTAACGGTCAACTTGACACAATCTAGAGTCTCCTGGGAAGAGAGGCTCAGTGAGGGACTGTCTGGGTTAGACTAGTATGTCTACAGGAGATGATCTTGACAATGTTAACCAAGGTAGGACAACCCAGCCTGTAAGTGGTCAGTGTCCCCAGGGGCTGGGGCCTCACTATATGTATAAAGAGGACAAAGAGAGCAAAGCAGGAATATGCAAGCATGCACGCCTTCTTTCTGCTCCTGACTGTGTACGCATGTAACCGACTGTTTCAATTCCTGCCTCTGACACCTTCTCAGTGATAGAGTGCATCCTGGAATTGTGAACGAAAATAACCCTTTCTCAGCTCAGGCGTGCCCTTTTCAGGGTATGTAGTTCTAGCAGCGGGAAACAAAACCAACACAGCATCTCTCAGTCCCATCAACTGACAATCGAGATTATCGTGGCTATTGTTATTTGAATTCTTTTGATGACAGCCCTCCCTCCCTTTGCTCTCACTCTTATCCCCACCCCCGCTAACATTTCATCTGGAAGTGAGGCGCTTGAGGGGCAGATCACCTTATTATTCACTTTCTATGTCCAAGAATATCTTTAACTTACAGGTTTGGGGACCATTCCTTTTAAATGCCTCCACTTTTATCCTTCACTCCTTATATTTAACGAACTCAGTAGTTCTAAACAGGATTGTTTTATTTTTGGCTCCATTTCTATCCCACATGGTGGCTTTTAGCTGGATCTATGGAATCTTGTTCTTAGAGGAAGGTCTGAGGCCTTGTTGTAAATGAGGGTCCAACCACCAGAAGGCTCAACTGGGTACATCAGCAGAATGTGGCTTAGGGTTATTGGCAGCGCCTTCTGTTTGGAATTCTATAGAGAAGAAAAGAAGCCATGTCCTCTAAGAGACAGCTGGGAAAGTAGGGAGGGAGGAGAGGAGGCCCTGAAGATCAGCACGAGTCAGAGGACGTTGACAGAATGGGGCTTTTCTTAGTGACCTCATAAATAAGTGATAAGGGAAAAACTACTCACAAGCTAAGGTTTTATTAAGTTAAGAAAGATAATGTTTAGATATATTTTTTAATGGTGTAAGAGATTTGGAGACCTTATCTTGTATAACATGTGTCCTGTTCTTTGTGGGTATCAACAGAGAAAATGTGGGTTGCCTTGAGAGCCACAGGAGTTAGGAAGACTGGAGAACCCAGGATGAAGAGGATCTACAGTCCATAGCCTGTCCTCACCTGATGGGCTGTGTGCTATCCGTGCTTCAGTCACATAGCTTGGGCTTGAGTTCAAAATATACATGGTCAGCTCTTGGTCATTTTTTGGAGGGAGACACACTTTTCCACACATTACCAAGTCAATCTCAGTGTTTAGAGAATCAACTGTAATCCCTGAGGACTGTATTCCAGCCTCGTTTGAAGACAAATGGACAGTGATGGGGAAGCAGTTTCTAAAAGAAACAATTCTGTTTCCTGGCAGAGTTGTATACTTGGTACTGCTAGATTGGAGCCTCCTGTTGACTCTATTTCAGTCCTTCTAGAGACACCTGCCAGGGGCTGGAGCAGCAAAGTGGAACACACCCCTTCTACCACATCAGACTTCCAGCAGGAAGTGAGCAGAACAGCTACCTATCTGTGGAGGGAGGTGGCAAAGATTTAAAGCCACAATTTGTATTGTTACAAAAACAAACAAATAAACAAAACCCAAAAAACCTCTTTTATTCTCCTGTGAGTAAAGAGATTTCATTCGAAGGCCTTAAGAAGACTCCAGTGTTAATCCTAGGGTGTTGTGTGTGGCAGCCCCCAAAGTTAATTCTAATGTGCTTCAGATACTGCACAGATAGTGCACAAATTGTTTCATATTCATTATTTTGTGGATTGTGTTAGAGACTTTAAAGCCAAGCAGCAAGACACAGAGATGAGGAAGACTGTTGGTAATTTTGTATGTTTTTATGAATAATGGGGAAAACATCTGTGTCATACTCTATGACCCAACCATAAAAAAAAGAAGCCTGTGTGTAGGTGAGTAATCTGTTTGTGCAAAGAGAGCTGGGCCAGGTTGAAGAACTACCAGTTTAGAAGAGAGAAAAGTAGTTAACTAGCATGAAAGATGCCCAGGTCCAACACAGCTCAATGCTGATTCAGTTTAGGTTTTATATAAAATCCCTGGTGAGAGATGAAGGATATGAATTTGGCAGAGTTCATACTGAGTACCATTTCTTTTCTAGGGGAGCCCCTGTGAGCCCGTAGAACATTTGTACTCTGCTAAATTAACTTTTTTTTCTTCTTCAGGGAATGGTTGCATTGGGAAAGCGGGTTCATGCTATGATAGCCTACTTAAGAAATGGGTTTTCTGAACACATGACAGTTTGCTGCTTAGTAATTAATCTAGAAGTTGTACACATCTGTAAAATGTTGTTTGGTGTTGTCATTACTCATTTTTTTGGAACAAGTGCCAGGTGATGCAGTTTTAATGTCCCTAACATGTTTTGTGTCATTTTGCAATAGCATGGTAAATCTGAATGAACGCACCTTCTACCTTGGACCAGTGCCCCTTGTCATCAAAGGCATCCAATTTGACCTCAACAGCTGCTCAGGTTGAGGGATACAGGATGTGACCATGAAACAGATCAAAGCTAATTGGCCTGTAGGGTAAGCAGGCTCATGACCTTGGCCTTATAAGTTCTGGCTTTAACTAGTTGAAGTCACCTGCCCTGTGGGCAGGTCATCTTCCTTTCCTGGAGAAGCTCCAGTATTTAGAAATTATCCAACGAGGTTTGTCATCTTGTTGATCCATCTTCCTACCCCAGTGAGGAATGCTTGGAAGATGAGTGAGATGGGAGAGTCTGAAATTCTCAGATTGGTATTTGGGGGCCACTGTCAGGTAGACAAAAGAAGATTAGTCATGCCCGTGTGACAGAATTTGTTTCCAGTCAGTGCCAGAGGGTGTTTCACTCATTTAAATGTTGATAACCTCTGCTCTATCCTGGAAGTCACCGAAGTAGGTTTGAAGCAATAGAATGCCTCAGTGTGTATTTTGTGCAGATATTGAGAGACCCTCTCAGTAAAGTGGCCTCTTCAGTCTCAACTTTACCTCCCATCTTAGAAACAATGTCAAGTTGGCACACACAGACCAATTCTTACAACCACTATATAATGGATTATTGTGCATCATATAGACATACTATTTTTATATAACCAGTCCTGGGGCTTGGAGACATTTTGATGTATTTTTAAACACCATGACAAATTATGCTTTAATAACCATTTCTCTATCTTTTACTGAAATGTTCTGTGAATCCATAGGGTAAATTCCTAGCAGTGACATGACTCCTTCATTGAGGAAATGGCTTTTTTATTTATTATAAAATTTATTCACATTTTTAGCACTGGGGATGGAACCCAGGGCCATGTTCAAGCTAAGAAAGCACTCTAACTCAGTGATTCGTTGTATCCTTTTTTTTTTTGTTTGTTTTGTTTTGTTTTTCGAGACAGGGTTTCTCTGTAGCTTTGGAGCCTGTCCTGGAACTAGCTATTGTAGACCAGGCTGGACTCGAACTCGCAGAGATCTGCCTGCCTCTGCCTCCCTAGTGCTGGGATTAGATTCTTTGTATCCTAAAGAGAACTAAATTCTCAGGTTTGGATAGAAAGCAGCCTTCATTGAATCCAGGCTAACAATGGTATCAGGATGTGCTTTTAATAGTGATAAATATTGCCAAATCATGCTCTATAAACCTTGTGTCCATTTTCATTCTCAAGAGTATAAACATGTGTTTTAAATAGGTGGAAAAGTGTCGCCTTCTCAGACACATGTAACTAGTTTCTGCTTTTATTCTTAAACTCCTGCCTGTGGTTTAGCTTCTAGACATCTGATATATAAAGAAATGATGTTCTAACTACCCCTCTTGCCTCAAGGCTTCATCCAGCTGTAAAGCTAACAAGAGCATCACACTTTAAATGTCCCCACACACTGGCCTCAAGGAAGCCAGGACTCTCGTTCCAGGAAGAGCATCTCAGAGAAAAGAACTGACACCCCATGCTAACCCAAAGAAGACATGGGGCTTTGAGAGGTAGCCACCAGCTCTGTTGCCTTGACACAGTTCCATCCAGTCTGTGAGCATGAGAGACTTTTCTCTGCCGCTTCCAAACGAACTCAGCAGGGTTGTGGAGCTCATCTCCCAGAAGGGCGTGCTGAGGGCGTGAGTAATCACTTGAGGGCACTTTGAAGCATGTCCAGTCATAAATGCCCCTCCATAAAACCTGATTCGTGATGTCTGTTTGGCATTATGGACCTCCTGACCATCGAGCCTTTGGAGTTGATGCTCTAGATCTGGGCACTGCATATTTTTACATACAGTCAAATAGCAACATGACACGTGAAAGCCATCCGAATGTCAGTATTAAGGAATAGTGTAGACAGGAGACTGTGATTGGATTATAATTATTTTTGCTGGGATTGTGATCCAATCTTTTCCCCAGAGGTTTGGTGGGATTGCTGTCCTATTTTCTTTTCTTTTCTTTTTTTTTTCTGAATTTCTAAGAAAGCTGTCCTATTTTCTTAAGTATCTGAAAATTCTAAGAGAAAATCTAGGGGGAAAGTACAGAATAACGATACACAGTAAACATCGTGCTGCCTACTCCGGTGGTACGGCATTGATGTTGCAGGAAAGCAGCGGGGTCTCCTTGCCTAGATCTCCTTGCTGTAAGGAACAAGAGGTGTTGTGTTGTACTGGATGCCAGGACTAACTTCATCCATTTTACCCACACTTGGAAACCTCTACTTGTATGAACTAGTGTGGGTCTCCTGTGCCTTTCCCCGGGTTCTACAGGACACTGAGGGGCGGGTAGAGCTGTGCTGCCATGCTTGGCGGGTGGTGGTGAATGGCTGGAGAAAGCTAAGCACTCAGGGTGAGCTTGGTCAGACACAGGCTGTGGACTCCCGCTGCGAGATTAAGCCAAGCCTCCTTTGCCTTTTCCTCCCGGTTCACCAGCTTCCTCTTTCTCACTCCTAGATGTTGCTCTGCTAAGTAATCAGCCATGGATCTTATTCCCTTGATATTTATATCCTCAGTGAAATAAGACATGTAAAATAAGAAAGAATGCAATAAAATTCCAAAATGATGCCTCGATAATGGGTCACAGGAGATCAGAGGAAGATGGAATTTCCAGCCAGTGTAGGGATATATTATGGTCTGTCTTGTTTTTGAGCTTACTATTTATTAGGAATGTCTAAGTGGGATGGAATGGAAGAAAACCTTCTCTAAACTTTGGGGTTGGCAGGACTAAACTGGGGAAGTCTGTAAACATGGGGCATGGGGGGTGAGGTGACTTGGGCTGGAGTGAAGGGTATACAAACATATGAGGAAGAATTTTTCATGGCCTGCCAGGGCTCTAGCCTCTATGGCTTTGAATGTCTTTTACTGTGGTTTCAACTATTGTTAGCAGTGGTGGGGCTCACCACAAGCAGCAGAGGATAGATCTGCACAGTTCAGGGCAGGAACTTCAGGAAGTCTAAGCTGGCAGGCCAAACACTAGAAGGGGTTGCAGAAGAATGTGGCAAGATGACAGGCCAGCACCCAGGCAAATAGAGTTGGCATTGGAAGGGGGAAGGAAGGTTCAGGGACGGAGCCGTGTGGAAACAGGTGGCACTTGGAAGTATAATCAGGAGCGAGGGAGTAAAATGTGTGTATGCAGTTAGCGGGCTCCAGACACTGGGCTTGCTTGGGTTTGTGGGCTGACTTCCAAGATCTGGGAGGAGAGGGCAGGATGGAAAGTGAGAAGCTGGGCCCCAGCCACAGAGGGAGCAGGCAGAAATCCAAGCCAGGAGTCAGGCCTGGAACATGGGGCCTGTCTAGCAGAAAAGATGGCTGGATGCTCCATTCCAGAGTGCTGAGCCAAAGGCTTCTCATTCCTTGTGCTTATAGTTATGACTGATCTTAGCTGCTGGGCTCACAGGTGGGAGCAAAGAGGTCCAGCTGTGTGGAGAGAGTACGGCTGGCTAGAGTTTGGGCTTTGTTTGGTAGGCAAAAAAATGAGCACAGGGAATCTCTCAACTGGACTATTTTAGGGAGATGGTTTGAGCCTGGTGTGGGAAATGAGCTGGAATGAAATGAAGCTTCACCTGTGGCAGATTTTTCCATTCCCCTTCTTTGTTAGTGAGAGTTCTCTAGGGAATGTATGTATGTATGTACAGTTATGTTCATTTATATACATATAATATATACATATATAAAGATTTTATTAAATTGGCTTACACTGAAATAGTAACAGCAATAACAGTAATAGTTGCCTTATACACCTGAGAAGAGGAGACCCTGGCAGGAGCTTGGTCCTTGAGTCTGGGCCCTCAGTGGTTAGGACACCCCCACAAATGATGGCCTCATACTAGAGAGGCTGAGGCCTTGCTAGTTGCTCAGTCAACAAAACTAGGTGCTTTTGAGTCACAATTTGACACCAAAACCCCTGGTCCTTAGTGATGGAAGCCTGGGAGTGCTGGGTCTAATATCAATGAAGGAATAGGCAACAGGCACAGCAGGACAAATTAGTAAAGCAAGAGGGAAGGCCAAGAGGGAAGAAGAAGAGGAAGAGGAGGAGAAGGAGGAGGAGGAAGGGGGGAGGAGGAGGAGAAAGAGAAGGAGAAGGAGAAGGAGAAGAAGAAGAAGAAGAAGAAGAAGAAGAAGAAGAAGAAGAAGAAGAAGAAGAAGAAGAAGAAGAAGAAGAAGAAGAAGAAAGCCTTTCTTGTGCTGTGTCCTTTTTTTTTTCTGGACTGCTCCTAGAAGGTGCTATGCACATTTGGGGTGTTCCCTCCCACATCAGTTAAGGCAGTTAGGATAACTCTTCCAGGGAATTCCAGCCTGTGGCACACTGAGGAAGAGCAACCAGCACACCTTCCGAAGTGTGGCCCCCCCCCCCCCCCGTCATTTCCCATCGCGCATCCTTAAACCCCGGGGGGCAGAAGACTGATAACATTACAATCACTAAGAAGTAATTCTTAAAAATGGCAGCGTTATCTGTCCCTTTCCACTTTCTGAGTGGGGCCTTAAAAAAGTTGAACTTACTGAAGTGGCTTGCAAGGCATTTCCCTGGAGTGCTGGTTTGACCCTTGCCACACTGTGGTCAGTCTCTGGTGCGCATGCTCTCTCATACAGTCTCATTTATTTATGTGTTTTATTACATTTATTTCATGTCTGTGTGTGTGCTTTCTCATGCCACCATGAGCATGTGGAGGTCAGGTGTGTGTGTGTGTGTGTGTGTGTGTGTGTATGTGTGTGTGTATGTGTATATGTGTGTGTGTGTATGTGTGTATGTGTGTGTGGGTGTGGGTGTGTGCTTTCTCATGCCACCATGAGCATGTGGAGGTCAGGGGTGTGTGTGTGTGTGTGTATGTGTATATGTGTGTGTGTGTATGTGTGTATGTGTGTGTGTGTGTATGTGTGTGTGTGTGTATGTGTGTGTGTGTATGTGTGTGTATGTGTGTGTATGTGTGTGTGTGTGTGTGCTTTCTCATGCCACCATGAGCATGTGGAGGTCAGAGGACAGCTTGTAGTAGTTGGTTTTCTTCTTCTACCATATGGGTTCTGGGAACAAACTCAGATCATAAGGCTTAGCAGCAAGTGGCTTTCTATCTACCATCCCTATTCATTTATTTAATTGACATAAGGTCTAATATATCCTGGGCTGGCCTTGAACTTACTATGTAACTGAGAATTGTCTTGAGTTCCTGATCCTCTTGTCTGTTCCCCAGTGCTGGGATTGCAGGCCAGCACCACCACGCCTGACTCATGAGGGATTCAAGCAGGGTTTTGTGCATGCTAGGCGAGCATGCTACCCACTGAACTACGTCTTCAGCCCTGCTCAGGTCTATTGAACATGCATGAAACACTTCTGCATGAAGTCTTGCAGTGATCTGTCCCAAAGATCGTGGCTCCCAGACTGCACTCTGGCTCATGGGGCCCTTCTCATCCTTCAGGTGTGTCAGATGACTTTCCGTGGGGGAATTACCTTTGTTCTCGTTGGCGTCCATGCCTTCATCTCTGCTGTTCCTAGGCCGATCTGAACCCTTCTCCACTTTTCATCTTCCGGCTTTTGCTTCCCGTTGCAGTCATAGCTTTAGACGTGTCTGAATGCGGTGCCTCTCCTGGAAGCCAGGGATCCCCGCTACAGGACAGCATTTCTCATGAGACTGGTGAGGACAGTCACTTGGCTTCCCTTTCCTTTGGACTGTAAGTTCTTCTTTGTTTTTTTACCTCTTCTCATCTCGCTCATTCGACCTTTTCTTTCTCTCTCTCTTCTTTTGACAGGGGGGTGTGTGGTCTTGCCATGGTGCTCACACTGGTGCAGCATAGCTGAGACTACAGATCTGCAGGACTCTGCCCAGCTTCAGACTATAAGACTGAGATCTTGGTTTCCCATGCACACGCAGTTCCTACCTAGGATGTTAGCTGCCTGCATGCCTCTGTGAGAGAGCAAATGGCATGGTCACAGGCAGTCATGCGCCTGCGCCAGGTTGGTGGCACTGGAAGAAGCTAGAAAACCCTTGAGAGAGCCATTGATAACCTACTTCTTGAGTACTGGTAAATGCGTGGCTGCACCTCCTATTACTGGGGGGAAATGAAGCACTATTGTCCTCCCTAAAGTGCTGAAGCTCACAAATAATGGAAATAGTATATACTAGCAAAGGTGTTACTACATAAATGACCTGAGGAGAAAAACTGTCTTTTGAAGTTGCTGTATTTGGAGTCAAAACACTTGGAGTTTTAACTGTGGTCCAGCATTTATGTTGTATGTGCTATTGATGTTTCTGT
Source organism: Ondatra zibethicus (assembly GCA_004026605.1). Taxonomy (NCBI): domain Eukaryota; kingdom Metazoa; phylum Chordata; class Mammalia; order Rodentia; family Cricetidae; genus Ondatra; species Ondatra zibethicus. The sequence continues at coordinate 38,784 of PVIU01002006.1, forward strand.
TTCTTGTGACATAAAATGGAAAGTGAGAGACGGTCAAGAGGACATGTGCAGCACGCAGTATGACTCACAGAATGCCCTTGGGGCACAGTGGGCAATGATGTGACTGAGACAAGTGACCTTCTCCCCTCTATGTGATCTATGACGATCCCACGTTAGACCCCTAACTTTGGATCACACCTTTCTCTGCTTGGAATCCTCTCATCTTCCATCCTGTGCAGCATCCCTAAACTCCTCTCCAACACCTGGCAACTCTTTTGAGCCTATACACCTGCTGCAGTTGCAGTATGCCTTAGCTGGATATGCTTTCTCTTTCCTCTGAAGGCTCTTGGGGTTAGTACTTCTCAAGTCTTTGTTCCAGTAGCTGAGTCTTTTTCTCCCACTCGGGTGTCAGGGATAGCTCTGACTTAACTCCAAATTACAAATCACAACACTAGTGTTACACTGTGTTCTATTTACAAACGTAGCCTCGCATGTCTCAGGAGGGACACAGCTGGGACAAGAACCCAGGCTTCAAGGAAAAGCCTCTTTTGAGTCTCAGCTTGCTAAATGTTCCCACGGACAGCCATAGATGCTCTTCAGTCAGGCTCTCCCGTGTATCAAGTCGGTCATAACATCTCCCTTCCTTTAGGTCCTGGACCAGTGTGCACAGCTCAGCTGCTATGTGCTCTGCTAAGGCGAAATGATTATTTCCTAACCTTATCCTTCACAGAGAATTAACGGATTGCAAAAAATAAAAACAGACTTTCTGTTTCTAGGAGACATTCACATGGTTAGTGTATTATAGCAAACTGTACCCCAAAGCCATGGTTCAGTTATCTGGGGTCAACTGTGTTGTAGACATACTAATATTCTTCTTGATTCTTAGTTTTCTTTTAATTTTTGTTTTGCCTTTATTGTCTCAACTTTTGAAAGAGACAGAGAGAAGTTGCTTTTCCAAATGTTTGTGATGGCATGTTATTATATATTCTGTTCTATTATTGGTTATTTCTGATTATTAATCTCTTACTGTGGATAAGGGAGGATTATAAAGATATTGGTACTCAATTGTACCATGTCAGTCTTTTTGACATGTTTGTGAACTAAGACTAAAAAAAAAGTGTGTGTGTGTGTGTGTGTTGGGGAGGTTGCACACGTGTGGAGGCCAGAAGGCAACCTCAGCACCATTTTCAGGAGTGTCACTTACCTCCTTTGATATAAGGTTTTTTACTGGCTTGGAGGTCGACAGTCAGGCTAACCTGGTTGGCTGGCAAGCCTTAGGAGTCCTCCTGTCTCCACTACCAGTGCTGGGGCTATTCTCCTGTTTCTACGTTTCCATTGCTAGGGTTATAAGCAGGAGCCCTACCACAACTGACGTTCTTACGTGGGTTCTGTTGGATGAAACTCAGGTTCTAGTGCCCCGAAGGCAAGCACTTTACTGACTGTGATGCCCTCCTACTACTGGCTCCGGCATTCTTCTGTCGCTCTGATCCTAACTCTCGAACCTGGCTCTCTGTTTCCTGTCTGGATGGCTCCTTCCTTCTCTTCCCTAACTACTTCTGATCAATTATATTTCATGGGGCAGAGTTCGCCTTAGAAATCATTTTTTTCCTGAAAAATCCGCTTTCAATGCTGTACATTTAGCCTGTGCTTGCCACCGGTACATCTCTCAGCTCCCGTCATGCAGTGACAAAACTGCTCTTCATTCCTACGTGAGGCAGACATCGCAGTTGTGTGGTTGAGTTCATTCCGAGACATCTAGCAAAGGGTCCAGTGTACAGTGGATACTCAGTAAGCCTTTCTTGCATGCTAGTAATTAGGTAAAGATTTTGTCTTAGTTAGGATTTTACTGCTGTGAAGAGACACCATGACCATGGCAGCTCTTATAAGGAAAACAGTTAATTGGGGTGGCTTGCTTACAGTTTCAGAGGTTCAGTCCATTATCATCATGGCAGGGAGCATGGCGGCATGCAAGTAGACATAGTACTGAAGGAATAGCTGAGAGTGCTACATATTGCAAGTAACAGGAAGTTGACTGGTTCTCACATGGAGGGAAGCTTGAGCAAAAGAGACCTCAAAGCCAGCCCCCACAGTGACACACTTCCTCCAACAAAGCCACACCTCCTAATAGGGCCACTCCCTTTGGGGGCCATTTTCTTTCAAACCACCACAGCTTTTAAAATCTGACTGCTTCTAAGTCACTCCTGGTGAGGTGATCTGTCCTGGTGAAGTGGTTCTCTCATAAGCCTGCTGATTTCTGTTCTGATTAGTAGGTATATTGACTAGAGTGTAGGTCTGGCTGTCTTGACGAGTTAAACAACTAAACCTCTACTTTACCCTCCCAGAGATAGCAAACCACTGATTGGCATGGCAGCTGTTCTGGGAGATAAAAGCCAGCAGGAAGCCTTTTCTAGATGCTGTGGAGTGATTTCCTTGACTTCTCCTAGATGGTCTAATTTTGTCCTAGAATTCTTGAACCCTCACCCAAAGTCAATTATTCTTTAAGGTGTTTGGGACAGATTCCAAACCTTCTGGGTCCTTTGGGGCCGCTTGAGTCTGGTATGGATGTGTAGAGTCAAGCTGAAGAGTTTGCTGCTGTTTGCCACTCACTCCCTCTACCCTGACCTCTGGATCAGGAATGTGTGCCAAGATTGCCAGCTGCTTCTCATGGTAAAGTCAGGAGCTAAAGCTAGGACAGTGAGATGTCTCAAGATCATGGCACATCAGCTCAGTAGGTATACAGCCTGGCAGTGTGGTGCCCCAAGAGCCATGATATACCAGCCCAGCAGGTGGGCAGCCTGGCAATATAGGTAACAAATTCCTCTGGGCACAGTTAAATGCTATCTGCTTGACTGTAAGAGGAAGGTGTGTCACTTACTGGATAGATGGCACTGCCATTGCATCATCATTCTTTCTTCTTTCTTTTTTATATTATTGGGGTTTGAACCCATAGCCTCCCACACATTAAGTGAGCACTCTATCACGGTGGGCCCAAATGCCCCCCCACCTCTTTTTTTTTTAACATTTTAGTTTGAGACAGGGCCTCACTAAGTTGCCCAAGCTGGCCTTACACTCGTCTGTAACCCATGCAAGCCTTGGATTTATGATCTTCCTGACTCAGTCTCCTACATATCTAGGTTACAGTCTTTTACTCCCAGGCCTGGCAGAATACCATCATCTTATTACAGTGTGTTCCCAATGGGTGGGAGAAATGTTGAGAGAAATCATAAATTTTTTTAGATTTATTTATTTATTTATTATGCATACAGTGTTCTGTCTGTGTGTATGTCTGCAGGCCAGAAGAGGGCACCAGATCTCATTACAGATGGTTGTGAGCCACCATGTGGTTGTTGGGAATCGAACTCAGAACCTCTGGAAGAGCAGCCAGTGCTCTTAACCTCTGATCCATCTCTCCAGTCCCCAAATCATTAAATTTTATGTCTGTGCTTTGAGATGAAATCCAGGTTACTCTATAAATACCCCCCTTCCCTAACATACATAGGCACGTAGACAGACAGACAGACAGACACACACACACAGCACCATCACCACTAAGGCTGCTGCCACCACTACCACGACCACCACCCTTGGAGAAAGGATTGAAAGGGAGAACCAGGTAGGTAGGCATGGTCTGTTGTGATTGTTAGGGACAGCAGCTTTCCCATCACCTAGAAGAAGCCAAATGAGCCAAGGCAACTCCCCCTCTCGCCCTCTACCCCAAGCAAGGCAGTTTCTGTTCTATAGCCTGTACTGCCTTGTTTGTTTGTTTGTTTGGTTTTTGTTTTGTCAACTTGATGCAAGATAGGGTCATCTTGAAAGAGGGAACCTTAACTGAGAAAATGCCTGTGTAAGTTGGTGGGATAATTTTTCTTGATTGATGATTGATGTGGGAGGGCTTAGCCCACTATGGGCAGTGCCACCCCTGGGCAGGTGGTCCTGGTCCTTTCTGTGTAAGAAAGTCACCCGAGAAAGAGCTCAGGAACAGGGCACTAAGCGTTGTTCCTCCATGGCCTCTTCTTCACTCTTATCCTGACTTCCCTTTCTGATAGACCACAGACTGTAAGATGAAATAAACCCTTTCCTCCGCAAGCTGAGTTTGATCATGATGCTTAGCAAGAGAAAAACAAATTACTATAAGATCTTACTCTATGCTTTAAAACAAGTATGGGTATCGGCCACTGTGAACTGATTCTGTCAGTTTAACAGGCAAATATCAAGGACCTAACTTGCTAAAATTTTTCTTGGCAATGCTTGCATGAAACATTTTTTCCTTTGTTTTAAGAAAGTAGGGGTTATCTAATGGAGCTTTGTCCATCAACCAGTAAGAACAACACATACACAGAAGAACATCCAACACCACACAATTAACTGTATAGTAATCATACCTGCCTTTTCTTTGTGTAGCACATTTGTGGCAGCTTGGTTAACTTTTACTACAGCTTCATTCCCATCATGGAGGCTTTTCTTTTCTTTCCACCTTCTCAGACGTTGTTCTGGAAGCCAGGAACTTTCCATTCTTGGTTTCATCCAGAAGACAAATATTTCTGGGAAAACACAGTGTTTAAGCCATTCAGCAATTCTGCTGTTATGTAACTGACCACACTAAGACTTTCAATTAACTTTGGTTACATTTTATTGAAGAGTGTCATAGAATAACTACGATAATTTTTTTCAAAAACATTTGTAGTTTTTTAAAATAGACAGAACACTCTTAAAAATCCATGCTGCCTCTCACAACAATGGCAGGGGACGGTGCCTGCTTGAAATATTGACAAGTCTGTTGACTGTTGTCCAGCACTGACTTCAGCTGGAGAATTTCTAAGTGCAGTGAGCTTTCTCTCCATCATTGCTTCCCACAGCTCTGGCCCTCTTCTTTCCATCTCGTGCTCTTCGCTGGTACTTTTTGTTTTTCTCTTGTGGGGCACATATCGAGGCTGGTTGCATGCTGCCGGCACCCCGCCCAGCGCCTGTGAACTCTTCCTGCACATGGGCTAGCTCACGCTTCCAGCCTTCGCCTCTTTCCAGTTACTCCTCAGTCATTGTTTCCAGTTCCTTTCTCCTCAGAACTGAGCCAGTAGTTTTCCCCCAAAGCAGAATCCCTGTTTATTTTATCTTTATTTACATGTCCCTACATTCTGAGTTCTAGTCCTAAAACTTTTAATTTATTTATTTGCTTTGCTCACTCATTTTCTTGCAGCATGACGCCTGTCATCAGGTTGCAGCGTTTGTTCTTCCCATGTGACTCTGAGTCAAAGCCTTCCCTCCGATTGTCCCTCTGAGTGTAGCTGCTGCTCATTTAGAAGGGCATTCCTTACACAGCCTTCTCTCGGCCCTGGTTTCCCTCACAAGCTAATCCATACACAAGTGTGAGAGTCATTTAGTTTTTAGCATTTCAAATTATCTTTAAAGTCTTTATTATTTTTTGTACAATATATTTTGACCATTATTTCCTCTCCCAACTCCCCCACTTCCTCTCCACATTCCTATCCACCCAACTTGATATTCTCTCTTACAAAAGAAAAGCAAACAAAAAATGCCAAAGAAAAGAAAATCAAAACAGACAAGCAAACAAGAGAATGTAGAAAAGAAAGAAAGAAAAAGAAAGTCAGAAAACCTATCAAATCATGAGTCCCTCGGAGTCCACTTGTGTTGACCAGCTTCTCCTGGGCGTGGGGCAGCCGGTGCATGCCTGATTATGTGGTGACACTCTATTGGTGAAACCAACTTTCTCTCCCCCAGCACGTCTCAATTGCAAGCAGCCTCTTAGCTAGGGGTGGGCTACTTTGTCTATGCCTGGACCACAGGGTTCAAATCTCATCTTTTTCTGTCTCCTTTGAGCGTGTCTTCCTCCCTTTTCTTCCAAAGCATGTTTCTCTTTGTCTTCAAAAGTCTAAGTGACAACAACCTTTTATAAAAAGCTGTAGCCAGACAGTGAGAGTGCACGCCTTTAATCCCAGCACTCGTGAGGCAGAGGCAGGTGGATCTCAATGAGTTCAAGGCCAGCCTCGACTACAAAGCGAGTTCCAGGACAGCCAGGACTGTTACACAGAGAAACCCTGTTTAGAGAAACCTAAAAAAAAAAGCTGTATTATATGATGCATTTTATAGAATAGTTTTATTTATTCTTTGAAAATTTCATACATGTATGTATATGGTGCATCTTAATTATATCCACTCCATCTCTCCATTCTCATGTCCCTCCTGGAAGACTTAAACTTTTTAAAAATATGTTTTAAAACCCTGCACATACATGTATATGTGCATTTAAGTGCAAGTGTCATAGAAGCCATGCATGCCTGGAGCTGAACTTGAAGCTGCCCACCCTATTGCTGGCAACTGAACTGGGCTCCTCTGCAAAAGCAGTATGTGCTGTTGGCTTCTGTGAGGCTTTTCTAGAGTGAGCCCTGATGCCGGTTCAGGCCTCTCAGTGCCCCTCACTCCGCTTGCTCTGCTCTGCTAATCTTACTTGCTGATCTTCAGTGCTGGAAAATCACCTTTCACCCAGTTCCTAGATACTTTTCCTTTCCTTTTAAAGTATAATAAACACCTTTAAGATAGTGACAGTATCTAAGAGTTATTTGTCATGCAGCCCCATTTATTAGTCCCTTATTGACTTTATAACACGCTCCCCCCCATCTAGCTGTCAAACCATCTCTCTCTCACTCGTTATGTTTGGCATCTGCAGTGCTAATAAGCATAGCAGATCTCTGTCTGCTCGGCACTGTAAGGGTCTAGCACAAAATGGTGAGAGAAAACCTGGCATCACCTCTGCCTTCATAGAGTTTACAGTCTAGTAAAAGAGTCTTACGGCTGTCTGTGCGAGCATTAACTGTGACTGAGCTGCAAGGAAAGCGGGATGGGGGCTGTGACTGCACGTGATGAGTGTGTTTAAAGCCGAGCAAGAGGAGGCTAGGGTGTCCTACACAAGGAAGATGATGTTTCTAAGGCCCTCTGGCAGGAGGAGTCGGACATATCCAAGATGTCAAAAACGAGCCATCAGCTCAAGTGTGAGAGCACGGTGGGCAAGGGGAAGGAAGGAGGCTGGGGTGGGCAGAGCCAGCCTCAGCCGGGCTGTGTGGGGTGTAGGAAGCAGTTAGGGTTTCATCCTTGGCAATCGGAAGTCCCTGGAGGGGTAAAGAGCAGGAGGAGATGGTAATGTGATTGGAAAACATGCTTTGGCTACTGCAAGGAGGAGCAGAGAGGATTGAAGTAGGCAGGAACACTGAGCCCTGCCTTTCTCTGGATCTATAGCAACTCAATAAATGTTGTTCACTGGACTGAACACTGTGTGAGGCTTAGGGCTCTCTGTGATCTTTTTATAGTGAAATTCTGTCTTCAAGCTATAGAATCTTGAGCTACTTAAAAGAGGGGCCAGATTTTTAACATCATTACTTTCCTGTAGTTTTTGTAATTCTTTAACCTAACACATGGCGGCTCCTAATGCCATTAGCGTAGAGTAGTCACCAGGTGTTGGGTGCTGTTCTAAAGGCTTGATGTGTATTATCTCAATTAATACTGTGAGCCAACTATAGAAGTTTTCGTATTTCCTATCTTCTGAATAGGACTAGGAGGCTTGGAATGAAGGTCTTACTTAAGGGTGAAGTGGCTGCGCTAGACCTGGGCTCCAGGTGTCTCTGACTGAAGAGCCATTGCTCTTTGCCATTTTGCCATACCAGTCTCCCTTTCTTGAGGCTCACTACTACTTCAATACCAGAATCTTGGTCAAAGCCCTTCATGCTCGGGTTAGGTCACTCACTCACCGTGCCCTCTGCAGTGTGTTGTTACATGCCATGCAGAACCTGGCAGCATGTCTCAGCTGATTGCTCTGTCTTGATCTTTTCATCTCTGTGGACACATTTCTGACTGTGTCCTTTTTTCTTTCACAGAGATCTGTAATTAGATGAGGCATTGCTGCACATTAGCCACAGGTAAAATGGTGTCCCATAACTCAGCTTCCTCTATAGGTAAGCATCACCAGCAATTGGGAGTAACCACCAACAAATGACGAAAATATTAGTTGAAGAGCATTTGCTGTCATGGCCACAGGAGCCCTCTGCCTCGGGCCTGCAGTTGCTGAATGGTATTTGCTTATATTTCCTCCTTCTTCATTTTCCACCCCTTAGGGCAGCCTTTTCTTTAGTTACAATAGGACTATCTAAAATTGGCTCATAATTTGCTTACATGAATGGAATAATCTACTAGCAGAATGTTGAGAGTTTTAGTTGATACCTTATAGTATCTCTGTGATGATTAACAAAGTCACTTTGAGTTGAGAAAATGACAGTGACTGTCTGTTGTTTAAAGGACATTCATCTTTGACCAAGCGTGACGGTGCTTTATCCTTTGCAAAACAAGGTTGAAAGTTCAAGCAAAAAGCAGGCAAACTGGGGCAACCTCAGTGTTTTGGGTTTTTTACTTTTTATTTCTTTATTTTATTTTGGGGTTGGCGATTGAACCTAAGGCCTTGTACATATTGAACATACACTTTATCATTGAGTTGCACCCCCAGCCCACCCCCAGTTTTCACACTGGAAACAACCATAACAGAGTGCCCAGATGATAATGGGAAAATGAGTGTGGGAAGCTATTGCTAAGCAGTACAGCCTGCAAACCTGAAGACCAGGGAGAAAGAAGCATTCATGGGGTTGTCCAGAGGATCGAGCGCCTCGCATTTCAGCCATAGTTAACTCTTGCTGGAGGTAAAGTTAACAAGTATCTGATTTATTTGTTATATATTCCTCCAAAATTGTTGTTAGGGATCTATAGAGATTTGAAGGTATAGTTATTAATAAAATTATCGCAAATGACAATTACCAGTTTCATTTCAACTCTATTAGCAGTGAGTAGGAAAGGCTGCCCCGTAGGTAGTTGTTGTAGGAGGATGGAGACAATTTCTGCTCAGCCATGGTAAGGCAAGGTATAGAAGGACGAGAGACTACTCACTTCCTTTTATTCCCATAGTTATTGCTATTACCCCTTCTCTCTTAGGGATGCCTTCCTTTAAACTGTTGTTTGTTTGCCTTTTGAGACAGGGTTTCTTTGGTTGTTCTGGAACTAGCTCAAACTCACAGAGATCCACCTGCCTCTGCCTCCCAAGTGCTGGGATTAAAGGCGTGTGCCACCATCACCTGGCTCCTCTAAACTTTTTATTGGGCATAGGCCATTTTAGGCCGGCCTTGAATCTGGGGTGACAAAGCTGAGGTCTTGTTATTTATAGCCATCTTGTGTAGGCATTGCCATTTTCAAGACAAACTTTTTAAGTGACTTTATTAAGGTATGAGTGACACGTGACATACAGTATATATTTAATATTTATAATTTGATGAGCTTGGAGATCAGGACAAAGCCATGAAACCATCACCATCATCAAGGCCAAGGACAGGTGCATCTTCTTCAGTGTTTCTTCCTGCTCCATTATTATTGTTGTTATCACGTTAACGTAAGATCTACTCTCCGGCACCTTAAAATGCACAATATGGTAGCTATAGGCCCTATGCAAAAATTATCTCATATTACTGAAACTTTGTATTCTTTGGCCATTACCTTCCTAGCCTCCTACTCCCATACCCACCAGGCATCACCATTTTATTCTATATGTGTTTGGCTACTCAGATTCCATATGGAAGAGAGATCTTACATCGTCTTTCTGAGCTTGACTTCCTTCCCTCAGCATAGCATCTTCCAGGTTTATCCATGTAGTCACGAATGACAGGACGTCTGTCTTTCTAAAAGCTGGACAATCCATTGCATCACTCATCTATTGGCTGACAGCTGGATTGTCTCTGTAGCTTGCCATGGTGAATAATGCTGTAATAAACATGGAAGTGCAGGTGTATCTTAGAAATCTGGAGTTACATACTTTTATAAATACCCAGAATTTGCATCACTGAATCTTATGGTAGATGCATTTTTGATTTCCTGAGTAACAGCTGTACTGATTTTCATAGTAGTTACTGCTTCCATTCCTAACAGTATAGCGGGGTCCCTTTTCTCTGCGTCCTCATCAACATGGGCACCTCAATGTGCATACCTCCTTTTCTTCTTCCTTTCCTACCTCCCTTCCAACTTCCCTTTAAAAATTCCTTTCTACTTAGTGTGTGTCGTAGTCAGAGTTCCTGTTGCTGAAGAGACGCAATGGCCACAGCAATTCTTCTAAAGGAAAATGCTTAATTGTGTAGCTTAGAGTTCAGTCCATTATCCTCATGGTGGGAGAGCAGCGTGCAGGCTTATGAAGGAAAAAAAGATAAAAACAAAATAGCTGACTTTATGTGATTTAGAACTATCAAATGTTGAAGTCAATGAGGTCTTTTAAATTTTATTTTAAAATATTTCATCTATAGACAATGTAATCAATATTACCTTCTTACCAGGGCTTTTGCATTAAAGAACAGATTCTTAGGAATAAACATAAATACTCACTCTTGGTAAACCTCTCTGGAACTATAATTGGGAAGACATTGTTTCCGATTTCTCAACATCGCAGACATAGAGTCTGGGCTTGCAGTGCTTGGGGGAAAGGCAGTAGGGAGAGAATGGAACCTTCTGGACAAGTCTCCATGCAGCAGGAGATTCGCCCATATTACTTCATTTAATCGTTGTTGAAATCTGTGAGGTGGATGCTCGTCCCACTTTGCAGCTGAGAAAATAGTATCTAAGTTGATTGCAGTGCAAGTCCGGGTCTGAGCTGGATCCTCTTCTTTCTCTCTGTACACAGCAGGTGCCCAGTCAAGATGCTGCCATAGGATGAGAGGGAGAGAAGAGCGCCTGGGAGGGGCTTAAGAGGGCCAAGCCACCTTCTCCAGGAGTTTCTAGAGAAGAAACTGATTATCTATGAAGGAGTTTTCCAGTACGCTTCAGATTTACAGTCCAGATTGGGTTAGAGCACTGATGAATCAATCTCAAGGGTTGCTTTCTGTCCTTGGTTGTCTCTTGCTGTCTTCAGGATCACCAAATAGGTCCTCCAGGTGTGACCCAGGGCCCTGAGGAAGGCCTAAGAAGTCTGAGGTAGGGCCTCCACATATTTTCTTCCTGGCTCCTGGGATACTCTGCCCTAAGCACTGAGCACAGTGGAAGGAATGTGTGTATGTGTGTATATGTTTGTGTACGTATTTGATATTTAAATTTCAGAAACAGCCACTCTGGTTGAAAAAGGACATTCTTCTCCCTACACAGTCTTGGACCCCTGAAGCTTGGGGCTGTCCAAGGAGCTTCTGACGTGTGCAGAGAGCCCTTGCTTCTTTGGTATGCCCTTGTTGTCTGTCATTTCTGCTCTTGTGGGGACATCGCTCATTTGATCTCCTGACATTTCGGCTCATGATGTATTTATTACTAATCAAAGCTCAGTGCTATGCCTTAGCACAGCAGTTAGGAGGAAGTCTTTTTCAAATTGATCAGGGGTGACGCCTGTAAAACAAATGAGCCCTAAGGTTTTTGTGATTGGTGTGGAGTTCTGGAAGGAGCAGTTTTGGCTGCATTGTAACCAGTTATCTCTTGCTGTTGATTTATTGAAACTAGATCTTTTAAAATGTAATGTATTGTTACACATAGATCTTTGTGTTAAGATAAAATTCTCACCAGCAGCATCCTCTGAAGGGCTTTCCCTGCAGCAGTTAATCTCACTGGGTCCTCACAGTGCAGACAGCCCATGACCACTCACAGGGACTCCAGAGACCCCCCAGGACCACTTAGGGCCCATGCCACATACTATCAGATCCAGCAAGATCCTCCCCAACTTTGCTCTCACCCACAGTAGCCAGGAAGGCCTTAACTAAGCCTTATCAGAACGGGTGGTGGAGCTGATGCCTGCCTGTAATCTTAGTACTCAGGGTACAGAAGCAGGAGGATTGCCACAAAAGTTCCAAAAGTTCAAGGCTGGCCAGGGCCACCTTTGGTCAAAAAGAAGGAAATGAACAAGAATGGACTGTAGGAACAGTCTGGGCAGTTGCAGGTGCTTGGTAGGGTAGAGCCCCCGGGCACGGTTTTTAGATACCCAGGTATCTTCTGACTTTATCCTAATAAGAAGCTTCCCTGAAGCCGAGGGCACTCTGATTTAATTACTCCAAATTCAAAATAGCAAGCAGATCACACAAGTGCCCTTCATCCTTAATTTCCCCGGTTTCCTTCAGCGAAGCAGGCTGCGGAGGCCGCGCACACATGCGGTGTGGCACACATGGTTCTATTTTGGCACCTGGTGGCCACCAGGAAACTCCCCCCCCGCCGCCCCCCATGAACCGGTCTACTTGAAAGCATCGTTTCCCGACCACTCCAGAGCTGGAGAAACGATTGCTCACTGCCTTGATCCGCGGGGCTTCCGAAAGGGAGAGTGCGCTCGCAAGCACAAACAGGAAAGCCTGACATCACGGAGTGGCGGGGAGGAGTCTGCGGCCGCGGGCTCCCGGGCTGCTCGCTGGCTCGCTGGCCGCTCTCCTTTGTGGCCGAGTCGCGCGCGGCGGCGGCGGGGCAGCAGGACGCGTGGGAAGCGCTGGGACCCGGAGCCGGACCAGAGAGACGCCGGGGCTGCCTCGGAGCAGGGCGCATCATGCAGTGTTCGCGTACCGGAGAGAAAACTGAGAATGAAATTGCTTTGGCAAGCTAAAATGGTAACGCGAGTTCCCTGCCTTTTCCGGACGCTTCTCTGCTGGGGGAATCTTCCCACCTCCCGCTTTCTCGGGCCGGGTGGTTAGAGTCTTGTCGAAGTGATCGGAGCCGCCCGGACCCGCGCTCCAAGGGAGCTTTCTCACTCTGCTTTGTGTCCCTCCCTCTCTGCGCCTCTTCTCCCTAGAAACGCTGCCTGTGTACTCAGGCATCGCCCGCGGGGTGTCTGGGACAGATGCGTGTCAAGAGAGCCGAGTTTGGAAAGAAGAGAAGTCAGTCTGGGGGAGCAGTGCAGCGCTCTGCCTCCCAGCACAGCCCTTCAAGGCAGATCCGAGGTTTAGCAGGGGACATAGCTATCCAGGGGGTCACAGTGTGAATTTCAGTGGAAGCTGCTTGAGGGAGGATGTGTTGCTTTTTCTGCACTTGCCGGAGTTTTTTTTTTTTTTTTTTTTTTTTTTTTTACGGAAATAAAAACTTTCCACATTCCCCCTAACTTTTTTGGGTTCCAAAACAGTAATAGGAGTAAAAGACATACAACTTCACTTCCCAAAGAGAGCTCTTGGCATTAAAACACATGTTTGCGGGAGTTTAAAATCGACAGTGCTCAAATGTTTGAGCACTTAGACTCTGAGGGATAAACTTTTGTTTTTGCCAATGAGTTATTTTTCGTTTCACTTAAAGGGACAGAGTTGATCAGGATTAAACCACAGTTTCCTTATGAAGAAAAAAAAATTGAAAAAAAAAAGGATTTAAGATATGTGGCTAGTCTAGGAAAAATAACTGAACCGGAGGATCCTGATACCGCAGGAAAGGGCTGTGGGCCAAGAAAATCTCAGCTTTGCCTATTGCAATGTGTCTTGTATTGCTCTGATTGGAATATGTATTCCCAACAGCCCATCTTGGGCTTTGAGTGCTGCTGGAAGCAGGGAAGCAGCTCCGAGTGTGGTTAGCAAGGGAAGAAAGCAACAGCACACCCAACGACCCTCTTTCTCTTTCTCTTTATCCCATGCCTGGCAGAGCTCGATTCAGGACTGGGGTGAAGAAGTTGAGGAAGGAGCTGTTTACCATGTCACCCTCAAAAGAGTCCAGATTCAACAGGCGGCCAATAAAGGAGCGAGATGGCTAGGGGTGAGTAGAGCTTCCTAGATCCTGAACTTTGGAACGTCAGTGTCTGCTCTTCTGTGAATATCATTATTATTTAGCCAAAGCAGTCTCTTCCCCACCCCCCTTTGGCCTTAAAAAGGAAACTGCTGATGGCCAAGTGTTTGCACTAGCTGTACAGGTCTGTTTTAGTACTTGGTGTTTTCCAAAGCATCTTCCCCAAGTTTGTCAATAATTCAGAACCTTCCGGAAACATCTTGAGGTACTTGGCAAACAGACTGGGGGTGGCGTGGCAGAAGATGACAGACACACAGAGAACCAGCCGGAAAGCACAGCTTGGTTCTGCAAGGGCCATAGCCACTGTGCCCAGAAGGCACCTTTTTCTTCCCTTATCCCAGAAACTAAGAACGCACAAGCAGCAGGCTGTTAAGACCTGCTTCTGCTGAGGGGTGGCAGGTTTCCCATTGTGACCTTCTTTCTATAGTGTGGGAGGAGGCCGATGCATACTTAGTATTGGGACTTTGCCTGTAGAGTATGGGGCATGGAGTGAAGACATTTGGTAAAAGCTGCTTTCTATAAACTACTGGGGAGGGTCATGTGAGTTCTTAATTTGCCCAGTGACTCTTTCAACACATCCCAAATGAAGGGCGTGTGAGACAGAAAGCCTGGCAGCAGGAGCACTCCTTGGGTGGACAGGAGCATGTGGGAGAATGAAGGAACTCCAACTGGAGAAGAGGACAGTTATGGATGACATGGGAACCTGGGGAAGGAACAAGCGATGGCTGGAGGGTGTTCTCTTGGCTTCGTTGGAGCCATGCTGGGGCTTTTGTGGATGATGACCTGAAGTAAGGAGCACATACTTGCATCACAACTTACAGACTTTAGTATCAGAACACTCAAGGTCTGGAGCAGTGTCTACAGGTAAAGTGTGGACTGTCCAGGGTGTCCTGGGAGGAGCAGAGGCGACAGCATTGGAGGCAGGAGGCCAGGGGCCATAATCTTCTATCATGGCTGCTGACACAGGATTTTTCTTTTCTCACGTTGGCCTTCCCTGCTCAGATTTCCCTGCTCCTATGCTTGGGTCAGGATACTTTGGACTAGGACAGTTAGTTTGTTGGTGACTCTGAAGATGTGGCCTACAAAGATAGGCACTTTCTCGGTGAAAAGTAGCTGTTTTTCCATACCAGGCATGTGCCTTACTCAGAACCTGGTCCTAACATGAACGGTGTGGAGAGTGCAAGTCTCTGTGTTGCTTCTCTTGGCTTTGTGTATATTATTTAAGTGTGATGTTGGCATGGTGTTGACCTGTATGGCTATTTCTAGATGATTGATAAGCTCTGAACCAGTCGTCTTCAAGTGGCCTTTGCATTTCTGGGTTGTTCTCCTCTCTCTAATGATACAAATGTTGCATGGGTGGCAGTGTTAATGTTTAGCCAGTTATGGTAGCGAGGAACATGGTGGGAGCAATACAGGGGATCCCACCCCAAATAAACTGTTGCTCGTTTAGATGTTGACAGCCACTTAGTGATTACACTGGACTCCACTTCTCCCCTCACCCAGCTTTCCTCCGTAGCCTTAGATTTATAGAGTTCAGCTGGCTCTGAGTTAAGCTGCAGATCTGAGATACTGAGAAGAAGGATCATGTAAAATGTTACTGGTTCTTGGAGGAATCCTGCCCTCCTCCCATATGAACAAGTGACTCGGGGACACCACACCTCATTAAAAGTCAGAACTCTTCACCTTAAAAGCCACTTGCTTTCTTGTTTTAGGTGCCCTGTGGGGAAGCTCTGTTTTTTAGTCTCTGAAAACCCCAGACTTAATTTGACTCAACCAATTGAGACATAGCAACTATGAGATCTTTCTCTTTTCTCCCAGATGGTTTCCTTGTGTTTGTTTCCCTACATTCCAGTAACCTACTCAGAATTCTTTAAAGTGGACAATTTTAGAGTTAATGGGGCTGAGGTGAGGAAGATGCTTCATGCACCCTGGGATCTGACAACAGCTTTATGGGGGAGGTGCCATTATGAAGCCTTTCTTTTATATACAAGGAAAACAATGCCCAGAGTGAGTCACTAGTTCACAGGGTCATATAGTTAAGAAATAGTACAGGCTGGATTTGTGCATGTTAGCTCTTTGCTGTCAAGGACTACCCAGACTCTAAAGGCTGTTTCCATAGTACTTGAGGATATCATTGGTGCCCAAGAACAAGGACACTTCTGGCATGCTTCCCCTAAAGATCACTCCTGGTGCAGGATTTGAGAACTAGTCTTCTGATCTTCTTTATGCTTTGAATGATAGCCAGAGCTGCAAATTATGAGATGGGTTATGATGATGTATATCTTACTGATAGGATCACTTAGGATGTGTAAAGTTTGGCACCCGACAGAGGTGTATGCGGTCCTTTAGCATGTGAGTGTGGGCATAGCCTTGGTACTGGGTTTGTAGTACTATTCAAAAACGTTATTCAGAAAGCATCAGGATTCAAGGTCATCCTCTGCCACATAGAGACACTCAGGCCCTATCTAAATGACAACAACAGTCCCCAAACCAAACCAAGTTTCCGAAGATGGACCACAGTTTTTATATTTTTTTAGTGGTAAGATTCAGGTTAATTAATATTCAGTTCTAGGAAGTATAATTAAATAATTACACATTTGGGGCCAGAGAATGGCTCAACTCTGAAAGGCACTTGTTGCTCTTGCAGAGAACCCAGGTTTGGTTCCCAGCACCCACATGGTGGCTCACAACCACCTATAACTCCAGTTCCAGGAGATGCAATACTTTCACGAAGGCAAATCACTCATATACATAAAGCAAGTAAATCTTAAAAAGGTACAGAATAGTTACACATTCTTAGATATGAAGTACATAAGCCAAAACACTTAAGTCATGCTATTTTTTTTTCTTAAGTCGGTGCTTTGTTTGTGATCATTTGAGGAAAACTCTATGGCAGTGATCCTAAAATAGATACTGAATGTGATCCAGGCCTGGCTTGCTCATACATGCAATGGTAGTCTTTCCCATTGGCGGTGTGGGTATATTGACAATAGCAATGAAATTTGACCCATTTTTTTCTTTGCAATAATACCTAAGTTGGGACAATTTTACCAATGCATAGCCCTCACAGTGGCTCCGGTCAAGCCATAGACTCTCACAAGCCTAAGGCTGGAAGAGACTTTAGAAATTAATTTCATCCAACTATTCTTTTAGTTTGTAGCATTTTGGAAGGGCAACTGGTAACTCGTATTTTGTCTTTGATACCACCATTGTGGTATACATCCATAGTGACAGGAACAATGAATTGGAAAATACCAGTGTTCTCTGAAATAGGAAACGTCCCTGAAGGGACAGGAGAAGAGCATTCTGGGAAGGAGCTTTGGAGTCTGCAGAACAGGACAGATTTGTGTTCCAGAAAAACGTTATCACACTTAGGATAAGCATAACATTGAACTGTTAGTAACAGGCTCACTTTGCATCCTTCGGGAGTGGACTGGGTCAGTGGATGGCAGTCTCGTGGTTTTTCTCACTTCTATACGTCAGTCGTCATGAAGTGTGGTCCTGGTGCCTGCTTTCCAGTGTCCGGTGCTTGTCTCGCTCTTGCACATTTCAGCTCTTGATGAGTTGAAAGTTTTGGTAAGTAGGAGACAACAGTAAACTAGAAGAGGATGGACTGCAGAAATAAAAAGATGTGGGAAGCTTATGTAGATCTATGTTGTAGGTGGACTGTGGGCCTCCTTTCGGCTTTAGGAGTGCGCTGGTGACGTCTGGATGGACGCTCCCTGATAGTGGCCGTGGTGTTGCTGTGCGCATTGCATTCCTGTGGGGAGCTTCCTTGAGTAGTCAGCTAACTTGCATACTGGAACTCAGATGAGCTGTGCCTCTGCGTGTCCCAGAGCATCTGGGGCCTTGTTGTGTGTTTACCTCATGCTGCTGTAATTGTCTGTTTGTTTATACTTCCCCTGGATGGAATCATGTAACTACAGCCATTAAATGTTTGTTGAATGGATAGATCATGCTTCATCCTTCTTTGTGGGACTAATATTGTCTTGAGAAATATGAATGTATGCTTGCTTCTCATTTAAAGCCAAATCACTATGAAGACATCAGCCTATAAGGAGGAGCAGAGGGGCATGGGAGCAAGAAAATCAATTAAGTAATGATTATTTATAGCTGTCTCAACATTCTTTCTGGAACAGCGCAGGGAGCACACAAAGATAGTGATTATTCTTTGTAACAACAACAACAACAACAACAACAAAACATTCCCAGTGCCTTTTAAAACCCGGAGCTCCGACTGTGCCTGCCTGTGGAGGAGCGCTGGAGAAAGAGGGGCGGCATGTGAGTTAAAAAGTCCTGGCAAGAAGTGCAGTTCTGTGTGGTTGGAAAGAGGAGTGGGGTTTAGAACTGAAAGGAGATAAGCCCCAGAGGAGCCTCTGCTTTACTATTGGTCAGCCTTGTCTCCATCTAGGAAAACAGGCCTGGGCTGAGCCGGTCATGTCTGCTGGAATGTTTAATTTAGAAAGTAAAGCTCAAAATTTACCAGCCATCTGAAAACTAAGCAACTGGTATTTTTCATTCTGACCTTGGGAACATGTTTCTCAAATGATTAGTCCAACAATGAGGTAGCCTGTGCCAACCAAGACCGCGCAGCCGTTAGAACTGCCTGAGATACCAGTTTCTTGTCTTTTGGTGCTTTAAAAATCTCTTGAGGTCTGCATAAGGAATAGGCAATATCCAATTAAGAATATCCATTTCAGTTTGTCGATCCATAGAATACTGAATTTAGCTTTAAAAAAATGCATGTCTACGGGCCGGAGAGATAGCACAGTGCTCTTCCAGATGATCTGGGTTTGATTCCCAGCACTACCTGGTGTCTCACAATCCTCTGAACTCCAGTCCCAGAGGATCCAATGCCCTCCTCTGGCCTCTTTGGGTACTGCATGTATGTGGTAAACTGGCAAAACATAAATATATAAAAATAATAAATAAAATGTTCACAAATGCTCAAAAACACATGTCTACCTCTAGCAAATAAGAGCAGCATGAACTTTAGAGGTATATTAACTCTTTATACCTAAAAGTATGCATCCTATTCCTATTACAGACGTATTTCTTTCTTACTTCTCTGAAGCTATATGGTATGTCCTTTGGAGTTTTGAATTAAGAAAGAAACGGAGAGATACGTGGCACGCCTCTCCATGTTAGCTCGTTGTCGGAATCTGCTGCAGCACAGGCCTGTGTGTTTTCGTCTCCTTTCTCCCCAGCATAATTTCCTTTTACACTTCCCCTTCTAAGGGATCCGACTCTGCAGTGACTCCCGTCCACGCGCTGCCTTAGAACATGCACAGAAGTCAAGGAAAGCATCTCTGCCATGATGTGTGTTTGGGCCAAGAAGGTTGATTTCTATGAGCAGAGCGAGACAAGTGTTGGAAATGGGGAGCGACCCTACAAGTTGCTTCATTCTCTGAGAGATACTCAAGCCAGCAGGTCTGTCTGTGGCTGGCCAGTGGGTGTGGTGAGCTGCTTGGGGTTGATTTGGAGTTCTCTGGAGCTAGCTTCTGGGTCATTTGCGGGCAAACACAATCAACATTTCACAGATAACATGCTAAATATGGGGAGACAGAGTTCAGTGAAACAGCCTTCTTCTAAAAGGGTTACAAGCAGGGGAGACAAAAAGTCAACCCGATTCCAGTATGTTGTGGTGGATGGGATAGCTGCTGGGGACCGTGAAGGGACAGGGGTGGTGGGCTGCCGAGGTATGCCGCGCTGTAGGGAGGGCTCCTCTGTGGAGGACCATGGCTGAGGAGGGACTTAAAGCTGGTCTTAGGACCCTGACACTTCAGAGAGCACAGTGTGTCGGGAGACAGGGAGGCCAGCGGTGGGATTTCTGTGTGAGGCTCAGCCTGGGGGAGAGGCCAGAACTTGGTGGGGAAATTGACAAGAAAGGGGGCCGGAGAGAAAGGCAGGGACCTGGCATGGAGAGTCATGACTCTTAGCTGTGGGGACACTAAGCTGTGGAATTGGAGTTGCCCTGTGATGGGGCCATCACAGTGAAGGGCTTTAAACAGGGCAGTGTGACCAGATGTACATTTTAGAGTTATGAGGGAGTCTGAGGGAAGATGAGGGAGGATGCAGTGGAAGGAAGCCAGACTGGAGCCAGGGGACCCCACAGGAGGCATGTGTGGTATTGGGGTGAAGCATGAAGTGAAGGCCTGAGGGGAGACAGTGACAGCAAAGTGAAGAGGCCTGGGGAGGAGTGAGTGTCGTGTGTGTGTGTGTGTGTGTGTGTGTGTGTGTGTGTGTGTGTGTGTCTGTCTGTCTGTCTGTCTGTATGTCTGTATGTATGTATGTGGTGGTGGGGGGATAGTCCCATCGGCAGGCAGAAGTCTTGGATACTTGGCTTTTCGTGAAGTGGCCAGACCAAAGCTGGCCTGCTCTCTTGGGGACAGTGTCACTGTCCTCTCCTTGGGTCAAATGTACTAAGGTAGCTCACTAGCAATGCCCCCTTTCCCAGGAGGGGAAACTCCAGGTCTGAGTGTGTTTGGTGCGTGGTGACCAGAGACCTAATCTCAGTGTAGGCTCACCAAGACAAGGCAGGGAGCTCTGCGTAGTTTCTCAGATTCCAGAGGACTCTGTGGCCTGGTTCTTCTGTTTTTTTTCCTGCGAAAGAAACACAGTATCTGTAGACAGGGCAGGAGAGTGAATCCAGAGCCCACTGTCCTTTGATCAAGGAGCTGTATTCTAGACAACAGCATTTAAACCAATAGTCACATTGTTAGGGACACAGACATTTTACAGTTAGGTGTTCTGCTCTTTATCTCTGTCCCTACTCAGTGTCTAACCCTCCCTGCCACTGTGTGTCTGGGCTGTTGGCATTCCTGCCGTTGGAGGATCACTGCGGTTGCTGGCTCTCTCTCCCTCTGCCCCCTTTCTCCCTACAGCCTACAGGTGCAAGTGTTTTCTCACCCTTTACTTTCCAGGACTTGTGTATTTATACTGTCACTTTTCACTGGATAATTGATCAAACTTCAACCTTTGGTCACCTCTCGGCCGTGTGGTCGTTGAGATCGCCTGACTAGCTTTAATCTGACAACTTGACAACTGCCTTTAGTTGTTTTTTTTTTTTTAATACTACAAATAGAGGAAGCACTGGAGGAATAAAGATAGAATGAGCCCACAGCGTTCAGTAGGCAACCAGTTAGTTGCCTGCTACAGGAAGTCTGTACACATAGAGAAAACCTGCTCTACATGGCTCCTTCAACCCCCACTGTAGAAAGGCTGGGTTTCAACCTTGCTGTGGCCCCAGGCTATGCTCTGATGATGCGGGCCTCTGTCTAACTTTATTCTCCAAAGCCATTTCTTCTTTACTATCCAGAACGTGACTCCTCAGGGTAACGGTGGTGGCAGTTCGGGAAGAGATGGTTGTCAGTGGTTTTAGATAAGTTTTGAACTCTCATTAAAACCACAAACAAACAAATACCTCCTTGCCCAGCATCTTCTAGCTTTTTATTGCTCAATGTAATCCATTTATTTGAATTCAACAGTAAACCATATCCCATGTACATAAATCCCAGAGGTTTCTGGTATGCTTGCTCTTTTCTGTCAAGTATTCAACAATGCTTTCCTTTTGGAATATTTTCATCTTTTATAAAAGTGAAGCCAAGTCCGAATCTTTTATTTCATAATTCTAAAGACAGTTTGAAGGCCCAGACCATGTCTTTTCTGCTGACAGTGGCTGCTGTTGGTCACCCCACCAACTGAGTCTCTGCTGGCCTCTCACTAGTGACTCTTGTCTAGTCGCAGGCCTGCGGCTTCGTTCCTGGGGCGGTGGGCTTGGAATCTGTGGATGGTTCTTAGCTACAAAATTAAACACAGGGACATTTAATGGATATAGGTAAAAATAACTGAAGCTGGATTAGAAGCTGGTTAAAAATACAGCGCTTTATGGTCCTTTCCCCAGTTGAAAGTGCGACACTTGAAGTTGTTCACTGAGGTAACTGATAACTGCAAATGGAAAACCCGGGAAATCGGAAGCATTGGGTTAGTTTGCAAGGCACTGGGAAAAGCCTGGCTGTCTCTGTCCAAAGGTTGACTTCGAATGACAGACACAATAAACAAAGACTTCCTTAAAAATGACTTAAGCAAGCATTAGCAGGGAGAGCCCGGCACCCTCAAGGCCTGGTTGGAGAATTAGCACACTGGTCTTTGAACTCTGCCATGTTTTTCTAGGAGCTGGGCCCTCCTGGCGGCACTTGCCTCTCAGGGATATTTCCTGTGGGGGGCCTGGGTTAGGAAGCTTGCTTGATGGAATCAGATAGACCTGCTTAGAAAAGTCATCTTTGCCTCACACGTGCTGTGCCGGCTAGAGCTAAGAGGCTGTGCACCCCCTCCCTCTAAGCCTGGGTTCCTCTGCTGTGGAGAGGATACATTGCCTTTTTGATCACATTGCTATGGGGTAGGAATGACTCACACTAGTAAGGTGCTCACATCGCACCTAGAATCTGGTGTACACTTGCTCACTAAGTAGAGGGCCTCGTCTGCTCCCCACTGTGGAAGCCGCTTTTGAGCCCAGCCATGGAGCTTTAAAGAGGTCTGTGTGGCTCTGCTACATGGCCCCCTGAAGCTTGGCGTTATGAGCAACCTCAGGTTGCTTAGGAAACTGTATTCAGCATGTTCCCCAACTTTGTCCTCTCATTTTACACACAGTAGCGGAAGGCCAAACCATGGCAGGGGTTCGTAAAACTTATTCAAATAATAGTTCCCTTTCTCATAGCTCTGACAAAATGCTATATATAAGTGCTTCAAGGGATTTAGTGTGTTCACTGCTTTGTAAGTTTCAGTCTGTCATGGGAGGGAGGGGGTGGAGGAACAATTTGTAGCGCTGTGGACAGGAAACCCAGAGAAGTGACAGGAAAGACACAGCTCTGAGGATACGCCCCCAAGGACCTACTTCTTTAGTCAGGTTCCATCTTCGTGTCACCACCTCCCAACCGTCAGTTTAGGTCCGAAATCCAGAAACAGATTAAGCCCAAATTGTCAGAGCGCTCTTGCTGTGAGGCTTCACAGACAGACACGCCCCAGAGTGTGCTTTACTAATGTATGGGTCCCGGACCAGTCCAGGGGATAATCCAGATTAACCCTCATGAATATCTCGTGTTTTCTATGTCTGGCCACCTGCACAGTGCAAGGCTAAATCATTCCTTAAGAGCCAATGGTTTGCATTTCAATCTCCTTCTGTTTTTCTATAGTTAATTTGATAGTGATTATTTTTATGTTCTTAAACAGGGTGGGAGTAGTCAGGGTCCTTGCTGCTCTTGCAGAGGACTGGCATTGAGTTCCCTGCACTCGGGGAGGGCGGCTTACAATCACTTGTAACCTTAGTTCTGGAAGATCAACACCCTCTTCAGGCCTCCGTGGGCACAGCACCCCCCACACATACAGATATATAAAATTTGAAAGATGATAAACTTTGTAAAACTACCCAGTAGTGGCAGTGTTCTGTCTTCTATCTGTGATCTTCCTGATGGAAAATGGGAAGGGAGGAAACACTTCTATTTCATTATGTTGGACTCTGTTGGACAAAATTTAGGGCACTAACAAATTGTGCTTGCAGGTCCTCAATACGGTGCAGGACAATGGTAAAACCACTCACTGTGCCGCTTGCTGACGGGTTAATGTAATACTTGAGTCCCAAGCCAGTAGTGAGCTGCTTCACTTTGAGACTGCCACGTGGTCTTTAAGTCTTGTGGTGATTCTGTAAGGTGAGAAGCCAAGCCAGTAGTGAACTGCTTCACTTTGAGACTGCCACGTGGTCTTTAAGTCTTGTGGTGATTCTGTAAGGTGAGAAGCACTTGTTTTCCCTTCTGTCTGTGGGTTGTATGAGGTTACTTGGTTAGCTAATATCTATCGCTGAGTCGTAATACAAACAGAAGGATATGCTTCTTGTTATTTAGCCTCCCTACTCACCGCCCAGGGGCTTGATGGACATGTTCTGCTCATTAGTCCCGCCTCTCTCCCTTATTCTCTAGGAGATAGTCTATGTTTTCCTCTTTCCACCTGCTGCCCACCTAGTTGGCATCTTCCCTCCTGTGCTCGCTGCACAGTGAGGACGCCGAGCCTGGGGTTGTCTGTGGATAACCCTTCCTCGCAGGACTCTGAAGAGAGCTGTCATGAGCGCCTAGCACAGGAAAGCTTTTCACTTCTCTCTTTGATGCTCCTTTTCTGCTGGTACTTTTAATTTTCTGCACAGAGAGTGGTAAAGCAATAGTAAAATCAGCTCTCAATTTGAGGCCAATGTGGGATTTGAACTCGTGACCTAATGCCAGAGACAAGACTGTTACTGGCCACCCAGAACCCACCTTCCTACAACATAGGCATTTAAAACGCTTCCTTTGAGTAGTCCTGTGGCTGCTTTCCATGCTTTCTTCCCACCCCCAGCCCCTTCCTGTGGCATTCTTGGCCTCCCCATCAGGGACACAGTTCTAAAGTCCCATTTTCCTCCCTGCCTTTCCACTTTCTTATTGCAGATGCTTCCTTCTTGCCTTCCATCTCTCCTGTGTGAGTTCCTTTTTTTGTTCTTGTTCCTTCCTGTCCTTTCTGGGTTAAAAATAGTCTCCAGGGTTTTTGACTGGTTGGCCACAGATCTGACCTTCCTTCTATTCAAGTGGACCTCTCCCGAGCATCTTGTGATGCTGTCCTATCCCTTTGAGAGAGTCCCATCTCAGGACCCATGCTGTTAATCTGCGCCTATTCTCATCTGATTTGTGGGGCTAACTGACCCTTGTACCCAGAGTGCTAGCTGAAAATTAAGTCTCCTGTACCAAGATGCTTAATCAGTGACTTGCTCACACTGCTCCTGATAAACAGTGAGCTCTCTCTTGCTTGCTGACTGCGTGTGGCGCAGATGAAGGGAGCAGCACACTGATCAGGACTCTCTGTGACTTTCATCCTCATGTGACGCGATGACACTGTACTCAGCGCAGGCTCGTGAAGCAGCTTTCAGAAACCATGCTAGCCAGGGTATCCTGGGGCGTGGGGGTTCCTGATGTTCTGCCCCCCGAAATGTCACTTGTGTGTGGGGGGCTTATGTTGCCTCAGACATATCTCTATGAGCCACCCTTGCTTGGGGTTGGAAGATTATGTTATTCTTTACAAACTAACTTCTTAGCCCTTGTTAACTGAGATAGTCCCCAAACAAATGTACTCTAGGATGGATGCTTGATAAACTGGGGATGACCAATGGCAGAAGTGCTTGCCTGAGCCCCTAACCCTAACCTGTGCATTCGGGTCCCGCAAGAGCGTTGATGGGTTTCTGCTAGAACCCATGCAGGGAACAGCATGACCTCAAAAGTTCCCATTCACCTGGAGCTCTAGCTCCCTGCATGGTTGACTTCGTGAAGAGCTTTAGACTTCATTATACTTAGTGAAGTTCATACTCAGATTCGTGCTTCCTGTGTCACGGCCTGTGCCATTGCGTCTGCCTGCTGGGCTTCCAGGCCAAAGACTGATGGCCAATTCTGCTTACCTTTCAAGTCAGCTCAAATGCCATCTTTTGTCTTCTATTTTCCTAACCTCTTCTGGATTTATTGCCTTTGGGGGAGCAGGGGTATCCTTGGTACTTACCAAAAGCTCCATCACAGCGATATTTTTGTTTGCTCGAGACAGAGTCTTGCTGTGTAAGCCTAGGCTGGCCTCAAACTTATTGGGTAGCCCGGGCTGGTGTTGAGCTTGTGTTTTTCCTGCTTCAGTTTCCTGAGTGTTGAGAGTACATCATCCTTGGTCTTTAGTTTCCTTTTTCTTTACCCTGTTCATTTTAGTGCCTTGAGGCTTGGGTCATGTTTCACTAATCTTCGCGTTCCTATAACCTGGGGCTTTGTCTGAGATGTTAGCTATACTCAGTAGCATCTATTTTCATGTTTGTTTGTTTGAGACAGGATCTTACTACATAGCCCAGGTTATCTTGGAACTAAAACATGTATATTTAATGCTAAGTTATTTCTTGTCATTGATTATATGCTCAGTGTCAATTTTTGAAACAAAAGGAAAACATTGACTAATTATAAGCTAGATTTGACTTACAGCCTTCTATCCAAATCAGTCATAAAACAAGGGAAGGGAATGCAGTTTTTGCTTCATTTTATTGCTACACTGTAAGAGCTTGCAAAGTGATGGTGAGCTTTGTAGATAGGCAGACGGGTATGGAATCCAGACTTCACCTATAGCTTTTCTAGAGATATTATGGTTTGAGTCATGAGTCCAGAATGGATGTTGTAAACTTGTTGTGTGGCTGCTTTCTGAAGGGTGTTCCTCTCATCAGGACTCACTGGCAAAGAGACGAAGGGAAATGCAGCTCAGCTGTAGAGCCTAGTGTATATAAGGCCTTGGGTTCTGCCCCTGCACTGTAAAAGCCAGGCATGGTGGACAGGCCTATAGTCCCAGTACTTGAGAGGTAACAGTGGTGTGTGTGTGCGGGGGAGTTGTTTATTTTTCTGTAACCCTGGTTGGCTTGGATCTCTTAGAGATCTGCCTGCCTCTGCCTCCCACCAGTAACAGTTCTTCCTTTTGCTTATTGCTCTCTGCTTTTTACTTGCTGATAGTTTTTGATGTAGCTGCTGTTGTGGTTTCTGTTCAGTTTTGTGATCAGCAAATGCTAGTTTTTCAGAGTGAGTTCTCTAAGATTTGCTTTCTGGTTTGAGTGGTTTGTGATATTTGTTATGTTTTTGACCCCACAGGACCCCCATTCCCATCCCCAGTGCTTTCAGACTTTGTGTTTGAGGTGTTTAAGGTGATAATGTCTGTTATTGGTTTACAAGCCTCCTTTCTGGTCTTTTCCTTTTGAAGTTCCTGGCTTTTATCAGAGTTCTGGAGCCTGTGGAGGAGCTGGAGCTGATAGTGTGGGAAGAGGGAGCGTGACTACATGTGCAGGGGATTCGGCAGGCGTGGCCCATGCCTTCCTCCACCGCACTGTGTGGGCTGGGGGACACAGGACCAGATGCCCTAGGGTTGCGCTGCCCAATGGTAGCTCTTGGTCACTGTGCCTGCAGAGCACTTGAAATGAGTTCCTCTGGACTGAAGGACTGCCCACGCAAAGTCAACTCCAAAGTGTGAAGACTTGATGATATAAAATATCGCAGTGATTTCTTGTAGTGAGCTTATGATAAAATCATGACATCCTGGGTGGGACAGGTTAAATAAGATATTGTTAAAAATTCACAAAAACATGTTTCTTTTCACCATTTTAAATATGACACTTACAGAAGTTGCCCATGGCTGGCATTATATTTACTTCAAGCAGCGTTGTTCTCAGACTTTAATGTTCAACATGCAGGTTATGGGTTCTGAAATCAATTCAGTGGTTAAGAAACGAGTATTTTAAAATTAGGATAGAATGGGATAGAAATACCCTGAATGACACTATTGTAAAACTTTTTGTTTAATAATACATGTGTTTAGGCTAGACCCCAGGTAAAATGTGCCTTTTTTTAAAAAAAAAAAGAAAACACAAAAACCTGTGAATCGTGGTCAGAATGTCTGTGAGTCACTGTTCTGGCAGCTGCTTCATCTGAAGCATTAGCAGAGGGCAGGTCTGATTGTATAGGTCTGAGGGGTTGGAGCTGGTCTGGAACTCTTCAGCTACCCTACAGAGCTCAATGATCATCTCAGCCAGGAGACGCCAGAGCGAACGGAACCAGGGTACTGCAATTCTGTCCACTGAAGGCTGGCCTTTTGAGCCCATCCCTAAGGTGCCCTTGGAGTTTAGAAGGGACTTGTGTTTTGTTTTGTTTGTGACTGCAGAGCCTTCCCTTTCTGTGTCCAGCTGACGTGTGAAGAGGCCGGCAGGGGTTCAGGGGAGTCTGAAGGGGCTGCTGTTCTAATCCAGGAACACATCAGTCTTCTTCCAGAAAAGATGTCCTTATCATTAGATGTAGGGACAGTCACCAAGGCTGTATGTTTAGAATGAGTTCTAAACAAAGAACACTCACTTACAGTCATGGGGAGGGGCAAAGTCCTCTCCTCAATAATAAAGTTTATGAGCTTACATGGCCTTGTATTTATTCTGACAGTTGTAAAAATTCTTTCTAGTTGACCCATTTTTCCTTTCTTAATTAAAAAAAAAAATCTGGCAGCAAGAGTAAGAAATGCGAAACATGTGACTAGTGCTTCAGTTCTTTCTCTTGGAGCCAACATGTTTAAAGTTATGTCTTGGACACACTTGATTTTTATAAAACAGTTGTCCACAAAAGCCCCCAAACATTTGTTCCTGAAGCTTGTAGATTTACATGGTATTTGTCTTGAGGAAGGAATCTTAAAGCGCAGCATTTAGGAGTCACTGAACTGGAACTGCCTGTGAAGCATTTGCTGCCCCAGCGACTTCACTCATCTTCGACATAGACAGAGGGCCAGGCAGCCTCTGCTTCTCCCTCTCCGGGATACTTCCGGCCTTGTTGGTCACCACCCAGGATTTTGAAGGGAGTTGGGTTAAATGATCTGCAAGTTCCTTTGGAGATAGAAAATACCAGCATTCCAGGACATACTGACCAGGCACCAGGCATTTGGCTATTGATCAAGAGCATTCATTTGTTTATGAACTCATTCCTTCCGACCCAGCCTCTGTAGGGGGCCGTGTGGTTTTGAAGCTTTGTCCCAGCAGATTTGGAGGTCACTGTAACTCTCATGCTGCTTTTCCCATGAAGCAGCTCCCGTGTCCCAAAAGGTAGTTCCATGACCTTTCTCAGTACATCAAAGCACACTGTGCTGTTGGATAGTCCATGTAATCTCCTGCTAAGTCATACTACATGCAGTTATCAGTTTCATCTAAAAAATGGTCAAATATTGACAATTTTCATGGAGTTCTGCTTAAAATTAGATGTGTTGTGTATGGAACTTGAGATAGGTCTCTATGAATGTGTTACATTCAAGATATATTTAGCAAAAATTCTTTGGTATTTTTAAAAAATAAGAATTGTTATTAAGCCCCACTAAACTGTCTTAGTAAGCCTGTGCTTAGAGAATAGATGTTTTAAACATCTCAATATGGAAAATATTTACTTTCACTACATTTAATTTTATTAGTTAGTCTTAGCCATTTTTTTCCCCTGGTTGTTTTCAGAGTCTTTTAAAATCCTGATTTGGTAAAGCAGTGCCTCAGCGATTGTTGCCAGGTCAGTTTCCAGAGGTCCTGTGCTGTAAGCTCGCAACACTGCAGGCTTGACTGTGGGTTTGGACTTCACAACTACTCAGCTCACACATCTCCACCCTGACCCTAGTGACTGGAGGGCGGAGCTGGGCTGGGATGGTCTTGGTGTCTTTCGAGACTGTGAGCAAGCCCAGCGGTACCAATGTGGGTCAGCGAAGGAAGGATTGCTAGTTTGGTATGACTTTGTTTCTCTCATGATATCACATTAGCTGCTAGTGATCACTATTTGCAAGCCGAATCTGGAATTTTGGCCCAGTCGTGGACATAGCAGCTGATCGTTGGCGATCTCCATTTACTCACCTGCGCTTGCTGCCTCTGCGTGCTGTCACTGAGATGCCCAGTGGACTTTCTGCTTCTATTCCATCCATCAGTATTGGGATCACTTCGTGCCTCCTGCCTCTAGAGATGTGAAATCAGTAAAGGACTAAGTATTCTTCTTTCTCGTCTATTCTTTCTTGGGCTCCAGTTTCTTCTTTGTTGTGTTGGTCTTCCCTTTCTAGTTCAAAGGCCTTTTACTTGATAAGGAAGATAGAAGCACAGATAGGGGTGAATAGTTCTTCTTTCTTGCATTATCAGTCCGAATTACCCCACTATCAGCAATGAGCCACACCCTTCCTTATTCTCGCTCCTAGAATAGTAGTTGAAAGAACGTCCTTGAACTGGCCTTAGACTTTTCTCAGTGCTCATTATTACTATGACTGTTAATCTTCACATTTCTATGTTTGGGGCACATGCTATACTCTAAGCAAGTTCTCAGTCTTAATAAGGAGCTTTTTTCTTCACATTTAAGAGCCTTTTAAATTAACTATTTTGTGTGTATATGTTACTTGTATGTATGTCTGTGCACTACGTGTATCTGCCTGGTGCCCAAGAAAATAGAGTTACAGGTGGTTGCAAGCCATCATCTGGGTGCTGGGATTTGAACCAGGTTTCTCTGGAAGAGCAACCGATGCTCTTAACCACTGAGCCATCTCTCCATAATCCCTTTTTCTCTCATAATTTAGAAACCTGGTTCATCACTGTATTAAGTTTGTTTATTGTTACACCAGGGAAAGAATGTGAGAGCAGGTCAGCTTCAGAAATCTGTATTTACTTGTAGTGTTTATACGAACATGTATTGATACTCTGTAATCATTTGTTTTTATATTATGTGTAATTTATTTGGTCATATTCACATACACACATACACACACACACACACCCTCCCCTCTCATGCTAATACACTTCCTCTTCCCAACTAGCTCTTCTCATGTCTCTTTTTCTCCGTGACCCACTGAGTATCTTTAGAGTTGCTTATGACATCATGGACAGGTTTACAGGAACATGGACATTTTACCAGAACTACACCACTGAAGAGAATGTCTCTCCCTTATCAACCATTAAATGCATATGAGTCCTCAAGGAAAGTCCTCAAGAGCAGGGATGCTGGGCCTGATCTGAATGGAGAAGAGTGGTGACATTGGCAGGAACAGATTTGGGACAGGACTTCCTTCTGTTGCTGGGAAGGCGCTGACATGGCTATTTGCATTTTAGACTTAATTTGCTTGAATGGCTTCCTGATTAGAAGCACTCTAGGGTTAGTGAAGTAGACACGTAGCTTTAATTACGTGAATGAGTGATTGACATGAAACAATAGAAGAGGGCTGAGGGCGGAGCTTGGACTATTCAGAAGGCACGAGGGTAGAGAGCAGCTAGTGTAGGAGTCACAGAGGGTGTAGTGGAAGATGACAGTCTGCCCAGTTGCCAGAGTTTTAAGAGGTTTAAAATCTTATATGAACTCTACAGATGAAGACTACCTTTGGACTGTTGGGCATTTCAGATTTTCCTT
This sequence comes from Ondatra zibethicus, assembly GCA_004026605.1. Lineage (NCBI taxonomy): Eukaryota > Metazoa > Chordata > Mammalia > Rodentia > Cricetidae > Ondatra > Ondatra zibethicus. Next base: position 69,479 of record PVIU01002006.1, read on the forward strand.
TTTTTTGAAAAAACACATTTCAAAACTAAACACCAGGGGCTGGGAAGATGGCTCGGCCAGTAATGTGCTTCAGTGAGAGACCCTGCCCAGTATTACATAATGTGGAGAATGAGAAGACATCTGACATCAGCTTTGGGCTTGCACATGCACACACGAGCAGTGTGACTTCACACTTGTAAACATACGTACATGCACAACACAACACACACACATACATACATGCATACACAAAAATAAAATAACTAAGGAAGATACTTGACATTGACTCCTAGCCTCCACCTCCCTACACACATGCACTTACACATGAACACACGTGCGCGCACACACACAAACAAAAATCGAGCAAATCAGAAAAACTTAATAACAATGAAGCAAGTCCTCTCAGAGGCTAGGCCAGGAGAGTGGCATTCTTGATGAGTACCATGCCAGCTCTTAATCTGTAGCACAGCTGGTTACTGCTTGCTTATCATCCAGAAGCAGCAGATTTGAAGAGAGTGGGTTTTTGGAGGCTAACACACTGGTAGCAACAACTGTCAGTCATAGGGGAAGGCTATAGTCAAATGTCCCCTTGTCAGCAAGGCCTTCTCTGTCTACTCACTCAAGAGCAATCTTTCCTACCCTGGAATTCCTTCTGCCCCGTTTGTCTCTCTTTCCCCCAGATGCCATCACCAGTATACCCCACTTTTCACTCCTCCACTGGAATCTAGACTCCAGAGGTCATGGGCTGACTGTTCCTTTCCTCACTACTACAGATATCCGACAGATGAGCATCTTCTGAATGAATGTGTGTAAGCCAAAGATGCTGGAAAATTCTAGGGCAAGAATGAGAAAAGGCATGTGAGACTGTCTAGTTTTGGAATAGGCACATCTATCTGTGTTAGAAGCACACACCACAGTCCTGTTCACAGATTAAGAGCTGGGCTGTGAATGAAAGGCTGGGTCACACTCAGATAGTCTGCTTTTGAAGGCAGAAAAAAAAAGAACGTATTTTTGAAACATTTCCATCAAAAGAAATGAAACTTTTAAAATACTGGTGTTTAACCCCCTGCCATGGGAAAATAACTGCTTACCAAACATTGAAAGCATCCCCCCATTACGTAATTTGAATGTCACTTCTTTCAACACTTGTTTTTCCTTGGCTGTATCCACACCCTAAACAACATTTTCCCAGATTTACTTGAAGGCCTTTTTAAAGATTTGCCTCACTCCTTGCCTCAGAGATTCGTCTCCAGAAGGTGTAGGATTGTCTCTGAGCTGCCCACAGAAGTCCACTGCTAGCCCCGTAGATTCCTAGACTCTGCCTTGTTGTATGATGCCAGTGGCCCATTTGTGCCTCTCACGTTGTTTTTGGAAAAATGAATCACTAAGTATCTGCAGAGGGTCTACCAAGTCACACAGGTAGATTTGGAAGATGCTATGATTTCCTCAATCAAGGCCTAACTAACAGCATAGCTCTTTCATAGATGAGTCTGCCTCTTTTCCACCCCTCTCATCCTTCCCCAGAGTTGTCTCCTAAACATTAAAAAAACAAACAAACAAATCAACTTTTTTTTTTTCTCATTGTCTCCCGTAGTGGGGCATGACAGGTGTGTACATGATTTCCCCGACTCAAAATAATTTCAGCTTTTAAACCTTACAAGCTAGAGAAGTGGCCAAGGGAAGCAGTTGGATGTGAAGGGAAGGCCGCCCCGCTTTGATTAGAATTGACAGAGCAGTGTGGCATTTGTTAACAAGGAGTTGTGCAGCTCCACTGGTTACATAATAGAATGGTCACTCAGCCCAGATACTGGAATCCATCACCCAGGACCATTGTGTCCACTCGCAGAGACAGTGCCTTCTTTGTTCGCACCAAGTCAGCAGCTCGTGGTGGTTAGCTTAGCTATTAAGTTAAATCGCATTCCTGGAAAGGGAAATGCTGCGACTTTCTCTCTCTCTCTCTCTCTCTCTCTCTCTCTCTCTCTCTCTCTCTCTCTCTTTCTCTCTCTCTCTCCCTCTCTCTCCCCTTTCTTTTAAAATGGGAGGGAAGGGTGCCTATTTGACACTCTAAACATACAGCTACTGCTGGCGACATGGCGATCACACTTTTTTGACAGGACAGCTTGTGTTTTGTTCGATTTAGGCAGTTCTAATTTTCCACAGTCCCGTGACCTCTGTTATGTTAATATGAAATATAAATATTTGAAGTGGCTCAGTGAGAGTGAGGAGGACATGAAAGGGTTATGGGGGTTAAATATGATCAAAATGTATTTTATACCTGAAGATGAAGAATTAAAAATTCATCTTCAAAGAATTTTAGTAACACAGGCCATGTATTTCGTAGTTTGTCTACATTAGCACTCTGGTCTGAATAGGGTTAGCTCCAGGGCTTGGTCTCAGGGTACTGGCTGTGGGAACCTTTAAAATGTGGAGCCCAGTCGGAGATGTGCAGGTCATTGGAGGAGCCTTCCTTAGGAGGGGTTAAGTTTGCTGTCATGTAATCCCTAGGTTCTTATGTGGTAAGCCACTTCAAGAGCCAAGCTGGCTCTCCAAGTCTCTTTTTTGTATCCCGTTTGGAGCTTCTTACTGCTGTGCTTCTGTCTTGCCTTCAAGGTCCTCACTAGAGCCAAGCTGATGCTTGAATCTCCAGGACTGTGAGCTAAATGCAAATGTCTTCCTTAAAAAGTTAGCCTGCCTTTGCCATTTTGTTATGATAATGAAAAACTAGCTGATTCAGGTGTTAGTTTTTTCCCTTCCCAGTTCCCAGTAGGCGGAATTTTGTATAGAACCCAGATTTGTGTTTCATTTACAGCATCAGCCTACAGAGAGTAGGCTCTTATTATCTGCCATGTGCACACCAAAGTCAGGAGAGGTCAGCGCAGCACGACCTTGCCAGTGTCATTATCTGTGAAATGGAACTGATGTGAGGAGCTGATGTGGCTGTGTATACAGGGAGTCTCCAAATGTTAGAAAAGGCCACACAGATAAAAGTAGTGTTATTATCTCTGAAATTTCCCAGTCAGATGCAAACCTGAGTGGGGAGTTGGCTCCCATGCATGCCTTCTCATCTGCTCCAGCTAGGAACCCCGAGTAAAACCGCTGTCAGGCAGGGACTGAAAAGAAAAGAAATTGGCCCCTTGTTCAAGGTAAGGAAGAAGGGGGTTGGAGAAGAGAGGGGTAACACAGAAATTTTAGGAGCGAGAAGTGTGCCCTGGAAAAGCAGATTTCTCTCACCATTGGTTTCTTTTTCATCATCTTGGGACTTCATCCAGCCCCGTTGCTGTGTATAATATTTGTTACAGTGGTGTAGGCCAAGCCCACAGCCTCTGTCGCAGGGTTTGGGTAGAGTGGGTGAAGGTGAGGCCTGTAGCCTGCCTTTCACAAGCACCCAGAGTGATCCCGACACCGAGAGTGTGGTCCACATTTTGTGGTACTTTGCTCCTGTCACCTCTCGTCTTCTCACTGCGCCTTCTTGACTTGTCTGCAGTCCATTCTCCCTGTGAGCCCACTCACATTTGTGCCCGCCTGCATATGACTCCTGTCTGTTTCCCAAAGATGGTGGGGTTCAAGATCAAAGTCCTCCTGGCAGGCATTCCAGAAGATGTTTCGGTGTTAGTTTGTTTCAGTCATAAACACTTACTACAAGCCCTGAGACCTCAAACAGCCTCTAAGACTTAGAACCTGGCTGGGAAGAAGGGCAGTTAAAAGGTTCAGATGAAATCCTGCCATACTTTGTGTGGCAGCTTTTGTGTGTGAAGCCCTGAAAGCTGTTAGGTTGGCCAACACCACATAAGTACATTCCTCGCACTGTGCTTATTCACACTCGCGTCCTGTGGCTGGTGGTTTGATTGTGCATTCATTTCTCTGACACCCCACTTGGAACTGTAAGAAATCAAGCAAATGCAGGCTCCCAGTCTGTTTTCAGGTAGGGTTATCAGCTCTGTGGCATTTACAGCTGATGCAACAATAAGAGCAATGTGACTCTCAGGGACCAAAACTTTGATTCAGCATCTCCATCTTGATAGGAAGGGAATTCTGGAGGAAAAAAGAGTCTCATGAGTTCAGTAATTTTTAGTTATGACAATGAACTATAGAACTGACTAGGCTCCAGAAATGCGCAGAGGAGTAATTTTGGCAGATTCTTCATGGCCGTGAAGAGAATAAATATATCAGCTTACTTCACTTACCTAGGATTTGTAGTTTTGATTTTTGTATTTTTCATGGGATCTGTGGAGTCTCATATGCTTTCATAGATTTTTTTTATTAAATGCCTACTTTAATTCCTCTATGTGTTTCCCATTCAGCAAACATTTATAGAACACTTGTGGCTTGGTAGACCCGTGGCTAGGGACAGAGCCCTGGACAAGACAGATAGGATTGCTGCTGTCCTGTATGTGAGGTGGTCTGGTATGGCGGGGGCATGGGTGGTGTGGCTGCAGAGGGATGCTGGGTTTGGGGACTGATTTGTGTAGATACTGCTTGTTCATAAAAATGATTGAGAAGCCATCCAGAACATCACAGTTGGCTCTCACAACACAGAAGGAGCCAATGCCAAGGTCCGTAGGCATGAATGAGCCTGCTGTATCTTAGGAATTTTATGCAGGTCTGTGAGTAAGGCTGAGGCTTATAGCACGATTAATAAAAACTCAGAGACAGAAGCTGGGGTTCGATGTAAAGGTCAGAAAAGCAGTCAGTCTCTGGCTCTTACCTCTACCTCAGTCCGAAATAACGATCCTGCCTCCAGGAATCTCAGAATAAGATTGTGTCTGAGAGCTGTCTCCCCCTGTCTTATATTCCTCTCTAGAGCTGGGATCTAAGGCAAGCACCACTACCGCCTGGTTTCTATGGCAACTAGTGATGCTACTGGGTTTAAAGGTGTGTATCACCACTGCCTGGCCTGTAAGGCTGGCCAGTGTGGCTATTTTACTTTTCTGATCCTCAGGCACATATTATTTATTAAAATACCAATAAAATGCCACTACAGGGCCTTAGGAAGGGAAGTGGATGGTTGTGGTGCTGAAGGTCAAGGAGATCGTTGGTGAAGGCCTTGGGAGTTCTGGCAGAAGGCTGGATCATCTCCAGGTGTTATGGAAAGCTGAAGAGGCTTTAAACAAGAAAGTGACACGACCCAGTTTGCATTTTTAAAAATCACAAGGGTTACCTAATAATGGTTTTAGAGGAGTGAGCCTTCTAGCTATAGATGTAAAGAAAGAAAATAGTGTGCTGGTTTAGCTGTGGTAGTTCATGCTGCAGACACTCTGATGACTGTCTGCGCTAAGGGCTTGGTTGAGACTTGAGACGGAAAGGCCATTGCTCTTCTAAGTTCCTGGACTCCTCTGGAACAAAGATAAGGGGGACTTATCTGTACATGGAAGAGTAATCTTATTCTTCTGGTAAGTGGAGGATCCCTGTGAACAAATAGTCTGAAGTGGAAACAGTGTGGCTGTTATGAATAAATTTGCAGTTCATCTATCTTCATCTTCCGGTGGAGGAACACACTCAATGCTGTTGAGGACACGCCTGGGGTGAACTCCCAAGTTACATGATAACTTTTGTGGATACTTTGACTTCAGTCAAAAGCAGAGCATGCCCTTCAGAAGCATGGTTGTGGCTCCAGGTCCCAGGTTAAGGCGAGGCTGGGAGCAGGTGAGTGAGACTACTGAGCTGTGGATTACACAGCTTCAGTCGAGGCGCAGGGTGTTCATTATGATATGGCAGTGGACGGACGAGGTAGCGTAGAACAGTGAGAATGAGATACAGGAGGAGGAAGTAGTGATGAGCCTGCAGGTCCACAGGGGAGTTTTACAAGTGCTGAGATAGCATTGTGCCTAAGTCAAAGTCTGAGTCCCGACCACTTGCGTATGAATCCTGCCTTCACCACTTACATGCAACCTGGAGCAAGCTGCTTGGCTTCTCTGGACTTCAGCTTCCTCAACTGGAGAGAGGGTATAATAGCTGTATCTGCTGTGTAAGGTTATTATGAGATGCGCACAATACTCTTATGATCATTAATTGTTAGTGTCAGTTTTTCTTAGAAAAGAACAGATTTATTGAGTGCCCTGCATGGGCCAAGCAGTAACTAAAGAACCATTTTTGACCTCTTGTTGTTCTTGAGTGCAAGGGTCAGTGAGTTTCAGGAAGGCATTCACAGTGCCAGTACTATGGTTGCCACAGGAAGTAGGTCCTGAAACATTTCCACAGGGCGGACAACCAACAGGAAGAGAAACGAAGGCAGAGGCCAACTCCGTAGGCTGATCGCAATACCTTCCCTGTTTGTCACAAAACCCAAACGATTTTATAACATCAACACTCAAGAAAAATCACCATGGTGTTCTTGAAAACATCTGTTGGCATGTGTGTCAGGAAAGTCTTCACGTACTGCGTCGCTCCTTCATCTCGAGTATTTGGAAATCTAGCCCACGACCAGAAAAGCCGTCTTCATGTCAGAGTGAGTTAGGGAAGAGTCAGTGATGTTCTTAGCCTGCAGACAGGAAAACTAAGAGTAGGGGAGGTCAGGTGGCCTTGTCCAAGCTTGTATTAGTTCATTTCCTCTTTGTCCCTTCAGCGAGCCTGGCAGGTTCTCGCCTTCACATTGCCGCACTGAATTTCTCACACCTTCTGCAACAGTAGATGCCATAGTCACCTTCTTCTAGGTCTTCTGGACCACAGGGTCAGAAGTCGGATTTGTCACCCAGACCCTGAGCTGATTCTTTTGAAGACTATAGTGTTCGAGAGGGGAGACAAGTAAATCCCCAAGTATGCATTGTTTTTTGGTAAAATTTTAAAAATTATTTTTAATGTAAAAACTTACCATTACTATGACTGAATGTTTGGAACTGTCTTCTGAACTTTCATTATTTTATAAAGCTGAGTGGTGCCTTTGTTTAAAGGTGATACATAGAACCCATTGCCTGGTTTCCTGGTGCTGCTAGAGACAGCATAGAGAAGTGTGCTGCTTCTGATAGAGATTCATACAGAGGGCTGCTATTTATATGCATCTGGCCAGTGGTCCCATCTGCAGTCACTGCTCACTGTGACAGAGGACTGATTCGGAGGAACTCTGCTCCCTCTCTGTTCCTCCTTTCTGTGTGTGCATAGGGCAGTGACACAAGCCACAGCTCTCTGGCATTTCTAGCACGCGCCCATAAAACTCACAGGCTCGGATGGTTTGAAGACTGTCTCTGTGGCATAGGGCCCTGTAGGCATTAACCAGTCAGTGATGAGCCCAGGAATCTGCTTTCATATTGTTTAATTGTAGAGGAGGTCCATTCATCTGCTGATATCTTGGCATCTTGTCAGTCTGGTTCTTTGTTGTATTTATGTCTTCCAGCAACCATGCAGTAGAGACTCAACAAATGTTTATGGAATGAATTAATCGGCTTAAGTGCATTTAGGAGCAAACAAAAACAACCAAATTGTAAATTAGCCCACTGATGAGAGGTGTAGAGAACACTAGCAAGTTCTCAATGATTTATGGGTCTAGAACTAGAAATAAAATCTACTTTCTTGCCATTTTACTCTGTTACTTGTAATCCTTGTCAGTTAATCTCAGGGTTCCATAATCTCCTCCTTTAAGGTTTTTATGTATTCACTTGGCATGTATTTAATGTCTATTATGCATTATAAAGTGTTAAGCTTTATCCATTCATGTCATTAACTGAAAAAAGTTCACATTATAATCTGTACTATTAGATTTGTAAACAGCAGAAACTCCTTTCTTTCACAGACTGAGGTTTTCATGTATTTCATTTAGGTTTCTTGAACAATGGAGACTTTTTTTTAATTGATTTTTATTGAGCTCTACATTTTTCTCTGCTCCCCTCCCTGCCTTTCCCCTCCCCCTTCAACCCTCCCCCGAGGTTCCCATGTTCCCAATTTACTCAGGAGATCTTGTCTTTTTCTACTTTCTACTTCCCATGTAGATTATATCTACGTAAGTCTCTCTTAGTGTCTTTATTGTTATCCAGGTTCTCTGGGATTGTGGTTTGTAGGCTGGCTTTCTTTGCTTTATGTTTAAAAACCACCTATGGGGCTGGAGAGATGGCTCAGAGGATAAGAGCACTGGCTGCTCTTCCAGAGGTCCTGAGTTCAATTCCCAGCAACCACATGGTGGCTCACAACCATCTGTAATGAGATCTGTCACCCTCTTCTGGCATACAGGCATACATGGAGGCAGAATGTTGTATACATAATAAATAAATAAATCTTTAAAAAATAAAAAAAATAAAAACCACCTATGAGTGAGTACATGTGATAATTGTCTTTCTGTGTCTGGGTTACGTCACTCAAAATAATGTTTTCTAGCTCCACCCATTTTCCTGCAAAAATTCAAGATGTCATTATTTTTTCTGCTGCGTAGTACTCCATTGTATAAATGTACCACATTTCCCTTATCCATTCTTCGGTCGAGGGGCATTTGGGTTGTTTCCAGGTTCTGGCTATGACAAACAAAGCTGCTATGAACATAGTTGAGCACATGTTCTTGTGGCATGATTGAGCATCCTTTGGATATATACCCAAAAGTGGTATTACTGGGTCTTGAGGAAGGTTGTTTCCTGATTTTCTGAGAAATCACCACACTGACATCCAAAGGGGCTGTACCAGCTTGCATTCCCACCAGCAATGCAGAAGTGTTCCCTTTTCCCCACAATCTCTCCAGCATAAGTTGTCATCAGTGTTTTTGATCTTGGCCATTCTTACAGGTATAAGATGGAATAAGGTATAAGTTGTTTTGATTTGCATTTCTTTGATGACTAAGGATGTTGAACATTTCCTTAAGTGTCTTTCAGCCATTTTAGATTCCTCTGTTGAGAGTTCTCTGTTTAGGTCTGTACTACATTTTTTTTTTTAAAATTGGATTATGTGATCTTTTGGTGACCAATTTCTTGAGTTCTATGTGTATTTTGGACATCAGACCTCTGTCTGATGTGGGGTTGGTGAAGATCTTTTCCCATTATGTAGGCTGTTGTTTAAACAATGGAGACTGTTTTAATACTGTCTTAAAGAAATGACCTCAAGAGTGAATCATGAGCCATGGGAATGATGAACATGTTATTAGATAAGGTTTTTCTTTATAGATGATACCTGCCTTTTTACATGTATATTTTGACCGTTAATATTTAGTGGACAAAATGTTTGCCTTTTCAATCTTTGTTATTTGAAGATCCTAGGGTATTGGGTTTTGACACTCTTCAAATATGGAGACTGAGAATAATACCATATTGCTTTGTGTTATTAGGCCACACATTACCATGGGGAAAGAGAGCTATACTGCTGCCTATACTAGTTGGTTGAAGAACTTTGTGTAACTTCTTCAATTCTCTTCCAGTAAAGTAGTGGCAATTCCTGCAGTAGGGGATGACTGTAGGGTTTGGGCATCCAGTCCATAGTGAGTGCTCAATAGTTCACGTCAGCTCTCCCTTTCCCCTCTTTTATAGCATAAAAGCGGTTTTGTAGAATTCAGTATAGGTGAGAAGTACTCAATAGAAGCAAAATGTAGGGTCTTTTTCTGAGAGATGTGCTCAGGAGAGATGCAACTGGGTTCTCTATTCAGTTGTCTGATCATATGCTTGAGAGATCCCTGTTTGCTATGTCAGGAAGCCCATGCTTGAGGATGTTCCTTATCATAAACACAGTACTTAGGGTAAAGGGTTTGCCAGAGACCTGGTGTCCCACAGTTTTGTGTGAACTCTAAAACTGCAATTTATATTTGAATTTCTAAGTCACATATCAACTTTATTTAGTTAACTAGTTAGTTTGTTAGTTTAGTTATTTTCATATGGGAGAAGAAAAGAAACAAGTTACACAGTATCATTATGAGGATCCCAAAAGGGAGTGAAGGTTTCACTGTCATATTGATGCTTTGTGCTTTCTCTCTCTCTCCCTCTCTCTCTCCCTCTCTCTCTGTCTCTCTCTGTCTCTGTCTCTCTCTCTCTCTGTCTCTCTCCCCTCTCCTCCTGTGTGTGTGTTCATGTGTATGTGTAATATGTGGCAGGACATTCATGAACCTCATATGTGGCTAGTGTATGTGGAGGCCAAATGTCTTTCTCATTCACTTGACGGCTTTTGAAACGTTTCTCTCATTGAACATGGAGCTCACTGATTTTGCTGGATTGTTCCACCACTTTTGAAACGTTGTTTCTCATTGAACATGGAGCTCACTGATTTTGTGGGATTGTCCCACCTATTCTGCCAGTGAGTCCCATGGATCCTACTTTCTCTATAATAGACACATGCTGAAGTACCCAGCTTTTTTTATTTGAGTAGTAGGGATCCCAACCTAGGTCCCCATGTTTGCATGGTAAGTGCTTTGAGAGTGGAGCCATCCCCCAGACTAGAATTTGGTTTCTATGCTTGGTCTTTGTAGTGAAGATGATAGTAATAGTGGGAGACATTAAAGGTTTTGTTTTGTTTTAGATTTATTTATTTTTATGTGTATGAATATTCTGCCTGTTTATATGTCTGTGCACATGTACCCATTGAGGTCATAAGGTGTTGGATCCCCTGGAACTGGAGTTACAGATGGTTGTTAGCTGCCCTGTGGGTGCTGGAAATAGACCTGGATTCTCAGGAAGAGCAATCAGTGCTCTTAACACTGAGCCATCTCTCCAGCCCCTCACAGTGGGAAATGCTTAGTTTTTGAAATTGAACTAATCTGTAGGAAGATGGGGAAGAGAGATTTCTCGATGTGATATACAGAATAAGAATGAAGCTAATGACTGTAAGTTTGAGAATGTCAGTCAGTTTTTTCCCCATCCTAGCTTAGGATCTGTGAATGGGAACTTAGAACTCTCTCAAGGAGATCAAGCCCCAGCACTGCCTGTGAACTTTATAGGTGGGAAAACTCAGGGTTGTGGATAAGGCTTTCCATTCATAGCTGGCTTCATTCACAAGAATGGTAGGTTATACGGAGCTTGCTACCTCCTGCTGACACAGATAGTCATTGGTTGGCTTATAGAAATGAGACAAAAGTCCAGACAACAAAGACACCTGTGAACCTGGGACTGCAGCATCTGCAGATCTTGGACCCTGAAAGCGCTAAGAGAGAACAAGGACGGGGTGTGTTTGGGGAAAGTTCACTCTGTTCTCTTTGGGACCGTGTGTGGTGATTTTTAGGAAGTACAGCAGTGGCTATCCTAGTTCAAACTCTAAATGCTTTAACTCCTCAAGGTACCAGGTGATTTCCCCTTATAGGAGATGACCAGAACATTGGAGTTTTAGCTCTAGCTTCTTTACTAAATTAATCTCAGAAACAGAAAAAGTAGCAGGGTGCAGTAGTCACAGGCATCTCAAGTCCCAGCTGCTGGGGGCACTGAGGCAGGAGGATCACTGGAGTGCTAGGGGTTTGAGGCTGGCCTGGGCAGCAAGACCTGATTTCAAAAAAAGAAAAATACATGGATCAATAGAGAGACAGACAGAAGGCAGGGCTGAGACCGTTCACAGCAAAACCGGAACCCTTAGAAGATGTCCAGAAATAGTAGTATGTGTTAGAAATGTTGGAGAAGTGGTCTGTTGTGGAAAAACAACTTCCTGTTTTCTCTGGGAAGGTTCCTGGACTCTCTAGGGGTGATCTAGGAAACCCTGCTGAGACAGGATGGAGGGGGGTGGGATTATTGTGTGAGAAAGGCTGGCTATTGTTTGCTGTTAGGACTCCCCTAGACTTTCCTGGGAATGAAGGACACTCACTGCAGAGAGCTGGCATGGGGGTCCATTCTGACAGGTGACCTCAGGCGGGTTGTTTCCATGGCATTCGTTGTTGTGAACATGCTCAGATCTCCTCCTCCACACCTCTCCTTTTTCTCATATTCTAGAAGCGTCATTTTCTGTCTTCTCTGAGGTCAAAGACCATAGTGGCAACAAAATACTTCACTTGGAGTGGACACAAAGGTTCAGCTGTCTCCAGCATACTCTGAGGACTCTGGGGCAGTGGGATGCTGAGAATCCAGCTCTGCAAGAGCACCATGTTGTCTGTCACGTGTCTGTTTGTTTGTTTTGTCACATTTGGTGTACATATTCCCAGCAGAGTTGATTTCATACTAACACGGTGCCACTGACGGGCGTCAAGAAAGAATATGCATAGTTGGCAAGTGGTACGTGCTGGCTCGGTCGTGGCATGTTTGCGTGATTAGATGAAGGTGCATATGTTGGTGCGTGTGGATATGTGGATACGTGCAGTGCAGTGAGAATTTCTTCTGGGGTCTCTGCCCACAGATGCCGTCACAGAGCCTGGCACCCATGCAGGTGGCTCATCTCAGCTTGCTGTCTTTCTTCTTGAAGCTGCTTTGTCCTCACATTCATCCTGCTGCCATCTTCAGCCTGTCGCTGCTGTTTTACATAACAGCCCGGAAGGGTAAATCTTGTCTGGTTGTCGTCACTGACTTCCCTCTGGGACCCTTCTTCCCAGCTTTCAGATTTCTTTTTACTGTTCAATTACGCGTGTGTCTGAATGTGGATATGTGCGCATGAGTGCAGTTGTCCTGTCCGGGGAGGTCAAAGGTATCAGATACTCTGGACCTGGAGTAGTGAGTTGCCTGATGTGGGTGCTGGGAACTGAACTTGGGTCTTCTGGAAGAGCAGCAAGTGCTCTTAACTCCTGAGTCATCTCTCTGGCCCACTTTTAGATTTTTTTTCTTAACTGCCCCCTGGATGCCAATTGGATGTCCCTAAGTTAGTTCATACCACTATGAGAATCCTTAGAGGATGGTCAACTCAAGCTGTGTATTTCTAGTTTTAATTGATTAATTATATTTATATGGGCAGTGTTTGTGTGTTTTGTATTCGTGTGGGTGTGTGTTGTTTGTGTGTGTGTGTGTGTGTGTGTGTGTGTGTGTGTGTGTATGTGTGTGTGCAGGTGTATGCATGGTTAGGTGGAGGCTAGAGGTTGACATCAGGATGAATTCAACTTTTCTCCACCTTGCTTTTTGAGACAGGATCTCACTGAACCTGGAGCTTACTCATTGCCTGGAGTGGCGGCCAGCATGTTCTGTGGATCTGCCCATTGCTACCCCACCTCCCAATGCCAGGATTATGGATGTGTTGTGGCGGCTTCAATGTAGGTTTTAGGGTTCAGACTCAGACTCAGGTCCATGCTTCTTCACAGGAACTTTAACAAGGAGCGATGCCCCCAGCTCCTCCAGTCCGGCTGTTTCTAAAGCAGAACTCAGTACTTCTCTTACAGCCCCCTCTGATTTTCTCTTTTATGGTGACACCGTCTGTGTACAGTCACCATACCAGAAATCAGGGAAATATCCCTGATGCTTTCTTTGCCTTTGTCTTTTGCCTCTGCTTAGAATTGTGCACCAAGTCCTCAAGGTTTTCTTTTCGTTTCCTAAACATTTCCTCTCTAACCAGCTCTTTGTACCAGTTAGACCTTTCCACAGCTCCTCTGCAGTGTGACAGTCACCAACCATTTTCCCAGCTTTAAAGCTGTCCTCATCAGCTCTTTCCTCAGGACCAGTTTCTCTGACTACAGATAGAATGCACCCTCACCACTGCCTTCCTGTTTCCTAGAGGACCTGGCGTCTCCACTCCGCAGGGACATCGTTTAAGTCCTCTGTAGTCAAGTAGGCCCCAGATGACTATCTAGCCAAGCCATCGTTTTGTCACATTGCCTCTGCAGCCACCTTCCCCCTCATGCTTCATTCTCCTTAATGGCTTTGTTTATGCCGGGCTCAGTGCCTGCTGTGCCCTTGCCAACATTGTGCAGTCGCAGTGTGGGCACCGCCTACTCAGGAAGCCTTTTCTGGCACCTCCAGCACACTGGGTCCCTCTTGGTGTTTCCAAGATATGCTGTCTGTCTCTCCACATTACACTCACAGTGAGTTATGTTGGGACTCAGAAAATGATACCCTCCAAGTCGGGACTTTGGTATTTTGGGTGCTTTGAACTGAAGGAAAGGCGTGCAAAAAATGAGGCCTTTCTGGCCTTTTGACTTCCCCTTTATCTCCTCAAACAGAAACTAAACCATTTCTTTCCCAAAGCAGTTGGAAGATCTGAAGTGTTATTCCAAACTCACTCTATTTTCTGTGTAAGATTTGACTGTAAATTACACCCGACTTACACCATCTGGTAATAGCTGCTCAGATCCTCATTCCAAAAGGGGCTCTGCTCTGTAGCCAGAGGACGGCACGTGTGGTGCTTTGAATGAGATGTTCTCCATATTCTTGGGGGTCTGAATATTTGGCCCTTAGTTGGTGGCGCTACTGGGGTGAGTTTAGGAGGTGTGTCACTGAGGGAGTGGGCTTTGAGGTTTCAAAAGCCAAGTGCTGTTTCCAGTGCTCTCCCTCTACTCCTGGTTTATAGCTTGAATGTGAGCACTCAGTTGCTGCTCCTGCCTGCTGAATGTCCCTCACCCCCACCCCAGTGGTGGTGGACTCTTAGCCCTCTGGGACCTGAGCCTTCTTCCTGAAAGTCGCCTTGATCATGGCATCTTACCATAGCAGTAGAAAAGTAGCGAATACATCACACTCTGCAGGAAGAGACCCAGCAGGCAGTGTTGGGTCCACCTCATGCTCTGTTGCCCCAGTCCTGCCCCATTGCCCAGCTTAGCCTCCACATGGGTGTCCATTCTTCACTGACCGTAAGCATGAGCTCTGTTTTCCCCCACCCTTCTTTTCTGAAGACCATAGGTCATGGCAAACTTTAAGTATATAAATTGCTGTAGGTTTCGCTTGTTAACCTGTCTTAGTTATGGGGATGGAACCTGTGGCCTTCTAATGGGTAAGAGACAGTAGCACACCTTCTGCTTCTGTGGTTCTCGTGGCCCAGGTATTTAAACTGCAAAGCTTTGCTGGCTTGTGGTACTGATGCATTAATAAGTAGTGACTAACTAGATGAAGAGGTGGAAGAGGCATCTATTCTACATGCTGTAGACCTCATCTAATAAAAATATAGACCACACTATCAGTATGAAAATTTCTAAACGATATGGAATTACCATATAATCAAGCAGTCCCACTATAGGGCACATTTCCAAAGGAAGTGAAATAGTTTAATTCCACAAAAAAGAAACTTGAGGTTCCCTGTCACTACAACATTAGTCAAGGTGTGGGATTGGTGAGTGAGTGGGCTGTAGAAGCGTGGTGTGTATACGCACAGTGGAATATTATCCATCCTTAAAAGGATGCTGTTACTTCCAGTACTTAGACGGAAATGGAGACATTATGTTAAAGGAAATAAGCCGGGCACAGAAAGATAAATGCCACATGTTCTTGTGACTGTTTACAAAGTTGATCGTGTCAAACAGAACACATTTGGAAGAGCATCGGGAAGGCAGCTATTGAGAGGGTGTATAATTAGGACCATAGACAATGGTAGTAAGTATGCACTTCAAAACAGAGTAGAATGTGAAGGTTAGAAACACATAGAGATGCTAATATTTGCTGTGATGGAAATGCTAGTTATCCTGTTTTGTTCACTTCAAATCATAAACACATCCTGATTTACCCTACCCACAAATAAGCACATACATGTCTATATTTTGATGAAACTCATGTTTCTCTTTAAAATAAGGAGTAGATTTTTTCTTTAGTTGTGTGGGGAGGTCCCAAATACCACATGAGACATTTCTGTAATGCCCACAAATTATTTAGTTATTTTTATTGTTTATCTGCAATTAAAATTTTGTTCAGCATCCTTTAACTGGCATGTCTAACCTAGTAAAACTGGCAAGTCTAACTTAGCAAAAGCGTGAGTTCACACTTAGTGGATGTTCACACCATGCTGAAGCTGGTGTGGAGCCTGCAGTCCTGGACCCAGAGTTTTCGTGAGCTCTGGCAATTAGGAACTTGCACATACAGCCAGGTTACTTGGGTAGAACTGTAGATATTTATGCCATGGGCATTAGGCATGCTTTCTTACAAGAAGTTGAGTTCTGGTAGCAAAAAGAGTTGACCAAAGAAACAACCATGCAGCATTTTTGTGGCCTTGGTATCATGGTCTTGTCAGCAAAGTCATGAGGTTCTGATTAAACCCCGATTGAGTTGTTTCCTGTTAGCGTGCTAACCCACAGGGCAGGCTCAAACCTCCTTGTCTGGCTTTCCAAGTCTGACTTACTAAACCCTTGTCTGCCAAAGGTCCACCCTTTACTTTTAGACTTCAATTAGAAATTAATAAGATAATACAAACAAAAATAGGTTCTGAAGTCTCTTTAAAGGATTATGGACCTGTTGACTCTTCTGCTGCAGAAACAAAACTTGAACATTTCAGTTTATCCAATCTGGTATATGGCAGATGGCATTAAAAAAATGTTTTTTTACACTTATTTATTTAGGGGTGTGTGAGCGCGTATGTGTGCATGTGTGTGTACCACGATGCACTTGTGGAGGTCAGAGGACAACTTCTGGGGGTCAGTTCCTTCCTTTCACCATGTGGGTCCGTGCGTTGAATTTAGTTGGTCAGTATTGATGACAAGCACCTGAATGACTGAGCGATCTTGCCGACCCAGAGAATATGTTTTTACATTTCATTTCTGTACGACTTCATTTTAAAATGATTCCAGGAATCAGCAGATAATTCTAAGCTTTCATTTGTTTGTTTTGTGAAAATGTACTCTGTTTGAATATTAGTCAGTTATAACTCACCTAAAACAAAGCAAAGTGAAATCCTGGTCTGTCCAGTGACAGCAACAGTTTCTGGGGTATTCAGTAAGAATATAGAAACTATAGGAAACACTAAGCAAATGCCGTGGCCGCTCAGCCTCATTGTTGAGTTTTGTAAGGATGATTCCAGCCAACAGCACAACTCTGTTCTTCATTTTATGATATCGCTGCTTGCCCATTGTGTTCACAAATAATCTTCTAAATCTGAGCATCGCACATAGCGTACTGGATGATCCCCTAAGTCCCCATGCTTCTTCCTGACGGCAGGAAGAAACACCAAGGAGCAGGAATCGACCGAGACACAAAGGAGATTCACACATGCGGACGGAAGAGAAGGGGCACAGAAGAGACAGCTAGCGAGAGCAGCCATTCCAGGCCTCAGGGAGCAGCTTGGCAGCCTGCCAGATCTGTTCCCTGGAGGACCCATGTGGTCACGTTCTCCAACAAGCACTTTTCTCTGTGTTCGAATTCTTGGTCACATCAATATCAATGAAAAATTAGTTCTTTAAAGTCATTGCCGCTTTCAATCAGAAAAGTCTAGTTTAGAGTGGAGTTTGCGCTTCAAAGTAAGGTAAGGCTCATCAAACTACAAAACTGCGTGGTGAGGGAGCCCTGACATTATCACAGAGTAAGGAAGCTTAATTTAAAATTAGAACCCGACCATTCCTCCCAGTGGAGAAGCCATGCCTTGTGCCAGAACACTTGGCATTGAATACTTTTTAACAGCTACTGCATTATTGTGTAGGCAGATAATTGTTTTGACAGAGTCTTTTGAAGTACAAAGCAAAAACTACAAAACATCCTTACTTTTTAGTGCTGCATTAGGAAAGAGATCAAAGAGGCTGGGCGGTGGTGGCCCACGCCTTTAAACCCTCACTTGGGAGGCAGAAGCAGGTGGATCTCTGAGTTTCAGGACAGCCTGGTCTACAAATTGAGTTCCAGGACAGCCAGAGTTATTACACAGAGAAACCTTGTCTTGAAAAACCAAAGAGAGAGAGAGAGAGAGAGAGAGAGAGAGAGAGAGAGAGAGAGAAAGAGAAGAAATATAGATGTTTTTGGATAATTTTTTATTGTATTTAAAATTTTATTTTTACTATTTATTTATCTGTGTATTATCTCAAACTGACCTGGAATTTACTGTGTAGCTCGGGTTGACCTTGAACTCACAGCAATCCTTTGGCCTCAGCCTATGGATGGCTGGGTGGATAGGTGTGAGCCACACGCCTGGCTAATTAGCATTATATTTTATAATGTCTTCATTATATTTTTCTCTCTTAAAGCAGAAAGTGGTAAACATGAATTCAGTCCATTGCAGTTCATTCTGAAGTTCTGTAAGATGCTTTTGGAATGAAGGGGAATGGGCCTAGCAATGCTGTGTCACACCTACTTGCTAGAGTTTAACGTTGTGTGTGGACACATTGAAGTTCAAGGAAGTCAGCAATAAAGAAACGTCTTTGACTTTATTGAACTCTGTAGTCTCTGAACTTGACACAGGACCTTCTTTTAAAAACAAAACAAAACAACCTAATGTTTTATATTACATAGTCAAATCAATACTGGTACCTAGTAATTAAAAATGTAATTAGAGTTTGAGACCATCCATCTTTCACTCATTGTTTCTGCTTTTAAAATAGTTAATTAGAGACACTGGGGCCCAGCTTGCTGTTAAAACTATGAGCAGCTCCTACGCCTTTGTTTGAGCCAACAGTCCTAAGAGCCCTAAAGAAATACTGGTGTTTTTTTCCTGAATCAGACCACTGTTCTTGGAAAGTTTTCTTTTATAAACCTTTTATTTTATTTATGTGTATGTATTGCGTGTGTATATGTGCATGTATGCACATGCATGCCTGTGTGTCACATGTGTGTTTATGCCCAAAAAGGCCAGAAGAAGGCATCAACTCCCCTAGAGCCCAAGTTACAGGCAGTTGTGAGCTGTCTGACATGGGTGCTGGGAGCTGAAATGGAGTCTCAGGGGAATGGGAGGCATGAACTGCTGAGCCATCTCTCCAGCCTCATCCTCAGAAAACTTAAAAACTGGAGTAAGGGAACAAAGCCATGCACCACATGCTCTCTAGGCCTTACACCAGTTCCCACCGGCAGTTAGACATCATGACCTCGCAGTGGTTACTGACATGTGGGTCTCTCTGAAAGCAATCCCTGGGTGAATTGCCTTCTTGCAGTTTAACTTCTGACAGGGCAGGCGAAGGAAAAGCAAAATGCAGAGCTCAGTAGCCACAGTCGCCATCATCAGAGGCTCATGTCTTCCTTGTCATTCTTGCCACTTTGATTTCCGTATGACTGCTTCAATTTAGGACTTTAGGCGACCTATTGTAAGTAATTCAATTTATAAATCAGATAAATCACCTGGTAGTTCTTTGCACCAATGAGAATCTTTGCACCAATGAGAATAATTATTTGCTTTGGAAACAAATTTATTGTAGCACTCCTCTTGGTAGGTCAGCTTCCTTAGCACCCACGAAGGAGTTCAACTTGGAAAATTACATCTGCATGTAATTTGCTAGGCGTGGATTTACTGAGAATGCAAGGCACACCCTTATTTTTCTGCAGTTTGATTCTCTTCTCTCATCCTCAGTTTTCAAGCCTTTCACATTTTATCACTGAGCTTTGCACATTATGGTTTATGTGTATTAATGCACAATGATATCTACTGTTACTGAACATTTGCTTTTCTGTGCTAGCTGTTTCTCATAAGCACATATTCTTTTGTGTTTGCAAGTTTCCCGAGAGCAGGGCTGTGCACCCACCACCCTTTTCCTTGTTCCCCTGGGAGAAGCTGCACAGAGCAGCTGTTTCTCACCCAGTTCTCTTGGTTGCTGATGGTATGAAAATAGAATGTACATTGCCATCTGCGGACTGATCCTGGTGAGATCTCCATAGGGGACCATTGAAAAAAGACTTGCACATCGCTGCTTTTTCAAACTGTGACCATGATGTCAACTGACTCACACAAACCCTATGCACATATATTTACGTGTGTGTGTATGTATGTATATGTGTGTATACACACATTTATAATTTTGAAGTATTCAACTTTCCAGAACCATTATGTGTTGACTCTTTTAGCTTACCATGGCTGACACTGTCTTTAAAAATGAGTTTGAAGACTTTAACAGTACCAAGAGGACCCGATAATTGACATTTGCTACACTCTATCCAGGTGATAGAAAACTTCTGATAAAGTATTGCTAGCACTCTCGCTGTCACTAGGGATGGAAGGAGAAGCCACTGTATAGCTGTGAACTCATCTCTCTTCCTTCAGAGAGAAAGGGAAGCTACCTCCACACACTTGCCTCCATGGTTACCATTGTGCCACACTGTGTTCACAGGACAGCACATTGCTTTATGGGACATTCAGAGTTCTATGAGAGTATACCAAAACACTGACTCTATTACAATGTTTTCAGTTTTGCATCAGGGAGTCCTGGCATCTAATGCAAATAATGGATTTGTCCTATAGGTTGAAGGGGACCAGCTGCCTCCAGGCCACACAGTCAGTCAATATGAGACCTGTAAGATCAGGACCATCAAAGCTGGCACGCTGGAGAAGCTTGTGGAGAACCTGCTGACGGCTTTCGGGGACAATGACTTTACTTATATCAGCATCTTCCTGTCGACATACAGAGGCTTCGCCTCAACCAAGGAAGTGCTGGAGCTGCTGCTGGACAGGTAGGATGAAGGGGCGAGTGCTGAACCCAGGGAGCTGAGGGGCTCGATATCAAGGGCACTTGGAAAGCCGGGAGGGAGGCGGGAGGAAAGATTAGCTGAAAAGGCCAGCCTTTGGAATGGGGGCATGTAGAGAGTCAATTATATGGTCTGTTTCCAGGGTAAAGAAATCTCATTCAAAAAATTCATGAAGGCTGGATATGATGGTACATGCTTCTAATCTTGGTACTTGGGAAGCCGAGCCAGCCTGGACCACATGGCAAGGCTTTGTCTCAGAATCAAAAGAAAAAACAAAGAAAAACCAAGGAATATCTGAAACCTATAAAAAGAATTCAATAGAAGGGTTAAAAGTAGGTGTTATAAACATAGATTCAACTATTTATAAATTTTAATTTCTGTTGCTCTCCCCTAATTTCATATTTAATATGGGTTAACTTTTATAATCTCTGTACAAGCACTCATCCTAGATCCGGAGGAAGCAGACTGTCAGCAATCACCATGTATCCAGTGTTTTATGGACATGAGTATGAGTGATGTCCATGTCCCATGTTGTTAAGGAGCATGTGTACCTGAGCAGTGTGCACTGTAACTAACATATGGACAGATCTTATTGTTCCCCCTTACTTTTGTCTTATTTGTAGTAAAACTTAGACATTTTACAAATATATCCTTATGTTGACTTGATCCTGGGACATAGAAAACTGACAGCTAAACAATTATTTGAGAATCATGAGACTTCTCATTCAGATCTTTGTAGTCTGGGGTTTCCTGCTTAAGGAAGGAAGTAGGGAACCAGTGCTTTTTTAAGGCTTGTTGTATATGTGGGTTTGTATATATACTGATATATGTGTGTATGTATTTAATTTTAAGGTGTGTGCAATCATGTTGAAAATGTTAAAAAATTCCTATACTATGGAAGGTATGAAAAGAAATATTAAAGTTTTCTCAAATTGCATTTTTCTCAAGTAACGCTTATTAGGTTTTAAAATATAAATATTAGTACAAAGAAAAACATTAAAGAAGCCACTGTCTAAATAGGCAAATTATGCAGTATTGACAATTAAAAATAGAAGTAATCCATATATATGGTGAAAGGTCACACAATTTAGAAAATTGTAAAAGCAAAAACTGCAATTTCCTTTTCTCTTGGTTTCCTAGTCCCATTGCACCTTTTTGTATTCTTCCCAAAATTTCTAGGCATATGTGTGTATGTGTATACATCCTCAATATACAATATATCATACATATTCTCTTTATAGGCTTACTTATTTGTTAGAAGTATTTATTGAGTACATTGTAAGAGGGCACCAGGCTGGGCAGTAGCTACAGCATTTCCTGCCTGTATAGATTTATAGCACATACATAATATAAACTGAATCAAGCAGAGTACACAATGTATCTTACAATTTTCATTTTTACATATCTATGCATTTTGGAAATATTTTTGTTTGTTCAGTGAATCAGCATATGTAAAAAACTTATAATGGCTAGCATATTGAAAGTTCAAGAAATGCAAGTTATTATTTCAAATTAAGCACATACAGGTGGATTTTTCTGGCTTCTTTTTCGATGACTTTCTGGTACTTATTGAGTTGAGAATTTCATGGACAGAAGTAAGTACTTTCTAGTTTTAAATTTTTTTTTTTTTTTAGAATCTGTGAATACAGTACCTCAAGGAATGTCTTTATACGCATGCGTATTTTAGAATCTGTGAATACAATACCTCAAGGAATGTCTGTCTTTATACACATGCGTATTTTCTGGATGTTTTTGAGACTCCTGTAGGACTAATGCACCAGAGTGTAGAGGCTCAGAAGCCCGCCAGACTGACCTTCTGAGGGTTGCACCAGCCATCCTGCCCCTCCTCCAAGCATCCCCACAGGCCATATGCTCCCTAGCCGGTGATGGTCTGTCTCTTCAACTCATCTATCTTTACTATGGTCTAATCACTGAAGAGTGGTTTTGGGCGCCTGCTTCTTGTGTTTACAAGTAGAGTTTGCTATTTCAAAGGACACTTTCTGAACATTTTGTTGCGTGTGAACTCTTTTCCTATCCTATACTCTTTCCCTTTGAACCATTTTAACCTAATTATTAATCATCTAATTATAATTCTTTATATATTAAACGAATTAGATTTTTGCTTATAATTGTGTTGTAAATACTTTTTCCTAATTTGTTCTTTGATTTTAAAGTCTGTTTATTAAATACTGGTCTATTACTATTTAATGTAATATTTCTGTCTATCTTCAGAAAGACTTTGAATAAACAACTTTCTATCCCAGGTTAGGGTTATTGACAAGAAAGAGTAAGTTTGTCATCAAAGTATTTGCTAGCTTTCTGTCACTATGACACATAACTAACGTAATCAACTTATGAAGGGAAAAGTTTGGTTTGGGCTCAAAGTTTTGGAGGTTTCAGTGTGCGGTCGCTTGGCCCTGCTGCTTTTAGTCCTGTCGCAAGTCAGTGTATCATGGTGGGAATCCAGAGTAGAGCGAAGCCGCTCACCTTGAACACAGATGACAGAGAAGGAAGGTTAAGGTTTTACCATCCCTTCTTGAAGGGGACTTAAGACTGCCAAGTAGGCACCGCCGTGTGAAGGTTCCACCATCAAGCCGGGCGGTGGTGGCACACACCTTTAATCCCAGCACTAAGGAGGCAGATGCAGGAGGGTCTCAGTGAGTTTGAGGCCAGCTTGGTGTACAAAGTGAGTTCTAGGACAGGCAGAACTATACTGAGAAACCCTGTCTCTAAACAAACAAACAAAAGGCCCTACCATCTTCCAGGGAATCAGGCTTTTAATACATAGACATTTGTGGGCACAAGATCCAACATTGGGTCAGTTTTTTGTGGGTACTTACACAAAGAAATTATTGGATCAGTGTTCACATGTATGTTCACATTCAGGAACACCCATGAAGCATATATTCTTTATGGTATATTGATCTGGTCATGGTGTCATGTGCTACAGTATAAGGAGCTGTGTCATTTTCTGTATGACAGTACTTGACAAAATATTAGTCCTGGAATAACATAGGAGTTTGGTGAGTCATTTTAACCCAGGTTCTTATATAATAGTTCATATCTGTAAATAGAAGTTGGAGAATTACATGAATTTTCTCTTTTCAATACTCATAGCTGTAAAAAGATGGAGCCTGGTAATTGTTGGCAGGCAGTATGTGGAAATGAAAATCTCTTACAAGTTCACTTTGAAATCGATGACCTCTTCTCCATAGGAGGTAACTCCTCTGCTAATAGCCTACAGATGTCCACAGTGCGTAAAGGCATACACGTAAGCTCCAGCTGTCCAGCTTAAAGACTGGGCACATACACCAGGAATTAAAGTGTTTAGTCTATGACTTTTATTTGATGACTTTTTAAATGTCTTTTCTTTGTTCTATGTATAGACAAATTGGGATTTTCTTTTTTTTTCAAACACTAACTGGATAACAATGATCAAATAGTAGATCCAATAGGAGTCCAGGTTGTGCTCAATTCAAACTATCAGTTGAAGTATAGCTAAATGAAGAATTAAGATTTAGTCTGTACCATGTGCGTAGGCTTAAGGCTGGCTTTGAGTGTGATCTCATAGTTCAGTCGTTGCTTGTTTCTGAAATGAGGGGATTAAGTGCTGGATACCTGTGTAATGTAATACTCGGAAAGCTCTCTGCAAGACAGCGCATAGATGGGACTTGGATGTAAGCGATTTAGTTTCCGCCCTGAGGGGCTTCAGAGATGGAGTCCTGTGAAGCTGCTGGCACTTAAGCTCTGGGGCCCCTCACTTGGCAGGAATCTCTCCATGATTCTGTATGCTTAATTTTGTACTCCTTTTCCTTGGGAGGAACCCTCACATTACAAAGGCCAGTTCCATCAATTTTAGATCCACCCTTCAGGACTTAATATTTTCCTGCAAAAGATAAGGCTGCCGCACATGGACCGAGGAAACCATCATTCAGAGCGCTATAAACAGAGTTCTAATATGTGCTGGTACAGGAGTTCAGAGAAATAAATCCCATTTATTTTGCTTTCTCTGCAGAAATTTAACCTTGTCTGTGTGGGTGCCAACCTCAACAGGAATATTTCTTCCTGACTCTGTTTCTTACTCACACTGAAATCTCATGGCCATGTTTCAAGTCTCCATGGAAATACAACTGTAGATTCTGTGAAATGCTACACTCCTCAATTGGCTGTTTGGATTTTTAATGCCTGTAATGAAGAGGAAGCAATTTATTGTACAAACTCACCTATTCTGAAGATAATTGTTTGAAATTCCATTTTCATACCAGTCAGTGGGTGGACTCGTTTGTGAGCCTCAGGTAGAATTTTTAAGGTATTTCTTGTGCTGTACAGCAGGATGGGGAAGGAACACGGAAAGGTGATTGCAGTATGCGCTAATCCGGTATTCACCAGACAAGAACAGATTCGTGTTGCATTGTTTCTTTCCCACCAGAGCATGGCTTATTTGGAGTCAAGCTTTGATTTCTCTGAAGACTTCATTTGTGGCTTTTCATGTAGGGAACTGTTTATTTTCTGGGATTTCTTTATAATCTTTTCATGGTTCTATTTTTTTCTTTTTTTTTTAATATGAGTCTGTGTAATAGATAAATAGACAGTGGTTTGAAGTCATGAATAGCTAATTCCATGTTTACATTATCCTCTGTTGGGGTGGCAGATGCCTCACAGGGGCTCCTGTTTGCTGTGCCTCTTGCCATGGCCCAGACTTAACTCAGGGCTCTCTTTGCTTCCTTTTAACCCAAGCGGAAGTTACTTAATTGGGGGTTGACTGTGTTGGGACTTTGGGATTTTATTTTCTCTACACACCACTCAAAGCAGTCTGAACTCCCCATTCTCCTATTTAAAGAAGCAAGGGACTAGATACCACAGAAAATGCCAAATGTCAGACGTTGGTGGAGGCCTGCTTCAGCGAGCAATCTTCAGGGAGAGTTGGGAACATCCTCCACAGGTGTGGACTCTGCTGTTTTCTCAGACAGTCTCACTTTCTCTGATAACTAAGTAGTAAAATGGCAACATCGTGTGGAACAGGGGGAGCCTGGTCTCCAGAAACCCTGGCCAAACCCGTTTTCAGCCCTCAGGCCAGCGTGGAAGGCGTCACATTTTCCTGTACAGCAGGTGAATTTCCTCAGAGGAGACCTCTTGGGAAGCATAAAGCTTGAAGCCTGTGCTTTAGGTGATAATTTTGTTTATGTCCCTAAGACAAGGCTGATCAGTAGGTCTTTGAATGCATTTCTTCCCGTATCTGCTTGTCATGTGTTTCCACAGACTTTATCTCATGCCATTTATTTATTGTAACTCTGTTTACAAATGGGAGAGCAGCGGCTCAGAGAGAGCCAATCGGCAAGCAGCAGAAGAGGGATTAAAAGCTACCCCAGTGTGATTCAGAACCTCTCTTCCAGTGTGCTCGAGCACCTCTCATGCTAACTCAAAAAGAAGGGGTGACTAGGGAACCCTTCTTAGTCATCATCCTCACTACTTCCTCAATTCATTTTCCTTGGAAATAACGTTTCCTGATGATGCCCCCTTCATAAGCTTGGTTGGCCAACTCCAGAGTTATTCACTAGTGTTTAATATGAAGTACCTGCTTTACATGGTACCGTGTGAACAATAGTGGCAGAGCCTGCTACGATTCCCACCATCTTAAAGATGTAGTGTGTGCTGGTAGAGAGTAACACTCACCAATATACAACAAGATGTATATAATTAAAACTGCTGTGACCCTCATGCCTGGAAGTCCAGCACTTGGGAGGCTGAGGCAAGAGGATCACTGTGAGTTTGAGCCTGGCCTGGGATACAGACTGGGACCCCATTTCAACCTCCTCCCACCAAGATGTTTTAAATTTACTTTGGAGGGCTTTTCCTTAGACCAAGAATACTTCTTCTTTCAGAGTTTTGGGATATTTTATGGAAAAAATGGCCTCTCTTTCTTTCGGTCATGAGATTTGTGTGTTAAGCATATGTACAATGGTTGGGTCGGGCATAGGAATAAAATAACTTGGATTGATCTCCAGTTTACACTCTCGTACTTTTAAGTGTCCCTCAGAGTCTGTGTGAGAGAGGCTTAGATATAGTGTGGTGCTATGGGGGGCAGAGAACTGTGGAATGCTCGAGAGGCAAGCCGTAGTGAGAAGTCTTCTGATCGTTTGGGATGTGCTCTCAAAGAGCACGGGGCCTCTTTTGCTCTTTCACTTCCAGCTCTAAAGTAAGCAGGATTGCTCGGCCATGTCTCCCATTATGATGCGCTGCCTTGTTCAAGCAGGTGAAAAATACAGGGCTAAACCAGCATGGACCACAATTGAACCAAAGTAACCTTGTTCTCCTTGTAAATTGATTAGCTCGGGCATGTGTTACAGTGAGAGAAAACTGTCTGGCTGACTAACACACACTCCTCCTTAGTCACTTGACTCAGTGTGAGGTAACACACTGGCTGTAGGGTCCTCCATTGGGTTCCCTAGCTATGTAGCGGTAATGTAAAGTAGCACAGTGGTTG
The DNA here is from genome assembly GCA_004026605.1 of Ondatra zibethicus. NCBI lineage: Eukaryota > Metazoa > Chordata > Mammalia > Rodentia > Cricetidae > Ondatra > Ondatra zibethicus. Next base: position 96,239 of record PVIU01002006.1, read on the forward strand.
TAGGGTTCTTCTGAGTTTTAATGTGGTGTGGTACAGGTAAAATTTTTACTCTGCAACTGGTGTTTTCCTTTCTTTGTGACATTTGTGATGATCTGAAATTCCCACGTTTATTTTGCCCATTCTTGGACTGCCACCCCTACCGTGCCTCAGAGAAGAATGATGCTTGCAGGGGGCGTTTAGGAGCACTGCCTGACAAAGAGAAGGTATCCATGTCTGTTGGAGTGTTCTGGAATGTGTAGCGGTGAATGCCATCCAGATTGTGTCCATATCTAGTGGGTATAACCTGCCTGTGGAGTGGACCATCCCATCAAGACAGTGAGGACAAATATGTGTTTTCAGTTAAAAAATAAAAGATCCCCTTGGCAGCTATAACCTGGTAGTAGTAAATTTTGTAAAAGGCACACCATACAAATCCATTCAGTTCTCAAACGCTTCCTTTATGGATAAGCATGTTTGAAATGCATGCCGTATGTTCCAAATGACTTTTTGTTAAACCTCAGTTAAAAATAATTAAGTTTTTATTTAGTTATGAAGTTAAACTATGCACTTTACAAACAGTCTGAGATTCATGCTGGTGTGTGGTGTCCAGAGAAGGTAGGGGATTGCTTTGCTGTCTGTTCCTTCAGGAGGAGGCAAGGTTTCCAGTACCTTCACCCTGTTCTTCCAGGCCAAGGGAAAGAGGCTGTCCTGGGGAGAGCTGTAGGAAGCAGGTACTGGTGAGGCTCAGATTTAATCTTTTTACCGCACATTGATGAGTTTTCTGTCCTTCTGCCTATCTTAAGAGTGCTAGTGTTCAATGCCATTGGCTTTGGTAACTCTCTCCTGAGCTCCCACAGGGCTAGGCAGGAAGAAGTAGACAAAGGTACTGAAGAGCCACTTTCCTCTGATTCAGGAAGATGTTGAAATTTAATGGCCTGTTGGCTTCTCTGTGCTTGTCCCATTGACTTAGTGCAAAAACTTTCAGGAAATCTCAGCATTGCTTTATTTCTTTTCCAGCTTAAAATGCAGTAATTTTGATGAGGAAGACAGTTTCTTAGTAAATGAAGGACATTTCTTTTTTTTTTTTTTTAAGATTCTTCTAAATAGTAGATAAGTTTAAATATCCAGGTCTGGATTTTGATGGCTCCACAGGCAAAGTTGAAGCATTCTGACATGCTTTGGTTTAAAGAGAGGAAAGGAAAGTTGGTAAGAAACAAGTTGAATTGAGGTTGAGTTTCTGTCCTGTGACTATGGGAAGGAACGCTGAGATTATTGGGTAGTATAAATGAAGAGGACCTTGAGAAACTGTGGGTATCAAAATGTTTGTAGCATAAAAAATGAGTATTAAAATATTTGCAGGTACAGCTTTTATGAATGGTTCATTTTCTTGCTGTTTCATGTTTTCTTGGATGGAAAAGAACGATTTAGCTCATGGAACAACAGAAGATAAACCTTTGTAGTAACTCACACATCCTTCTGTGGCAGGCAGAGAGATGGAGGAAGGAGGCCATGAGCCCCGAGGAGGTAACTAAGCTAATTCCTTCTTAGAGCATGTAGAAAGGAACAGGGTCCAGCCGACAGCTTGCTTTTCAGCTCCCTGAGACTCAGGTTGGCCTTCAGACCAGTGTTAACCATTGAACAGTCAGGTGATGGAAGCTACTGAATTGGTGGCAGTTTGTTGTTGTGGCAATAACTAAGAAACAAGGACATCTTCTTAGGGAGATTGTCTCCAAGAATCTCTTGCTCCTGGCCTCAAGGATGCCAAGGAGTGGTTGTCTACCCCTTGCCGCATGCCTGGTCATCTGTGGTCCCCTTGCTCAGGAAACACTGCCAGCAGAGAAGCCCTCTTGTTGTTCTCTCTCTGTAACTATGCCAGTTGCTTTGGGTTAACCAGAAATCTTTAATCCAGTACCGTTTTAGAGTTACCTCCAACCATAATAATACAAGGAAAATCGGAAATAAGTTTTCTCCATGCTGCTTTGATTGTCTTTGGTAACTCAATTGATTTTTTTTCCAAGTGGACCTGTCTTCTACTCGGCTGAACCGTGGGAATTGCCGGTGGGAACGTGTGGAGACAGCAGAACCCTGCTTTATGGGATGGTTGTGACGTTCTGCTAACATAGACACTGAAGGGGCGTTGTCAAAGGCTTTGCCTCAGATTGTAGCCAGGCTTGCTTTCTCTTCCTTCAGCAGGGTTTGTAAAACCTAAGGGGTAAAAACGTTTCCTTTAGGCTGGGCTGGGCTTCCTGCTCTCCTTTCCCACTTAGCAAATGGGGCATGTGCTGTGCATGCAGCATGCAAACTGCCTTTTAAAAAATCTGAAATGTTGAATTACTCTGAAGGAGTCTTTTAGAAGTATGTATATATTTGGAAATTAGAAAACTGATAAGAACTTGAAAGACAATGTAGATATTTAGAGTGCTCACTAGAAAGTTTTAAATTTAACTCTTAATCTAAAGCAGCAGTTTTGACCATTTTCTAGCAGTTGGTAGGAAAGTTGATCACAAGCCCTTCTAAGAGTCTCCTGAGAGGTTCCAGAGATGGCTCGGTGGGTCAGAGCACTTGCTGTACAAGCCCAAGGACCTGAGTGTAAATCCCAAACAGCCACCTACAACATCAGGAATGGCCACCCCCACCAATAACCTCAGTGCTATTGGGGTACAGAGACAGGAGGATTGCTGAGACTGGCTGCCAGCCCAGCTCCAGGTTCAGTGAGGAACCCTGTTTCAAGGGAGTAAAGCAGACAATGGTAGAGAATGCCCCTCCCCTTCTCTGGCCCCTGCATATGTGCATGAGTGTGTGCACCTAGACATATATCAGTGCATACATTACACACATCCACCTCACTCACACTTACACGCACCCCCCCCCACACAAGTCTACTTGCTAACGCTGGAATCTTTCTTTAGAAAAAGTGCCAATAATAATCTAATACATGTAATTTAGGGGATTCTCAGACTTTTGCAAATTTACTCAAGGATTCTGGCTTCTGTTTCTCCAAGCAGAGGGCACCTGAAATACGTTCCTGCCTTCTTTCTGTGACTTACACCTTCCCTTTCATTAACCAGCTTCACAGTGGGAACTGGAGTTTTCCAAGGTAGGCTAGGTGACCATGACCCAGTTCTTTGCCAGACCTGGGAGGTGGGAGTGCCTTCCATGGAAGGCATTATTCGCGCTGCTTCAGAACAGTCCTGTCTGGTCTGTGGGATGCAGGGAAAACCTTCCCTGACTGCACTTGGTGTTCCAGACAGCTGCTTCATGCATGGTATTCTCCTGAGTCAAGACTGGCTTTTGGACATTTTTCGTATGTCTAACTTGAGTTCTTGTAGGTCAGTGAAAGGATGCCCAAGTGTTCTGAAGCTGGGATTCATCCCAAGACTCCCAGAGGTCCTTGAGTCAGCAGCTTCCTGTGTGGTCTCCCTTTCTTCACTTCCTCCTTTTTTGTCTTCGTGGTTCCCACCAAGTACCCCTTCCTTTCTCTGCCCTCCCCAGGCTTTCTTTTTTGCACAGCAGGAGAAGGTAAACTAGTTCTTGATTTGTGTTCAGTGTCTTCTATGCCAGGCCCAGGGCTATAGTAGAAAACAAGGAAGAAGAGTCTAACCCACTATTGCCATGACGTGCTAGTCCATCCTGGCCTGTGTTCACACCAGTCCTTGCCGCCTGTCTGCTCTGCTCTTCACCCTCTCACCCACCCCTCAGTGTTCCTGAAAACACACTCTCTTGCCTCTTGCCCAGGCCTTTGCACCTGCTCTTTCCTGAGATGCCTGTGGCTCACTCCTCTGGAGGGCTTTACTTAATTGTCATGTCTCCCATTGAAGCATTTCTGACCTTCCATGGTGCCTAGACACCATAGCCTGCTTCTCCACTGTTTCACTCTGAGCATGTGTGAGCTAATTACTTCATAGTTCTCTATAACCCATCAGTACAGTGTGAGCTTCATGGAAATAGATTTGGGTTGTTGCCTCTTTATCCTTCTTTTTTTCTGGTGTGTGTGTGTATGTGTGTGTGTGTGTGTGTGTGTGTATACATGTGTTGAGTGTGTGTATGTGTGGTGTATGGGCAAGTATGTACGTGGGCATGCAGAGTCAGGAGGAGGATGTTAGACATCTTGTTCTATCCACTTTATTCTTTTAAGGATTCTCTTATCCTCTTGAGTGTCTTTTACTGGACCTGGAGATAGCCCCCCTCATCAATTGTACTGTTTCCATCCTCCACAGGAGTTTTAATTGTGTGCAGCCATGCCCAGCTTTTTACATGGCTACTAGGGATTTGAACTGAGATCACCATGTTCATTTAGGAAGTACTTATACCCACTAAGCCATTTCCCTAGTTCCTGATGCTTAATTCTTAATGTCTAGAATAGTAAGTACCTGGACGTAGTCTTTGATAAGCAATCCTCATCCGTGATGACTGAGTCAAACAGTGAGTTCATGAATCAATGAACAGGGTCCTGACATCATAAAATGAACAAGTAGATAGGGCCTTACAGCTTGTGTGGGAGGCAACGGCTTAGCGCTGGGCCCAGGGCCTACCTGTCAAAGTTCAAATCCCTGCTTCACTTACCAGTGGTATTGTCCAGGGTTATTATGTAAACTCTCTGGGCCATACTTTACCCTCTGTGAAATTAGAGGAGTGATGCCACCCGGTAGGATGATTATGGGAATTGAAGGAAACAGTCCACAAGAAACAGTTGGCACAGCTCCTGGCATACATAGCAAGTTACCTGCTATGACCAGTGGCTCATTTGCCAGCATCAAGTAGGGCTCACAACATTCTTCAGGATGACCCATCCTGACAGCTTCTATTGAGATGTTCCTGGATGTTTCGATGGATCCCTCTACAGAGAGACAGTGTCTGTGGATATCTCGGGAGTTCTTTGAACTATCAATGTCCTGGTTATCCCTCACTTCAGATACATGTTAGATACTTCATCTGCTCAGATGGGTGTGTGCAGAGACGGCATTTTTGTTTCCTCCCAGATCTGAATAATCACACAGAAACTATATTAATTAGAACACTGTTTGGACAATGACTCAGGCGTATTCCTAGCTCTTATATCTTAAATTAACCCATTTCTATTATTTTATGTTTTACCATGAAGATTGTGGTTTGTTACTGCACATCTTACTTATTAGGTGGCACTGCATGGCATCTTCCTGACTCTACCTTCTGTCTCTCTGCATTTAGTTTAGTTTTCCCACCTAGCTATATTCTGCCCTGCCACAGGCCAAAGCAGCTTCTTTATTAACCAGTGGTTATTGCAAGGAGCAGGAGCCCCTCTGTTTGTCCTGGCTGCCCGGCTAGCTTACACCCGAAAAAACCACACAAAAACTGTATTCATTAAAACACTGCTTGGCCCATTAGCTCTAGTTTCTTATTGGCTAATTCTTACATCTTAATTTAACACAGTTCTGTTAATCTGTGTATAGCCATATGACTGGGGCTTACCAGCAAGATTCTAAGCAGTGCCCGTCTCAGGCAGAAGATTCATGGCATCTCCCACTCTGCCCTTCTTCCCAGCATTCAGTTCTGTCTTCTACGCCTACCTAAGTTCTGCCCTATCAGGCCCAAAGCAGTTTCTTTATTCATTAACCAATGAAAGCAACACATGAACAGAAGAACATCCTACACCAAGTGGTAATAAAACATATTCATAGTATACAGAGGGGAATCCCACATCAGATGAGTTTCAGAGAAAACCCTTAGAGATGGGGCTGTTGATGATTCAGCAGTTAAGAGCACTGGCTGCTCTTGTAGAGGTCCTCAGTTCAATTACCAGCACCCACATGACAGCTAATATCTCTCTGTATCTCCAATTCCAGGGCTTCTGATACCCTCACATAGATACACATATAGGCAAAACACCAATGAACATATAATGAACTAAAAATAAATTTTAAAAAAGAAAGAATAAGAAAACTCTTAGAGATGGCTCTTCCTTATTTAAATATGATTCTTCCCCTCTTATTCAGGTAACTTTTAGGCTACAGTAAATAACTAGTCACAGCCATACTGTACAAGGCATTTGTAAATCTGTCTTTTTGCCTGATGACAACAGAGAAAACCATGTCAAGAGTCATCTGGCTGTTTGGGTTTTGATTTAAGTTTTATAAAGAAGAGCACTTGCTCCGTGGTAGCCTAAGGGGGTTAGGCTTTGATCTTAAGGCCTAAGGAGGCTTTGTGGGAATTGGAGATGACATTGTTGACAGATTTGTCTGTAGCTTTTCTGCTGCCACTAATTAAGCATATACCCATGCACACTCTGTTTACCTCCTTGGACTTTGATGGGAAGCCATGAGCAGGTTCAGGGAAACATCAAAGAGGTGGTTCTGGTCTGGTAAAACTGATTCTGACATGAACATTAAAGAGCGCTCCATTCCAAAGCTGGATACATTTTGTTTTCCCTGTAGAGCATTAATTCTCCATAACAACGAGAAAAGCACCAAGAGTAGACAGTCACCCCTGCCCAGTGCCTTCAATTCTAGAAGTTTCTCACACCCTTTGTCTGAACATATACCTTTGTGGCTTCATCTAGCAACCACCTTCAGGGTCTCTCTTCAAACATCTTAAAACTTTTTTCATGTTAATTTTGGATGTTTCGAATGATCACAACCAAAGTTTAAGATGAATGTTTTATGCTCCCACACCCTTGGAAATGAGAGCACAGAGAGGTTAAGGCCCTGTGTAAGTTGGGGCAGATGGTACTTTTATGGCCTCTGAACCTGGTATTGGAGCAGCCTGTTATCATGTCCACTCTGGCCTTGCTAGAACACTGCTCACCATAGATTTCTCTCCTGCATCAACTGGGTGCAAGCCTTGTCTTAAGCTCCAAAGAGCAGTGAGCACAAGAGTCAAAAATGCCACTCACATATAGTTCATGATCTCATGGATGTCCAGCAGGAAAACACTGGCCGCATATAGTATTAGAAGATATTAAAAACTATAGAGAGTCAGGTGGCTAAGGGGATGGCATTAGAGCCAGGTTGCACTTCAAACAGGATGTCCAGGGAAGGCAGCAGCAAAGACCCAAGGGCTGAGGGAACCTGTCGTGGGAAGTGCCAGGAGCAGTGACAGTCATGAGGCTGAGGGGATGACTGATGGTGGATGAGGCAGGTGGAGGCCGTGGACAGCAGTGAGTGAGGGGCCATGTGGGCGTCATGAGAGCACAGTGAGCGGAAGAGTTCAGGGTTTGTGAGAGACGTGAGAATGATTGGAATCGTGGGAGGGGTCTGAATGGAGAAGGCCTTGGTCTGATTTCCTTGAACAGGATAGTTGTGACGACTGGGTAGACTCCAAGAGATCAAATTAGTTAAGTGGCTGTTGAATTGCTTTAACCCAAAGTGCGTGGTAGTTAGAGGCAGGATTGAAATAGGAGAAGCAAGGAGAAGCGTTTGAACTCAGGAATGTAGTAAATGCAGAGCTGGAGGCTTTCCCCATGGGTCAGATGGAGCAAGATTTGAGCAACTGGCCTGTGCCCTTTAAACCCATGGCTGATAATAGACAGCACTTGGAGGCCTCTGAGTTATTTTAAGATCATCACCTTAGCCCTAGTTGTGAACTGTGGACACTCTGGCAGTGAAGAGAATGGATAGTTGTATGATCTTAGCCATTGTCAATGGTAACAGGCTAACTAATGTGCAAGAATGCTTGCTTAGTCTTTCTCGGCACCAACTGACAGTACACTGTGGCATCGCATTGTGGGGGAGGAACTGAGATAGTATTGGTGCCACCCAACCTCCACTTCAGCTCCGAAAAGAACCAAAAAAGAGCAGGAGAACATGAGAAACTAGAGACAGAAACCCAGGAAGGTCTGAAAACTGAGTTAAAACCTCCTTGGAAAGAAAGCTATCAGAGCAGTAGAATGTGTATCTCTTCTTTGAAAGCGTGTTCCTTTTCTATTTATACCCCTCACAGTTCCCAGGTCTTTTATCTAGTTGCTTGATAAAAGACATTCGCAGGCAGAACACTAATAGACAAATTAACAGAACAAAACAAATATCAAGTCCTGGTTAGTAAGTGAGAGCTTCGGTTAGAGGTGAAAAGCACGGAGGCCTTGCAAATGGCCCCCTCTTTCCTGCCCCTCCCCAGTCTCTCCCGCTTCAGCAAACCACACAATCCTCCATGAGGCAACGTGAGGACACAGTTCACAATGGCGGTGCTCAAAGGGAAGAGCCAAAAGAATCTCACTTTGTTTATTTACTGGGAGCCTCGTTTCCCACCCTGCCTGGCTAATGTGGGGTGAGGAAATCTTAATCTGACTGAGCTCCTGTCTTAGGAAGAGCAGAAGGAAGCCCCTTAAATGCTCACCTAGCAGGTGCCGCACGGGGTGAAGAGGGCAGGAAGGTCGGGACCAAGGAAATGCCCCTGTTCAGTCAAAAAACCTATAAGGCTGATGAGTTGGAGAAAGGAGCAGGCTTGTGCGTGCATGAGTGTGTGTGTGTGTGTCGCCTAAAGGCACAACCTGGAACTTGTCAGGATGGGGTAATGGGATATCAGATGGACTGTCAATCAGTCAAAGCAGATGGTGGACTTTTATTTTGTAAAGAATTTGTAAGTCCTAGGAACAACGAGCCATAGGGTACTGACGCTTTTAATCCCATTATATAAGACAAAGTGTGCTCTTTAGAAATGTAAACCCAGCAAATATAGAATTTCTAGTATCAAAACCTTGGGGCAACAAACAGCTTTTTAAACTCCAGGGACTCTCTGAATTCTTTCTTGTTGGCAGGAGGAATTGCAGAAATAGTTCAGCCCTTCTGAGTTAATGATGTCTTCCTTAGGGACTGGGTGTCAATTTACTTTGCTTGCAGAGTTGGGAATTGAAATCAGGGCCTTGGGTAAAGCATTCTACCACTGAGCCATATCTCCAACAAAATGTGACGTATTAGTGTAAAATGAACTAGCCCCCATGTGGGGTGAAATAAAAGCTAATCGTATACTTAGCAAATGATCAACTTATTTAGTAAAAATTTGAGTCTGTGACAAGCAAAATAATAAATTCTAAACACTGACTACTTTCCCAAAAGAAGGCCCCTTGTTCCCCTCTTCTCAGCTACTGGGTCTAGATCAGCCCGGCAACTTGGTGGAGGTATAGTCACATCTGCTATTCTGGTGCCAGCAACACAAGACTCTATTCTTCAGCCTTCGTCTTCTTGCCAGCCTTTGAGTTCCAAGGCTATTTCCAGGAGCCTCCAACACTGATCTATTCAAAAGAAGACCACACTCCCAAGTGTCTCATGGATGCGTTTTTGTCCCCATGTATGGCCCAAGTCTGGAAGTGTGAACACACAGCTGTGTCTCTGTGATGTAGAGACGGCAGACGGCAGAGGGTGGGAATAAGCTTGTGTATGAGAGCTCATCTGGAATCTGCCTTCATTATAGCTTGTACTGTTTAATGCGCTTGCTAAGATGAAGCCCTGTTGTATAGAAGAAATTACAGGAACTGTGGAGTATTAGGAGAACGTATTGAAGAAGTATTATGCTTAAATCCTGGCTCTGTTTGGAGTGTACTGGTCCATCCATCCCATATTGTCGCTAATGCTGCTTCATGTTGATGCCCCTTCATGTATATTTATTTCCTTAGTTACCCCTGACATGTTACTTTGTGCTTGAAGTTCTATGGAGCAGTCTTCTGACAGATTCTGTTTGCCTGTTTTCATCTTTAAAGGTATGGAGACCTGACAGGCCCAAACTGTGAAGAAGATGGAAGTCAAAGTTCGTCAGAGTCCAAGGCCGTGATCCGAAAGTGAGTGTCTTCTTCCCCATTAGCGGTGTCTCAGGCTCCCAGTCAGGACAGCATCTTAGCTGAGCTCAGGGTGCATGAGCACAGTGGTGCATGCCTGCAGTCCCAACACTTGTGAGACCAAGGCAGGGGAAGCATGGATTTGAGACCAACCTGAGCTGTATGATTGAGACCTTTTCTCCAATGAAAACAAAGTAGTTCAGCAGAATTTTTTACTCCTTTGAAGTGGTTGCTACTATGATTTCCCCTATAATATCCATATGCCAGGGCTAGAGAGAGGGTTCAGCAGTTAAGAGCACTTGTTACCTTTGCTGAGGACTCAGGTTCAATTTCCAGTACCCACATAGTGACTCACAACCATCTGTAACTCCAGTTCCAGGGGATCTGATTCCCTCATCTGACCTATGAAGGTACCAGGTATGCACGTGGTACACAGACAAAATAATCATACAAATAAAATAGAGTAAGGTAAGTATATCTAAAAGGTTTTAAAAATTACCCATATGCCTACATTTTAAAGAAAATTATCTAACAAGACTCACTTATTTACCCAGGAATAATGCATTGTGCATCTACCCTTTACCATGTACTCTTTGAAGTAAACAAGGAAATCAAATGAGTGAACAACAGTAAATAGTCTTAGCTGTTCAGAAGTTTGTATTTTAGCAAAGGGAGACGCAGAATAACCACAAGAGTGGGGAAGAATACAGCAATGAAGTGTCTAAGCCCTGGTGAAGCACGGTCTCATGCAGGTGCCAGGAAGAGGGTCTTTGATCTGGTGACACTGGAGCACAGTGGTATGAGGTGTGAGCCAAGCCCTGTGATGTCTAGGCAGAGAGGATATGGAAGAGGCTCCCAGGTGGGGATAGAGTGTTACAGTGAAACAGTGGATGACTGGCAGCTGCTCAGGATGCAGATGCAGTGAATGACCGGCAGGTGCTCAGGGTGGAGATGCAGTAAATGACTGGCAGGTGCTCAGGGTGGAGATGCAGCGACTGGCTGGCAGGTGCTCAGGGTGGAGATGCAGTGGATGACTGGCAGGTGCTCAGGGTGGAGATGCAGCGACTGGCTGGCAGGTGCTCAGGGTGGAGATGCAGTGAATGGTTGGCAGGTGCTCAGGGTGGAGATGCAGTGGATGACTGGCAGGTGCTCAGGGTGGAGATGCAGTGAATGGTTGGCAGGTGCTCAGGGTGGAGATGCAGTGGATGACTGGCAGGTGCTCGGGGTGAAACTCAGAAATTGGTAGTGCACATAAAGTGAGGATGTGAGGGACCTTGAATTCGATTCTGAGGAAGGTAAAAAGCACACAGAAGGCATTGAGAACAGCACTGCAACCTAAGTTTTCAGGCTAGCCATGGTTCCACTTGGCAAGTAGGTTAGCAGTGAGGATAGAGGCAAGGAGCCTGGTTAGCACCTTTGTAAGGGCCCAGGGGTTGGGAGTCTGGACTCAAGCAAGGACCGAGGTACTCTGCTCGTGCAGATACTGAAACAGATCTGGAAGCTTATCTGGAAGACAAAGAGGGGGCTTGGACACCACCAAGGGCTATAATAGAACTTTACACACAATTGGGAGTGGGGATCAAATTTAGTGGAAGTGTGTGCCAGCAAATGAATCTTAGATGTTAATTTTGAGGTAATCAGTGAGTCTAGTCTCGCTGAGCTGTCTGGATGGCGGTATTCACTTGGACCACCTAGTGGTATTTAAGGCCATAATGCTGGCTCTAATCTGGGAACTAAAGGGGGAGAGCAGAGGAGAGAAGGTCCAGAGACTGGCCCTTGATTCCCTTTACTGTTTTGAGTAAGTGAAAATAAAAGGTTTGTTGAAGGAGAACAGAGCAGCTGTAGGGGGTGAGCAGAGTGGGTGAGAAGATAGAAGAGGTAGTTGTGCCTCAGAAGATGTGTGAAGGGGAGTTTCAGAGGGGTTACCCACGTGTCCAGTGCTGCCATTTATCAAGTGCAGTGGGGTCTGAGAGGTGACTTCCTGCCCAGCGGTACTGCGGGTCACAGAGATGAGGACACAAGGTTTTGGTGGATAGAGGTGTGGAAGTGTGGACAGGGAGGAACAGGTGTGCCATAAATGGGGATTCAGAAATCTCACAGCATACTATCTGGGGATTAGGAAGGCATTTGTTTGTTTACCATCTGTGGTTTGTTTTAATGGACTCTTGTTTCCACTGGTGAGAATGATCTAGAAGATACTGGAGAAATAGCCATGGTGTGGGGACAGTGGCCACTGTAGGGTTCTGGTCTGGAGCAGATGGGATGGATACTCTGGGACCCAAAAGTAATCTTTACTGCTAAATGCTAATTTGGGGTCAAAAACCAGAGAGTGGGAACAGAATTGAGCTTTCCTGTGTAATTTTTAAACTCTTGGCAAGATTTACTGATGGTTCCCATGCTTTAGGGACTATGGGTGTGAAAATCAGAAAAACATTCTTTTTAACCCCCAAGTAGGATCTATACATCTTATGTTTTTTTTTGTAATTTTATTGCAGAAAAGTAGACACATTAATGTTCATATTTAGAAGTCCAGGGCAAGGTATGGTAGGAGAAACCATTACATTATTGCTACAGGAGATGGGCCGAGGGAGGAGGTGGCGTCTGAAGAATGGCCAAGACTTGGGCAGTGGCTGTCCAGGCGGAGAAACTAGCAGGGCCCATCAGGGAAATTCAGTGTGTGTGGAGTTCTGAGAAGTGAGAGAGTTGGGGCTACTTCGTGGTGTTGCGTGTGGGTCAGGAGAGCCTGCGGGCAGACACTCGTCTGACGCTACACTGTGAAAGGCTAATCGTTCACAGAAGAGTGTGAGCTGCGGGCCAGCAGTCATACAATCTTTGTGCAGGCAGGAAACATTATCACATTGGCCATCAGAATGGGCTGGGCCTGGAGTCATCCATGCCCACAGTGTATTGAGGACCAGCGGCTCAGCATCCAGGAAAATCTTTAGAAATGAAGGTGAGCAGCTTCTAGCCCAGTGGTTCTCAACCTGCCAGCTGTGACCCCTGGAGGGGGGTGTTGTTGAACGACCCTTTCACAAGGGTGGCATATTAGATACCGTCCACATTAGATATTTACATTATGATTCATAACAGTAGCAAAATTACAGTTATGAAGTAGTAACTAAAATATTTTTGTGGCTGGAGATTGCCACAGCATGAGGAACTATATTAAAGGGTCACGGTATTAGGAACAGCTGGTCTAGCCTGGCCTAATGGACGAGCATCTGCAGCTTCAGATCCTTGAGTGAGTCCTAAGAACTTTCAGGTTTCAAACTCACGAGATCAGAGTGTTTAAAATTGTTTTTGTTCATCCATGAAAAGGCCCTAAAATAATGGTTCTCAAGAGGATCCTATTGGCAATGGGTGTTTGTGAGAATATCCAGAAGAGAACCCAGAGGCTGGCGGGATGGGTGTGCTGACCTGTGTGTGGATTCAGTGAGAAGAACCATTGTCAGCCACAAATGTTGGGAGCCCATCAAATCTGGAATTACTGTTCAGTTAACCACAGGAATAGCCAAGAAGAGTACAGTCTGAAGCATGCCCACAGCCTTTCTGCTTCCCAGAGGGTGGTTCAAGATTAAATAGGTTTGGGGAAAGTAGCAGTTAGGAAAATTGATTGTACCCTGGATGTGAAAAACCGTGTTCATTGTTTTAAAGTCCCACTGAAATTCATGGTACACTCGGAACTCTAATGTGGGTGAAACTCCAGGCTAAGCTGTTTTAAAGGGCTTTAGAGCTTTAAGCACATGAGACCTTAACAAAGAGCTTCACACAGAACTCCCCTGAGGGGTCTGTCATCTGGGGACAATAGTCCTTTCCCAAGGCCTCACAGTGACTTGGTGGAAAGTTCTTGACCCCTTTGCTCAAACTGAGTTGCCTTTTTGAAAGAACTATGCCTGAAGAACGCATAGTGCTTTATTTTATAAGAGGTCAGTCTGTCCCCCAGACTTTGGAAGGTTAAAGTCCCTTCTCTCTGGTGACTTCTTTCTTTCTTCCATTTTTTTCTCGTTTTATTAATTTGTATTCTGTGTCCCCATTTTCGTTTTATACTGTCTTTTCTTGTGGCTCTCCTGGCCATGTCCACCTCCAAAGATGGCCGCTGCTTGTTTTCCTGAGAAGAAACCAGGGAAGCACCTCCCGCATCTGTGTGTGACACTGCAGATCCCTCCAGTGCCCCACACCCCTGTCCGCTGGAGCAGCTTCCTCTTGGCCAGTGGGTGTGTGGAAAGCATGGTTCTCACTGGGTGACTCTGTCCTCCAGAGGACATTAACCTGCATTTGGAGACACTTTGGTGTGTCTAAGTGGGGTAGTTGCTGCTGGTATCAGTAGGTGGAGGGCAAGGATAGTACTAAACATCCTAGAACGCAGAGGACAGGGCTTGTCCTTCACCCAGCCCCTGGCATTCCGATACCAAAGAGTCTGGAATGTTCGGATGGACGTTCCATCCCAAGCCCTCTCCCCAGAGCGGCCTCAGTCCAGACTCCTCCCCTGAGAAAGCCTGCCAAATGATGACTCCTCCCCAGAGATGCTCAAGGCCACTCCCACAGGGTATTTAAACTGCCCCCCCCCCCAAACCAGAGAACAAACACGTGGTTTTCCGGTCTTCCTTTCTCAGCTCCTCTCTGGGGCTGGAGAGCCATCCGAGCGTTTGTCGTCATTAAGCCTGGGCTTTTCTAATCGGTCTGACTTGGTCTGATTTGGATTATTGTGTCAGCAAGAGGCTTATTGGGGTGCAGAAACTTCTCAGTTATCACGCCAGTGTAGCTCTAAGCATGCTCGCTGGGAAACTTATCCATTTGTGTTCCTTTTTTCAGTTAGGTGAGCCAAATACTGAGGTCGTCTAGGCCCAGCCACATGGAAGGTAAAGGCCTGCCTCCCTGGATGGTCACTCTGTCCCTCACTAGCCGCGTGGTCTCTGTGCAGTCATGGTACCTCTCCCAGTTTCAGAGTTTTCATCTGAAACTTGGGCTCCTGGGAGCATCACCATCCGAGTCCTTTTCAAGACAGTGATAGCTAGCAGAAATATGTATTTAGTTTTTCAGAAACCAAAATCGGAGTTGCGGTCCAAATACTATATTAGACTTTTGAGACATTTTCTGTCTGAAGAAGCAAATGTAGCAGACTGAATGAAACTGTCAGAAAAGAGGAGTCCAGTCCTGATTTGCTTATCGAATCGTGCCTCACAGCTGAGACACAGTGTGGGGGTGGGGGCCACAGCACAAAGGGAGGCAAATGACTGCTGTTCTCCTTTGCTGGGCCTCCTTTCCCTTGTGACTTCAGGTGGCAGCAGGAATCTAGTGGCTTTCTGAAAATTAAACAGCCCACTGGGGGGGGGGGGGGAGTATTGCCTTCAGTTTCTGTGGACCTGTATTGAACTGGAAGTAGGGACAGGGAATCACTATTGGACTTAATTATGAACAAAACTTGTTTGCTTTTTCAGTTTTCACTGTAAATTGAATTGGGACCCTTACACTTTGTATAAACCTCCATGTACCAAGTTGCCATTCGATTCTGATGTTGTAACTATGGATCTAATCAAGCTAGCAGAGCAGCGACCATAAAGATGGAAAAAATGAAAATCAGATGAAGCCTTAAGATGAAAGATTGGTTTTTGGTGTCTTGAACTCACTCTGACTCGTGTTTTTTACGGGTTTAAAAATGTTAACAGATTGCTCAGAGCGGCTCCAACCTATGGAGTGCCCTGCCCAGCTGTGTCCTATCCAGAGCTTCCAACGCCAGCTGGCTCAACGAGAGTGTCTTGGGTTGCCAAGAATTCTGTTTCCATGGCTTCTAGTTTTTAAGACCCTTGCCATATGGGTGGCAGACTGGTGTTCAGACTAGGCCTATGTAGAGAATAAGGTGGGCTGTGCTGGTTTTTTTTTTGTTTATTTTTTGTTTTGTTTTGTTTTTTTTTTTTAATCTTAGAACGCCTAAACACGGCCATTATTTGGGAATCAGGAAACCTACTTCCTATTATGGAAGAAAACAGCCCTGCTCACATTCATTTCACCTGTGCCCTCTTCACCCTTCCTGTTGACATTTTTACATGATAAAATGCTGTCTTTTCGAACAGCGCAATTTGAACCAGATAGGAAGAAGGAACTTTTCATAGGACAGATTTACTGCAGCCATTGAACTCCAAAGAGAAAATGCGAAGAAGAAAGGGTAATGGTCCAGCTTTTACATCACGAGTTCTTTGCAATGTATGCAATTGCTGTGTGTGGGGGCGGGGAGGCAGGGGAGAAAGTGTGTGTATAACTTTATTTAAAGAGACTTAAAACTCCCAGGCCTTGATGCTTTATTGCTTTCCTTTAATCAGAACTCTTTAATGTCGAAATAGCTTCTATTTCCTTTTCTTTAATTGAATCTCACCCCTTCCCCACTGGAATGCCAAGTTCTGTTTTCTCAAACTCTTTACCATCGCCATACTTCAAACTGTTGAAATCACCCATTTCCCTTCCACACGTTCAGAAGATACAAATGTAATCTTTCCCAGAAGCTGGGGTACTGACGCGAGTGCAGGGACTGGTAAGGAAGCTAGTAAACAGTATCAGTCCAAGATGTCAGGCGCGCTTTAGAGAAAAGTTGAAGGCTGGAGTTACTGGTGCTTGGGGCAATTACAGCAGAAAGTATTTGAAAACTCTTCCTGGAATGTTTGCAATCAGTAGTCATTCCAGAAAATCCAGATGCCCTAAGAAGGCAATTGAAATTGAGTGATTGTAAGGAAAATGGGAAAAGGGGAGATTTGAGGGGAGAACCTCAAAAATGAGACATAAAACACCAGAATCAGGCATGGAGATACACACCTGCAATATCATCAGACTTAAGTTTAAGGCCATCCTTGGACACACAGTAAGATTCAGTCTCAATAGAAAACAAAACAAAATAAAAACCACTACAACAACAGAACATTGAGAATAGTAAAACCCCCAAATTTAGAAGAATTGAAGGTTATAATGTGAAAGGAATCTGTCTGTCTGTCTGTCTGTCTGTCTGTCTGTCTATCTATCTATCTATCTATCTATCTATCTATCTATCTATCTATTTCTTTTAAGTAAAAGAGAAGAAATGGAGCAGTATGTCACATTAAAGAGAAAGTTGTTGTCTTTAAATATCTGTAGAGGGCAAAGAAAGATAAAAACTGTCGTTTAAAACATCATCCAGGTTTTGTGGATCATGGGTAGAGATCTCTAGAGAAGAAATTGGTGGTGTAGTAACCAAAGAACAGGAATCAGTGATTTAAACTGAATTTAAACCCGTGATTCGACGTGAAGAAAATCAGTGAACTGACAGTATTTTGTTTTACTTTTTAAAATTTATATATATATTTTTGTATGTGTATGGGTGTCTTGCCTGCATGTATGTCTCTGCACCATGTATGTGAAATGCTCTAGGGTGACAGAAGAGGTCTCCCGGAATTGTATTTACAGGCATTTGTGAGCCTCCATGTGGGTTCTGGGAACCAAAGGTCTTCTGTAAGAACTCTTCACCAGTGAGCCATCTCTCCAGCCCCATGCTGGTATTTTCTACCTGTTGGAAAGAGTCTAACAGACATCACAAACAGACATGTCCGTGGCGGCTCAGCTCAGTGTATAGACAGTGAAAACCATGCTCTGACCCTTGCTATGCTAGCCACCGCCTTTGCTGCCTGTCTGCAGTATTCTCAGCTACGCAAGGTACTCTCTTAGTTACCTTGTTTTCCCTTGCCCTTCACAGATGTGCTGAGGTCTTGCCCTCACCTCATGGGTCCATCAGTTGAAGTTTCATCAAACTTGTGTGCTTTGGCTCAGATTAAGCAGTTAGTTTGGTGCCAAGGATTTGGAGTCAGGTTCAGCTGGGCTTCCCACCTAGGTGGTTCACTCTCGGGGGCTTGCCATTTAGGAATAGGCATGGTGTTTGCTTGTGGTTCCTCTCCCGTTAATACTTCACAGTAAGGGGAGCACATTGGTACCTGAAAACCCAGACAGTTTGGCATTAATGCCTTTAATTCCCACTGTTTTGCCCAGCCGTTGGTTTTATTGTAGCACCCCTAGCAGGGTCCCCAAGCAGCTGTTGTGAAATGTGGAAGGGATGGTCTGCCAAAAGATGAAGGGAGGCCAA
The DNA here is from genome assembly GCA_004026605.1 of Ondatra zibethicus. Taxonomy (NCBI): domain Eukaryota; kingdom Metazoa; phylum Chordata; class Mammalia; order Rodentia; family Cricetidae; genus Ondatra; species Ondatra zibethicus. Next base: position 114,058 of record PVIU01002006.1, read on the forward strand.
GCCAGAATCAAATGTCCTTGGTACCCAGTAGCACCGGACACCACCAAGGGAATCTCCGTCCACGGGGAAATGGCAGAAACTTCAGCAGGTTTTAAACAGAAGCCCCTGTTCATAAAGCATAAATTCCCTTCTCAGACTGGGGGGAGCTGAGGGGGGGAGCTATCGAGGTCTGAGGGGATAATTTTGGTGAGTGGCCGATGCTCCTTTCTAATAATAGCTAGAAGTTATTGATTGTGTAGTAAGGGTGCACTGTGTGTGCTCTGAAAATTCTCCTGATGACCTTTTATATCGTTCTTCCAGCTACCAAAGAGTAGGCTGGGCATTTGAGGAGCATGTCCAGGGTCGCACAGTAAGTGAGAGTGCTTGGGTTTAGCCAAGGCCATGTTCTCTACATCATGGATCCTTTAATTCTTCCCCTGTGGTAAAAATGAAAATATTTCTCTTAAGTGTGGGAATGAAAGACAGATGTGAGTAACCTTGACTTTAGGTAATCCATCTCAGGCGCACCTCACCCTGCCCCAGCTTACACAGCTCAGTTGTCCCTATGTGCCTTCCTGCTTCTTCTTCTTGCCTTGAGGCTTTCTGTCTTTTTAACTGGCCCTGCCCTGTCCACCGTGTCCACCAGCTTTGTGCTTAGATCTTGCTGTTGCCTTTGTTTGCACCCCCCTCAGCCCTCCATCACAGCCCCTCCTTCCAATCCCACCAGTGTTTTAATCCTTATTTACCACAAACACCACAGTGTGACAATGGAAAGTGCAGGAAGCTGAAGCAAGATGACCCTGACAAGTTCAGATAGTAATGTTTCCATTCCTTGGGGAAGGAGAGGGGGAGAAACTTTGTCCCTCCCTTCCTTTGTTCTTTGTCAGCAGGGAAACCATCTTGCTGGCAGCCTCTGTCTGGCAATCTTCCCTGAGGCAGAGGAAAACCATTTTGTGACTTGGAGAACAAAGGTGGGAGGGTCCAGCTCAATCAGGTTTAAGGTTAACAAAGTACTTTACACCCACCAGCATGGCTTGGCAAAGGCACAGCCATGTTCCCTAAGAGGTGCGAGGTGCTCTTGGATTGCTCTTTCTCTCTTTGCTCAAGGCGGTGATCAGGTCTGTAGAGCCTGCCCTAGAATAAGGAAACATTCTGATGTTTTCCCAAAAGCTTCTGTGTCTTATCTTCTGGCAGTGACTAAGTATAATATATTATCATCTCAAATAATTCTAGGGCAGGAAAAAAATACCTCCGAAAAGATAGCGTTATTCTTTTTTTGTAGCGGTGATCTTAGTTTTGGCAATTACACATCATGGAAGAGATGATGTACCCCAAAAACTTTGTATTAGACTTATTGATTCTAGAGTGTTTAGTTGCCATTGGAATTTTAGGATAATTTTCTGTATTTACTCACACTCCATGGGTTTGTCAGTCTGTGCTTGGAGCACAGCTGCTGCTTTGGTACCTCGTGGGTCTTCCTGGTGAGTCCTCCACACAGCTGCTGCTTTGGTGCCCTGTGAGTCCTCCCTGTGAGTCCTCCACACAGCTGCTGCTTTGGTGCCCTGTGAGTCCTCCCTGTGACTGGGAAGTTTGGACTATTTTCCCATGCTCCTCTACCAAAGCACCTTGCTAGCCATGTGTTACCAAGTACGACTCGTGCTTACTGAGAAGTCAGTGAACATAGCACATGTCACATGATATAGTGTGTCACGTGACATAGCATGTGTCACATGGTATAGTATGTGTCGCTGTGTTCCTCCCCTCTCTATTCTTCCCTTAAACAATGCTCAAGCCCACCCAATGTTCAACCTTCTCACCGCAAGACCTTTGTTTACAGTTGCCCAGTTCCCATGCCACTGATTCCTCCTTATCCTTAAGATCTCAGCTCCTAGGGAGACCCTCCTGAAGCCTTGACCAGTCCCCCTCAAGGTCAGTACTCCCATGGTCCCCCTATTGTGTCGTTTACCACATAGTAAGTGGATATGGATACCAAAGAGCACTCACTAAAGCTAGTTTAGTTAGTCACACTGACTCTCCCTGGGGTCTTTCCTGAAAGGAAAAGCCTTCGATTTGACCTGAGCAGGCTTCACACATGGGCATCTGATCATGTGTGTTCCTTCTCCAAAGGCTTTTGCAATAGGCAGGGAAGGTGATTCTTGCCAAGAATGACTGAGATAGAAAATTGGCTGTTGTTGCTGGTCACCTGTTTGGCATGTCTACTTAGATTCACATCTCCTTTTAGACAGAGGAGTGCTACTCTGTAACCCGCAGAAGACTTGCCCTGGGAAAGAGGGAGGCCACCGTGGTCCTCCTTAAAGTAGACTGTGGCAGCTTCCCAATCTTTCCACCTGGTTTCAGTCCCTCCTCCAGTCTCCATACATTTTTAGAGACCACGTCTTCTGGTTAATACTCTAGTTTGGATGTCTTTGTGTGTCCTTTGGGGGGTGTGTGTGTATGTGTGGGTATTTGTATGTGCATGTGGTCTTGCCCACAAGTGCATGTGTGTAGTATTTGTTCAAAGCTGTGACCTTCTTCCAGCAGGTGTGGGGTCGCAGATGTTGAGGCACAGTTTGTCTCTGTGATTGGCGGCAGATTATTTGAGTTGACTTCCATGAGTTGATCTTATCAAGCCATTTATCCTTTTTAGTCCCATCCTTCTGTGACCTTTGGTAGGCCATTGTAATCATATTATCAGTTATGTGTCTCTTAATGTGTATCAGAAGGGTCCTATTGATATGTCATTTGAAATCACCACTGATCAGTGGCATATAGATGCAGGTGTTTTCTATCCCTTCTCCAATTAGGGGTCAGTGGGACTAAATGAACAAACTCCAAGCTGACAGACAGTTCTGCTGGTGAGGAATTGTGCTTCCCTTCTCCCAGACCCTTCTCATTCTGTGCACAGGAGCAAGTGACTTCTCCAGTCGAATAGACACACTTTGCCTGTGCAGTTTTACTACAGCCAGGATCTCCCTTCTTGCTTCTCTAATCCTCCCATTCAGTCCTGGTGAGAAGTGGACCCAGGCCGGGGAAGATGGAAAAGCTGCTGTCCCCTTTCCTCTGTCATATTTGCGATGTCCCTTTCCTTCTTGGAATTTTAACAGCCCCACATTTGTATCTGCTGTTTGTTCTATCGAGAATGGAAAGTTTCTTCCCAGGCCTGGCGAACATAAGGCTACTGTGAGCTTCGGGCAAGGATCCAGGCATTTCCAGAAACCTCCTTCCCTGGCACACCGAGGAGCACTGCTGATCCAAGGGCAAGGGTCTGCTTGTTTTCAGTTATACTGTCTCTGCTTTTCTCTTCTCTGATTTCTTCTTTTCCCCCTTTATTCCACTTTTGCCTGAAAATGCTTTTCCTGTCTAAGATTGCACTCAACTCTGAAAACCTCCTTAGGCTAAGCTGCAGCAAGGTCACTGTTAGAGCAGATGGGTGAGGAGTTAAAACTCTTAGACTAAGGACAGAAGGGACCTGAGTCTCATAGGGATCAAGGTCACTCCAAAGTTACTCTTTTGGTGGCTTTTCTCAATCTGTGACTTTTCTTGGACCCTGGCTGCATGACATGCTTTGGGGAACCACTCACAAATGTACACAGACATAAACCAAGACAAACATTTTACAATTGTTTACACTCACAAGAACCTGAAAATTATTTAAATTATCTGCCTGCCAGTAGAAGAATCCTTAGATTCTTAGATGTGAGCCCACGCAGTAGAGCACAGTGTTCATGGGAAACCATAAGATAACTGTAGGGGCAGTGACTGCAGAGGTGGCTGTAACATACTGAAAAATGAAAAAATGTTGATTTATATTTGCATATAAATATATTTATATGCACCATGTGTACTGAATATGTGTGTACAGCCACAGAAATGCCTAGAAGTATATACTGTGAACTAGTAATAAATCATGGGATTGGAATGGGTTGCAAGGTGGAGTAGATATGTTGCTTTTTAGTTTATGTAGCTTTGTGAAAATTAGTTTTGAAATATTATAATTTTAAAATGAGCAATTGCTATCAGTTAAGCAGTAATTGATACAGTAATATCACCAACTTACCTGTAAGTTAAGTTTTCCTTCCTTCCTCCAGCCCCCTCTGCTTTGTATTGTTGAGACAAGATTTCACTCTGTAACCCAGGCTGACCTGAAACTCGCCTTGTAATCCAGACTGTCCTGGAACCCAGGTGGCCCTCCTGCCTCAGCTGCCACAGCAGTCACGGGAGGACGGCTTTTCCCCATCTCTGCTCCTTTTGACTTCTGTCCTGTGGTGTAAAATTGCCACCTCTCCCTCTCTGTCTCTCTCTGTCTTCTTCCCTCCCCTCTTTTCTCTCCCTTCCTCCTTTATTTTAAGAATCACAAAAGTGTTTTTACAAAGCTCTAGCTGATGTATGCAATGTCAGGTTTTCTGTGTTCTGTTGTGTCCCCCCAGCTATGTACCCCTCATGATTCTGGGCTTACTGCTTATTCAAAGGAAGGGAAACTGCTCACAAGTTATATTTTTTTCATAAGAACTAAATATTAGATGCTAGCTTGGCTTTTCTTTGATTTATTCTTTGACAGTTTCATACATGTGTATAATGTCTCTTTATCACACCCACTCTTGTGCTGCCCTCCACGCTTACCAAACACCTCCCAGCCGGTGCTCTTCTGGCCTTCGTGCGCTCTCCTAATATTAACTGCTGCTAAATGTTTAAAATTATGATATTAAAGTTTGATAGCAAAAAGGAGCAATAATTAATATAGTATGAGGGCCCTCAAAATATGAAGCCACTGAGTTTAGTTCAGATAGCCAGCTCCAGCTGCGCATGGTGGATAGTAACGTCTACTCTAGTTTTTAATTATATAAGCAATTTGTGTGAAGTACAGTAGGTAATTATAATTGTCCTTTTTGTAATTCTGTGGGCCAAACCCAAACATGCCTTGTACATGTCAGACAATCGCTGAGCTACACTCCAAACCATCTTCAGAACCTTCTGGAGAGCCAGCTCAGGCTGTAAGATGCTTGCTGCACAAGCATTAGGACCTGGTTGGGTCCCCAGCTCCCATGCTTTTAAAAAAGTTGGATATGGTGAAATGTGTCTATCATCCCAATGCTGGAGAAGCAGAGACCAGAGGATTCCTTGAGCCTGCTGGCCAGCCAGGCTAGCCTAATGGTGAGAACCCCTCCCCGCCATCTCAACAAACAAGGTAGATGGCTTCTGAGGGGTGACATTGGAGGTTAGTCTCTGACCTACACACTACACACACGCACGCACACTCACACACACTTTTGTCTGTGTAGCTAAGACTTAGAGTGGTGTCTTTGCCTTGGGATGCCCTGGATGCACTGGCTCCCCCTATTATTAATGCTCCAGCGAGCATTAGCGACCAGTCTTTGCTATGAGGTTGTGTTAGTAGGGAGGCAGAGTATCTGTTTTTGGAAAAGGGACCCAGCCTGGCATGGATCTGACTCCGGAGTGCTTTGGAGTCTTCTTTGAATATGAAACGTGGAATAATGGAACTCCAAACAGTTGGCCCCTTCCTTTGTTGTTGCTCTGACTCTGCTGTCCCAGCTTAAAGCAACACCCTGTGTTACTGAGGATGTGTGTGTGTAGCATGCCAAGCACCCAAAATGACCCTGGCTGTCTCTGAGCAATGGCACCTGGTGTACCTTTATGAATCTATCAGAAGAAACCGTGTTGCAGTACTGTTGCTTACCAAGTTTTTGTTTTTTCTTTTCTTTGTTTTTTTTTTTTTTTTTTTTTTTGGTCCATTTAATCTGTCAGACCTGACTTCTCCATCCGGTAGTTCCTGTTCTCATTGTAATTTGAGTAACAAGGGGATAACTTCATGAGGAAATTTTTGTGATTGTGCTGAGGCCCCCACCCATGGCATTTATAAGATTAAACTTACTTATTTCTCCCCATTCACCCCCAAACACAGACACCTCTCTTCACCAGATGGATTTCTGGCCTGATGGTATCTCCTAAAATACCTGTTTTATTACATTTATCCATTGATGTGTGTGAGTCTGAAGGGGGACCTGAGCGAACTACCACACAGGTGCGAAGGTCAGAGGACAACTTTTGAGAGAAGCTTTTCTCCTTCCACCATGTGGGACCCCGGCACTGAACTCAGGTTGTCAGGTGTCATCTTGACAGCCTGGTTTTGTGGGCTTTAATTTGAGCACAGCCACAGTTAGAGGGTTGCATTCAGATTGCTTAGGAGCTGCTTTTGGAACTCTCTGAATCCTCTTCTCACCATCCGTGTGCCTTGCATGGACTTTCCTAATAATAGACATTATCAACACCACCACCACCACTGCCCCTTCACCTACCAGTTGTGGTGCCCAGGGCTTGTCCTGAGTTCCTCAGGCATTCGGGTTCAACGGCTCCCCATTTCTCCTCCCCAGTGCCATTGCTTCCATCCTGCGGGCCTGGCTTGACCAGTGTGCGGAGGACTTCCGGGAGCCCCCTCACTTCCCTTGCCTGCAGAAGCTGCTGGACTATCTCAAACGGATGATGCCTGGCTCTGACCCAGAGAGGAGAGCGCAAAACCTTCTTGAACAGTTTCAAAAGCAGGAAGTGGATTCCGACAGTGAGTACCTGTTTGGTCCCAGGGAAAGCCTAGATTGGGATTCTGCATTGTGGAGGGGCCCCATTTGTTGGCTGAATAAGAAACCCTGGTGGCCTCAGAAACTGGGGTAGGTGTAAAATTATTCAAGTGTTAACTCAGAACCTTAAAGCTTTAGAGTGAAAAGGGGGATTTTCAAGACTGATTTCATGATTTTGCAGATTAAATTCTGAGGCCAACTCAGAGGAGCTAAGCCATTTCCTGGGGTTCCTTCTGTCACCAAGAATAGAGTTTCCTTGATTTTTTATTTTTTAACTTTCTGTTGTCAACACGGGCCATGCTGAACATGAACTGGCTACTTATTCTCTGCCTCACATCTTCTCTCAGATGTAAACCTGTCACAAACAGTGACACCATATAGCTGGCAAGGATTCAAGCCCATTTCCCCTTTCAAAAGCTTGGAGGAGGTGTTTCTCCTTTGCCCTAGAAAGCATTGCTGTAATGTGTCCCCAGCAGCGTAGATTACCGTCATCTACTCTCTCTAAGGCCACATCAAAGGAAGTTTCTGAGACTGTTTTTTCCTATTGGAGGCTGACCTCCAATCTCAAGGACGAATGCAGGGGCCACCACTGCTGGTCATAAAGTGTGTTGACTGCCAGGCTCTGAAGAAATTAGTCAAGAGCTTCCAGCACGATTGTACATCCTTTCACTGACGTGTAGGGTAACAGTTTCCATGGCAACTGACCCACTTGGAACTTCTGATGGGCATTTCCTTGAAGTAATGCCTGATTTCCTCAGTGAGGGAAAGGAAATGGGTCCTAACACAGATAAGGGACGCTACCCCAGAGCCAAAGAAAATGCAGTAACTCTACATTCCACTCGATACCTGTTGAATGACTTGCACATACTGGGGACTGGAGAAGGGGAATGCAATTGCATCATCTGGCTCAGATTGCCAAAGGCTTTGTATCTGTGATGACTTCATCTGCCAGGAATGCTTGAATACCCGGGAAGCTCCAGCTGCCAGACCTCAGCTCCCTTCTGGGCCTCTGGGCTGTTTGGGCCAGCTTTGTGCTGGGGTGGGAATCTACAGGCTGCTGCTGCTGCACTGGAACCCAGCTCTCCCCACTGGGGCTGCCTCTGGCTGGGCGCCTAATTGGGGAACCAGTGGGAGCAGTCATTGGTTGTCTCCAGCTCAGGGACGGGAGGGCAGAGCTCTTTTGGCAGGCAGAGGCAGGGACAAGGGAGGTGGCTTGACTTCACAAAAACTTTTAGGCAATGCCCAAGAAGGAATCTTTTCCAAAGTATGGACAATTATTCCCAAGAAAGCTCCAGGCCCTGTTTATGAAGTGCAGGCGCCATTCCTGAGTAGGGGTGTTGGGAGCTTGAGTCCCTTGTGTCCCACCCCTCATGTCTCACTAGCGAAAGTAACGAGGCTTCCTTTGTGTTTTCAAAAGTAAAACTGAGCTTGGAGAGAGTCAGGTGCTGGAGCAGTCAAGTCCTAGACCAGGTCCCAGAAAGGATCATAGTCTTCACACAATTGCATTCTGGGTGCACACCAGATTTAGGAGTGCTTGAGTGAGTGAGTGAGCGAGCGAGCGAGCAAATGACGTCAATCCTTACCCTGTACTCTCCTTGGCTGAAGCAGGGCAGCCTCTGCACTGTCTTAGAGGTGGGTAGTGTATTGTAGCTGTCGGGAGGGATGGACGGCCCCTTTGAGCCTTTGATTGGCACATCAGATTTCTTATTTCTCCACTGAATGAGAAAGTACTGGAATCTGGCTCTAGCATCCTGCACATGGTGGGATTTCAGCTCTTTAATTGGTACTTACTCGTATCCAAGGTAACAGGAATAGGCAGTGCTGCTCTCCTCCCTTTTCCCAGATAAAACCCAACCCTTCACATCAGGCCCTTCAACTCCAGGGCCAGTCCTGAAATCATAGCCCTGCCCCCAGAGTAGCACATGGTACCGGACAGGGAAAGGGATAGGTCTCACTTTGGGTGCCCATCTCTCATAGGTAGTTTAGAAGAAGCTGCACCAATTTGATGGTGCAAGATGCCTAATAACATCCATTCTGAAGAGAGAAAAGGCTTAAAATGTAAACATGCTGAGGAGGCCTAACACAGACTGGAATCTCCGCCAAGATGTCACTGCGTGTGACTAGGACCCCACCCCCACCCCCACCCCCACGAGCAGTGGCAGGTTTGACAGGAAGGAGAGTGACAGGAATGAGGTTGGGAAACAGGTCAGGAACTGGTAGAAGATTCCAGTAAGGGGACTTTAAGTGGAGGCTGGAGGCCTCTGCAGCTGGACTCTTCAGTGACGATTAGTAGGTGGTGGTTTTCTTTGACCTCTTCAGGCTATGACCCTTGAACTTTCTAATGATTGATGGCCAGCTGTATAGGGTCCCAGTGAATTTAGTTTAAATTTATTTTACACTTTGTGTGCACTCTAGGTGGAAGCTGATGGCAGCTCTGAATGTCTGAGTCTGAAATATTTTTGAAAGTTCTATGGGTCTCATGCATGTCTCTGAAGTCCAAATGGCCTGTCCTACCTGCCAAAGCCTGGCCTGCTTCCTGCTCACTCTTTTAGGCATCTAGTTCTAAGTGACCCAACAATCAAGGATTGTGTGTCTGGGGCGAAGGTGTTAGCTGGGTTAGTCCGGGAAATGATGATGGCATTGGCGGGAGCCAAGATAAGGGTTATGTTGTTTTACTTGAGCAGTCTTTGCCTAGGCCAGCCTCTGAATGGCCTCTCAAGGATAGCTCAAGGCCTCTGAGCTTAATAGGAGTGAACACATGGGATCGGACCTCCATTTTGCTCTCATTCATCTCTGCCTATGGTTTTCTGAATGGAAGAAGTGCAGCTTGACGCTGTGAGCAAAGCCTTGTGTGGCACCAATTTACTGATTGTGTCCCCATTGTGGGCAGATGGACTTCTCAACACCAGCTCCTTCAGCCTGGAAGAGGAAGAGGAACTGGAGAGCGGAGGGTCAGCAGAATTCACGTGCTTCTCAGAAGACCTGGTGGCGGAACAGCTGACCTACATGGACGCCGTAGGTCTCTTACTGTATCCCAGATGTGCTTCCACTTAAAACGTTTGTCAGTAACAATACTGGTGGCCCAGATAGGGCAGAGGGCAACACTGGGGAACTGGCTAGAAATTCTTCCGAGTCTTTGAGAGAGTCTGTGGCTGTAAAGGGAGAGTCGAGGTGCTATGTGACTCACATGTATGAATAATTCAGGCCCAGCTCTTCTTGCAGCACCGGGTGAAAGTGCGTTTTCCTTGGAGCTCAGGTCACGGAGGGAAGTAAGCATTTTAATCCTGGTGAAACAGAATCTACCCTGTTCTGCGGGTATTTTTCTCCCTTCGGACTCATAAATATTTCAAGAGCCGAACTGTTTATTTGGAGGATTGTAAAGGGGTCAGAGCACAAGTTAGGATGAAATAAATTCATTGACTCCACATGTGACCATATCTGGCAGTGGGTTTGCACGTGTGCTTGCTGCACATTTGAGGTTGGACCGTTTCTGTGTGCTGTGCACATTTGACTGTGTGAGTCACATTCCAAAGCTTCAAGTTTGCTGGAAAGCACAGTTAAGAATTAGCAATTGTCACGGTGGCCATACACTTCTGCTCTTAACTGAGCTCTGCCACTTTTGCAGCACACAGAATGGCCAAAGTTTCCATCAAATGAGAAAGCAAATAAACTGTGGAAAGCAGATAGAGAGTCTATATGGAACACATGCTGGATGGAAAATAGATCAGAGAGTCTATACGGAACACATGCTGGCTATCTTTTTTATATACCAACTTTTACACATCTTATATTGAATTGTACAAATCAGAATCTGATCTATTCAAAAAAAATTTTTTTTGGCTGTACAACTGATAGAATAAAGGAAAGTTGAAATATATCTTATTTTTATTGCTTTAAAGGAAAGACCTGGAAACCAGGCTTTAGGTCCTCCATTCTTCTGTGTGGTTTGTGAGGTTGGATTTTCCCTTCCTTTTAGCATCTTTCTCTGCTTTGAAAAATGAGGAACAGTCGCATTTAAAGATGTGGCATGTGCTATAGTTATGTGGACTTCTTTTCAGGTGTCCTGAGAGCATCTGTTTGCATGGTAGATGACTGGCGGTTCCTGAGTGTCCAGGACACTCCATACAATTTTGAGGTTAAAATAACCATTGCCTCTTTTCTTTTTGATCAGTAGCACAGATTGTAATAGAATTACTTGACTTTCTGTGCAAGGTATGTAAATAAAAATGGCTTTGGTTATTTTTATTATCTTTTGGTAGTTTTTTTTTCCTCTCAGTTAAGAAAATTCAAAGGATCATGTGGGGTCCAGCTGTGGTGGCTCATGCCTTTAATTCTAGCACTGGGGAGGCAGAAGCAAGTGGATCTCTATGAGTTCAAGGCCAGTCTGCTCTACATAGTGAACTCCAGGATAGCCAGGACTACATAGGGAGATCCCATTTAAAAATAAATCCAAACAAACAAACAAAACCCATAAACAAACAAGCAAAAACCACCAAGTAGCAAGTCAAGTGGAGAAAGGTGATTTACCCACTTAGAAAACACCGATCTGCAGATGCCCTAGACGGCATGACCCATAGAGCTTCTGTGATGCCCTTAATATCCATTCCTCTTTTGTTTCAGCAACTATTCAAGAAGGTCGTGCCTCACCACTGCCTAGGCTGCATTTGGTCTCAGAGGGACAAAAAGGAAAACAAACATTTGGCTCCCACGATCCGTGCCACCATCTCTCAGTTTAATACCCTCACCAAATGTGTCGTCAGCACCATCCTGGGGAGCAAGGAACTCAAAACTCAGCAGAGAGCCAAAATCATCGAGAAGTGGATTAACATTGCTCATGTAATTGTCTTATAAAAAAGTCTTTGTGTTTGGGAGATGGCCTTCTTGAGGCTCTGTGGCCTGAGTCCTCAGACATGAATTACGCTCTGCCGAGGCTCAGAATCTAGGCTCTTGGGACTGTTCACATGTCACATGACTAGCGCCTAACACCATGTGCAGAAGGCAGTCTCCAAGTCACTGATCTTCTGTTCTATGAGTTGCTAATGTGTATGAGTTCCAGTATTATTTACGTTAGGGATAGAGAAGCTAGACCACGATGGATTTAGCTATACAGGAGCCAGTTACTGAGGTGACTTCTGCCTGTGCAGGGGAGGGTCAGCAATATGAATGCTATAGATGTGGAGGAGGGAAATGCTACCCCTGAGTAAAGTTGGTCAAGGAAGACTGTGTGAATGAATTTAGCTTTATCTGTCGAAGAGTGAGGTTGTAGGTACTTGAAGATGAAAGTTTTCTTCTAGGCAAGAGGAAGCTACAGTAAAAATGGAAAAATGATTGTGAAATAAGTTGATATATAATACTCTATTACTCTGTTATGTTCTGGGCCATGATTAACCCTCAACCAAAACAATACACATTTTGCTTCACGTTCCATTAGATATATTTTTCCACTAAGCCTGTTTGTAGGACATGATACCTGAATAATTTACATTTTCTTTTATTGTTTTTGACCAAAGAGTAAAGCCACAGATGTTCCAGAGAATTTGCCCTTTTTTTGAGTCTTCAGGACAGCCTATCGCCCTTACATGCTGGTGTCGGAAAGAGCTTACCTCTCCTCTGTTCTAAGTCAAACTTATTTCTCCACAAAAATGACCGCAAAAAGTTTTGAGGGAATTTGACACTAGCATGGGATGTCTCTTTCTCTTTATAATTGTAAGAAAATATTTTTTTTTGCCACAACCTTTATGCCTCAAAACTAATGGTCTTCATGCTCCAAATTCATGGACCTGTTTAGACAGGAAAAACACAGCATCCCTGTGTGTGGCAGAGTGACTTGAATAATGATAAAGAAACTGTGGATAACTCAGAGTGTATTCCATATCCTATAGCATGTGTACAAAGCCAGGAGTCTTTATCCTTGCTCTTTCTTGGGCTTTTCCCCAGTGTTGAATATGTTATGTCTCTTGAAATCGTGTAGAATAACATCATAAAATGCTAAAACTCACAGGTGGTTTTCTGCCAAGATTTATTTTCTTCTTCCCTCATTAGTCACAGTCAATTTCTATTGAAAAAAAAGTTTGAAAAATGCTATTAATTTTGCATGTAGAAACGATTTCTGACCTAATATGGGTGTGTACTCTTGGCCTGGCCTCTGTGCTGCATTTTCGGTCTTGCATTGCGTCTTTTGGAAGATGCCTCCTTTTTTAAAAAACGTGACTGGATGCTTCATGCATTCCCTTAAGCCCTTAGCCTCAGCCTGTTACTGAATAATGCATTCCATATGTTTATTACGATGGACATGAGATATCAGGGCCTGGGTGTCTTTATTTATTGCAAGTTTTCTGGTTTTTTAGAACATAATTTTGGGATGCTGAACCTTTGTTGAACCATGCTGTCAGAGTGTGGTTTCCAGACTGCAGCAGCTCTACACCCACCGTCTCTCCCTTCCCCTTCCCTTCCCCTTCCTGCCCTTCCTCCCTTTTCCCTTTCTTCTTTAAATAAAGGGGACTTCAGGACATTTTTAAAGACTGGGCGTGACTTTTATGAAATACATTGAAATTTATTTTGAAGAAAACATTTAAGGGTTCGATTGGCATGCAAGATTTTGTCATGCCAAATTGGGGAATTCAGTTTTCCCTCCATAGTGCAGATCAAAATTGCTTAGCAAAATGATTCTTGAAGCAATTTGCACTTGGTATTCTGCATGAATCCAAACATATACTCATGAGGTGTACTCGATTGTAAAACCTGGGTACAGTGCACTCCTGTGTACTTACACGTAAAGTATCTCTGACATTTCCCCAGTGTGGTCACTTCCCCAGGCCAGCTAGCAATGAGACCCAGGGATTTGGCCCCTTATGGTAGGATACATTTAAGCAGGGAGCTTCTCTCCTTACCTAGAAAACAACACCCAGAATCTTTCTGTTTTGTTTTAAAACACTGCCAAAATGAATCTTACTTTAAAAGCCCAAGTTATTTTGGAAGCATTGAAGTACCAAGGTGTTTCTGAATGTTTACTATTGTGGGACAAGCCAGTTTGAAACCAAATGAGTGTGTATAAAAATATTCCCCCTTGAATCAGAGCATGAAAGCCCAAGTTCAACTTGTGGTGAATTTTTATTGCCAAGTTATATACACCTCGCAGGGCACAGGCTCTTTGTACCATCTGAACTTACAGTGGTTTCTGTCCAGCTCCCTCAGAGAGCCGCAGGACACAGTGATCCCCCACATGTATTTTTAAGGCATGCCTACGTAAGCTTTCTGCAGAAGAAAGTTGACCTCTGCAGCGTAGCCATGCATGCTTACCGCCTCGAGTTGTTTTTACTGGGAAAGCTGGAAACTATAAAACTGTAACAACAGCGCAAAAATATATTGGGGGTGGGGGTGGGGGACAAACTGACGGTGCCAAAATCTATAAAGTGCTTTGGTGACTGGGGTGGGAGGAAGGAGCCACTTTTTGATGTGCAGTATTTATACAGCTGCCTATTTAGTGGTAAGAATTCATAGCAGCTGTAATACCTCTAACACAGGAAGCCAGCAACCCGCTGTAATACTGATGTCTAAATGCCTTTTATGTCTGTCACTCCCCATACAGGAATGTAGAATCCTGAAGAACTTTTCCTCCTTGAGGGCCATCGTTTCCGCACTGCAGTCCAATTCCATCTATCGGCTGAAAAAGGCTTGGGCTGCCGTCCCGAAGTAAGTTCCCCAGTGCCTGCTCAGTTCTTCTCTTTCCCCCGGTGATCGGTTGCTGCTTCCGTACCATGGGTGCTTACCGTCAGAACACGTATTACATGACAAGAGAAACATATCTGAAACCCTGCATGTGTTCCAGGAAGGGCACATTAATGAATTTCGCAGGAGGGCTACTGTAGGAATCACACTGACTCTCGGTGTGTGCTAGAGCCCTGATTACCACCAGCCTGGGGGATGCTTTGAAGGGTGTGTTTAGTATCTGGATCTTGAGGGACGAGGTCATGGAGTGACGAGGCTGGGCAGTTTGCATGATTTCTGGTTATTTTCTAGCCCCATTCCAAAGCACTAGGCTGCTCTAGGATGGGAGGGTGGCCTGTGCAGTTAGGACCTTGATGCTCAGTAAGAAGCAATGGTGCCCACTTCTGCTTCTGCATATTCAAAGCTGCCTTAGGCAATGGGCTCCTTTCAAGGTGCCTGACTGAGATTATCAGCCACTCACATCCTGTGCCGTGCTTTCCTCAGACTTGTTAGTCCAGCCTTTGGAATAACTGGTAATACAGTGTAATCTTACTCTGTCACTATTGCTGTTTCTTCCACTTCTGGACCTTTGTGGACCAGAGACTGTTTTTTTTTTTTTTTCAAAGGAATGAACAGTTTGTTCCTACATTAGTTCAAATTTAGAGGATATCGATGTCAGAGTTTCTACTGTGTGATAAACACCATGACCAAAAACAACTTGGGGAGGGAAGGGTTGATTTCACTGTACAGTTTCTAAGTCCATCATCCAGAGGAAGTCAGGATGGGAACCTGGAGGCAGGAACTGATGCAGAGGCCATGAAGGAATGGTGCTTACTGGCTTGCTCAGCCTTCTTTCTTGTACCATCCAGGATGACCTGCCCGGGATGGCACCACCCATAGTAAGCTGGGTGCTCCCGTATCTACCCTCAATCAGGAAAATGCCCCACAGATTTGCATACAGGCCCACAGGCCAATTCTATGGAGGCATTTTTTTGATTAGGGTCTCTTTTGGGTGATGGTGGCGCATGTCTTTAATCCCAGCACTCGGGAGGCAGAGACTGGCAGATCTCTGTTAGTTTAAGGCCAGCCTGGTCTATAAAGCAAGTTCCAGGACAGGCTCCAAAGCTGCAGAAAAAAGCTCCAAAGCTATCTTGGAAAAAAAAAATCTTTCTTCCCAGAATATCCTTGCTTGTGTCAAGTTGACATAAAAACCAGCCAGCCAAGGGGGTAGTCTTGTGTCATGGGTCCCATTGGGCTAGCTCCGTCCAGACCTTCCAAGGCTTGAACTAGTGAGGCTGCCAAGCTGTATCAGGAAGAGTGTGGGAACTGCCCATCTTCCCCGTAGGCAGCACAACCAGTGTTCCAGGAGGGAAGTCAGCGGACTCTCTAGCTACGGCTGCCCTGAGTTTCTACTCCAGCTGCAAGCCCTAGGTGCTTAGTTCCATCATCACCCACAATGGATTAAGCCCTAAGGGACTAAATACTTGTCTGGGTAACTGCTACAAAATACCTGAGCAGAGCAACCTAAGGAAGAAAGGGTTTAGTTTGGTTTACAATTCTAGGGGCTACAGTAGGTGTGGCAGTGGGGCAGGTAGTGGCTGAAAGCTCGTACGGAGCTTGTTGTTTCCTTACCGTCCAGCCCGAGACTCCAGCCTGTGGGATGGGATGGTGCACATTTAGGGCAGTGTCGTAGTTACGCTCTGTCACTGGGAGGAGCTAGGGTGGTGTCGTAGCTACCGCTCTGTCACTGTGAAGACCAAAGCGATGTATAAAGGAAGACATTTAATCGGGGGCCGGCTTGCAGTTTCAGAGGATGAGTCCATGACCATCATGGCAGGGAGCGTGGTGGCAGGCACAGTGGCTCTGGAGCAGCAGCTAAGAGCTCACATCTTGATCTGAAGATAGTGGAGAGAGGAAATGGAATCTGGCATGGACTTTAAAACCTTCAAGCCCACCCATAGTGACATACCTCCTCCAACAAGGCCACACTTCTAATCCTTCCCACACAGTTCTGCCAACTGGGCACCAACCATTCAAATAGATGAGCTTACTGAGGCCCTTCTGGTTCAAACCACTGCAGGTGGGATTTTCCACCTCAACCATGTCTACATTTTTTTTTTCAAGAAAGGGTTTCTCTGTAGCTTTGGAGCCTGTCCTGGAACTCGCTCTGTAGACCAGGCTGGCCTCGAATGCCTAGAGATCCGCCTGCCTCTGCCTCCCGAGTGCTGGGATTAAAGGAGTGCCCACATGTCCTGACTACCTAGATATATTTTTTAGAAATATACCTGGAGGAAGGGAGAAATATACCCAGAGATATCTCCATGGTGACTTTAACCACCATCATGCTATTCAACTCTGTAAAAGGCCCACATCGGCAAAACAGAGTATCATAAATTTATGCTGGAAAATGGGTGCCAGAGGACTCATGTTTACAGATGAGATGAGAAGCAGCTTTTATTGGTTAGGTAATTCTTTGATGCTTTACAAGGAAGGAATTAAAATGAATGATATTAGTCCTAGCATTTGGAATGCAGAGGCAGGTGGACCTCTTTGAGTTGGATGCCAGTCTGATCTATATAGCAAGTTCCAGGCTAGCCAGGGCTACATAACGAGACCTAGTCTTAAAAAGCCAATCTTAATATACTTTGAGTTACATAGCTGAAGAAGCAACACCCACCTGGACTACAAAGCTCCAACTGTGTCAGAACAGAAATGCAACCTAGGCTTTTTAGGTCCACTGCACTTTTCTTGATTACCACTCTTGTTCTCCCTCCCCCCCCCCTTTTTTTTTTTTTTACTATTTTCAGTAGTGCCTGTTACTCTGTATGGGAATTGATTCATTTTCTCCTGAATGTATATTTAATGAAAGATGTAGGTCGTAAAGAATCATTTGATGGCAGTGTCTGGCAAAGTAGGAGGGGAAAATCAGAAGCTACATCCTCTATGCCTTGACATTGCCTTCCCTTCCCCTCATTACTGTTCCCCGCAAACAAAGGAATGGTCAGATATTAAAATGCAGTCTTGTCTGACGTCAGCAAAAGAATGATTGTGGCTTTCATTGGTGGTTGACTAGTCACCTAGCTAGCCCAGGATCTCTTCTGCAGCAGGTCTGAATCTTAAACTATTGAAAAACTAGCGCACAGGGGGGCTCGAGAGATAGCTGCATGGTTGAGAGCCCTCCACGTTCTAGTAAGGACCCAAGTTCAGTTCCCAGCACCCACATTCATTTGTAACTTTAATTCCAGAGGACCAGATGCCTCTGGGCTCTGAGGCCACTACACTAATACACCTCACAGACAGACACACATAAACACACAATGAAAGTAATGCAAATAAATCTCTAAAATAAAAGTCTACCGTCCGTGTGCCTTAGTTTCTTGGGTTGCCAAAGAGAAGATCCGTTCTTTCAGCTAGATTTTCAAACATTTTTTCAAAAACAAAAGAATAAAAAAAAATCTCAAAACTGAATTGTCAGCCATGTGTGAGTGTTGGTGGTTGGCTTATGTTTTAGGAAGGATGCCATAGACTCTCACTGATGCCCTTTCCATATCAGTTGTGTGTGTTCTCCATGGCTGAATTCTGGGAGGGGGAGTCGTGATATCTTACTTAGTAACCACTTTCATTATAATCCTTTACATTGCTAGCTTTCACTACAGAGAATTCTTTCTATTGAAATACTTGCATAACTAAGTTCTTGTTTTCTCCACAACAGAAATAGCTTTTGTGGTTTGGTTATACAAACAATATTATACTCATTATAATGCAAATAAGTCTTAACAATGGCCTTTTTATGGTAATAAAGTTGTTGTATACATGGGGATTTGGCTGCTAATCATTTGTGGCCTTCAGAATTATTCATTCAGTGGCTGTGGAGAGACAAGCGGGATGCTTTGGGGGGCAGTGCATGGGGAGGGGCATGAGCCTCACAGGTGCTTTACATGTGCTTTACACGTGCTTCAGTGGCTTTCTTATACACAGACGAGAAAATTGAAGTGAGGTTAAGCCACTTGTCCAAGATCACTAAGGAAGTAAGTAGGTTTGAACCCATCCCCCATGACTGTAGAACCCATTGTGGTTCTACCAGTCCCCTCTGACTGCGAGAATAAGAATACGGCCCGGGATGCAGACATTCGGGTTCTGTATTTGTGGCCCTCAGAAGTTACTAGTGAAAAGTAGAGGAAACTTTTGGCCAAGGCGTCTTTCTCTCTAAACTTAGGTGTCTGACCAAGATGACCTCTACATGACTCGGTGTGTATTGTTGGGGTAAATGCTTTTTAAACTTACTTAAGGGAACATCTCTCTAGAACTTGATGCCTCAAGTGAATCATCATTTTTTAAAAATTAAATGTATGTTATTTAGAGCAATTCCTCCTATCATTTGGGCAACTGTGCTCATCTTTTACAAAAGCTATCTACATGAGGACACTCATTAGCTCCATTTGTGTTACGTTTCCCACCAATCCTGAGGGCCGTCCTGTCTCTCATGGCAATGTGGACTGAAGACAGCTAAGCTTAGGAGTTGGCTTTTTGCATCTGTTGTTTATTTTTTTTCTTCTTCCTTGCTCGTAGGGACCGAATGCTGGTGTTTGAAGAACTTTCAGACATCTTCTCTGACCATAACAACCATCTAACCAGCCGGGAACTGCTCATGAAGGTGAGGCTCCTGCTGCCCTGGTCTTGGAAAACACTTACATTGCCTCCCAGGGAAGCAGAATTTTTATCTCATACTTAATCTAGGAAACTTGGGACTCAGAAAATTAAAAGCCCACTTGAACTTTCTCCTTCTACCCTTTCCTCCTTCCTACCTACACAACTGAATAAAAACTGGGGCTCAGATGTGCAGGTCTCTAATAAGCAACTACTCAGTGCTAGCAGTTGCATGAATGAGCGGCCTTGAAATAGCCCTTCTCAGCAAAACGACTCTTTGAGTGACAAGGGCCAGTCTGCAATTCCACATCTTTTTTTTTTAAACCAAATTGCACAATATTTTTCAGTCAGCAATGTTTATTGAGCACCAGATAAGTGGTGACTCTTGAACTGCCTGTTGGGCAAAGGGGTAGCCTGGCTCTTACATCTTTAGAAATGTGTTGAATGTCTAACATTTATAAAACATTGGACTTGCCTCTAGAAATATGAAGGTTTATAACACAGCCTGTGTCTAGGAGTTAACCTGTAGTTGGGGGCTGTGGGCAATACAATACTTACTCACATGGTGACGAATAACTTCATCACACTCAATGGGGCATTAATATAGGCCAGATTCTATCTTCATAGCTTCCGACCATCTAAATTTTGTCATCTTTTATAGATAGCCAAGACCCATAGTGGATGTAGCATGTCCCTAATTCCTAAGGTACACACCTAACATGTAGTATAGCTGAATTTTGAATCCAACTTAGGGACAATCAAAGACCTGTGTTTTGTTTCCCTAATGCCTGGTCCACTGCCTTGTGTGAAGCATACTCACACAGACTGTTGTTTGACTGCGTGGATTAGTGTGTTTGTCATTCACATAACTTTCTGTTTTCCTGCCTTGGTTCCTTCTTGGAGTAGATGATACAGAGTGGTCAGTTTATACTGATGTCTGACTTGGGCTTCGGACTACCCGATTAACTGCACCCTAAACAATGATTCGTGTGATTGTGTAACTCCTTGTTTCATGTCTTTCTGGATTCACAGACTTTAAATGGAAACCCATCTGCCTGGAAGGCCATGGCTTAGTGGCCTCCCAGTCTGCAGCACAGAGCTAGACTAACTGGAGCCACACACTGAAATCCCAATAGCCCTGAATCATCCTTCCAAGGCAGATAAATTGAATTGTGTGCAGCTCATTGCCTGGTGACAGTCTTCTGGCTGAAACCTTAGATGCAGGCTATATCTAGACATTAAAGATCCCATAAACCTTTCTCAAATGGAGACATCCACCTCAGGACTCTAAGTTAAATGTCATATAAGGCTCCAACTGCAATGAACTGAAAACTTGGCGATGAGTTCAGGTGGCCTGTACATTGTCATGAATGCTGGTGGAATGCCTGGGGCAGCCCATGTGTGTGCAGGTCCCTTTCCCATCAGTTCTGTTGATCATTATTCATGTGAAGTGTATAGTTCTGGGTGTAACTTCTCAAAACACTTGTAAATAATGAGATCAAGGTACTTAAGTTCTCAAAATAAGCACTAAGAAAAACTACTGGGCCCTGTTTCTAGTATGTTACTCCTAGACTCTGATTTATAGATGGGTAATCTTAGTTTAAAATGACCTATCTTCTACTTCTGGGTGCATGTAATATGCCACTTCTCTAAAATTATGGCCCAGACAACATATTTAGTAAACATTTGTGGTTTCCTTCTAACTGTTGAGAAAACATTTAATTTCTTGTCAAAGACTGTCTTAAATTTATGATTTCTTAAACCTTATGATTTCTGAAACTTAGAAGAATTGCAGATCATTGAATCTATAGACGTTAAAACAACAGAAAGCAGAATACCACCAAATCGTCGTTCTTGTGCCTTTTGGTGGATGACAATTATCCCCGGTTGCTTTAATATGAACAACTTCTAAAAATCCTCCCGGAGTCTGGCTCTGGTGGAAATGAATGGTCAGTGAAGCTCTACAGTGCATTAACACCAAGGTCAGGGCAAGAGCCATTCACACTGCAAACACCCACCCAAACAAAGCTTCCAGTTGCTCCTGAGCTGCAATTTCACCATCATATTCTTAAAATGGAGCCAGTATCCAGCAGACAAAGTCACTGGAGACTTAGTCTAAGTCTCTCTGAGGCACCAGAACAACACAAAGATAGCTGGATTCTGCAAAAGCAGAGATAAAGGAAAAGTGAGACAAAGGGGAGAAGCTCGCTCTGGGGAGGAGGTCATAGGTCATAGGTGCAGAGGGCAGGAGTGGCGAGGATCCGAGTGAGAGGCTGGAGGAAGCACAGGGAGAAAATTGAAATCCACTGACACAGAGGTGATGACTGAAGTCATTTCCGATGATCAAGTCTGCTGGAAAGCAAGATGACTGGGGAAGAGGGAAGAGTAGCCAGGAGTCTGCGTATGAGCCATGAAGGAGGCCGGAGGAAAGAACCAGAGTGGTGCATTGCAGGAGCTCATGGATGGTTTGACGGAGGTTCAGAGGGGTGATACGGTGGGGTGGCCATGTAAAGAATATTGGGCCGAGGGAGGAAATAGCTGCAGGTATGGGATGTGACAGTTGAATGGATTTCCAGTTGACGTTCCATCAGGAAGAGCTAGCAGCCACCAGTCGTCTCTTCTTGTCCTTTTCTTTTCTTTAGACAGCATCTATCTCACTGTGTGGTTCAGGCCAACCTTGAATTCACAGTGTAGCCCAGGCTGGCCTTGGACTCATGATCCTCCTGCCTTAACCTCCCAAGTGCTCATATTTCAGGAGTGCAGTGCGCATGGCTGACTTGTCAGCTTTATGGTAGTGCTGCAGGGATAGACCCTATTCATAGGAACCCACAAAGTTGTGGGATCAGTAACTCTCGCTCCTCATCTCTGGTCTTTTTATCTCCCACTCATCGGACGGAGTCTTCAGTGATCCCTAAAATCCCTCTGTTGTTTTATGATTCTTAGGTTTAACTTTTTAGTTAAAATCCCTGTTAGGAATTTTAGATAAGCAGGGCATGGTGGAACACATTTTTAGTCCCAGCACTTAGGAAACAGAGACAAGTGACTCTCTGTGGGGCCAGCCTGTTCCATAGCAAGTTCCAGGCTAGCCAGAACTATACCATTAAACTCTGTATTTAAAAAATTTTTTTTAGCAGAATTGATTTCTCACTCCAAACTAGATCTTTAGGATCTGGGAGCTCTTGTAACCTTGCTTGGTGTGGGAAGTGGCACATACCAGACTATTACCAAGAGTCCCCAGGAGAAACTATAGAATGCCATGAGATACTAGCTCTTGCTCTCAGCATCTGTCATAGGGACCACGGAGGTAGGTTCTGTTTCCTAGTGGCATGCCCCAGACCGGATCACAGCTGGTAAATGACAGAATGTATTTATGCCTTGGCACTATCAGTCAGACCCTGACACTGAGAAAGATGCTTTTTGTAATTGTATGGTAATGTAAGGTCACATGCTTATAATGCAATAAACCTGGAAGAAACTGACTAAGGAAAAACTAATATACAGTTTACCCAGAATTGCAAAATTTCCTTCCATTCATGCAGTTCCTGGAAAATGAGAACTTAACAAGATTCTAAAACCACAAAACTGAAACATTTTATGTTCAGTCAGCAAACCCATGATTGCTGTTGTTACACAGAAGTTCGGTTCTTGTGCCAGGCAGCCGGCAGGGAGCATGGGTGGCCATCTGTCCTCAGACCCCCAAGAAAAATGGTAGACTCGTGAGAGTTCCAAACTGGAGAGACATCTTAGGAGGACCAAGTGAACCCTGCAAATGGCCCACCTTTCATTAATCGCGATGTACTGCAACACTGGAATTCCTCAAAATCTTGCTGGGCAAAGGTTTCATTTAGCTAAGAAGCACCACACAGTCCCCTTACTTCCCAGAATGCTGGCGCATTCATTCCAGGCCAAGATAAAGAGGTCATAAAATGTGCAGGAAGAAAGCTCATTTCTAAGACATAAGATTACTTGGCAAGAAACCTGGGATAGTAGAAAACACCTCCCATTTTGGAAATCACCTACCTTGTGCTGATGATTGATTTTCTAGTGAAATTAGGGACCCTGCTTTTACAGAGCTGGGAGGGGGAGAGTGGTATAATCCCAGGCCACTGCCTGCAGAGACTAGTCTGCAGCAATGCCCCCAGCCCCGGTCATAACACAGCCCAAGGGCCTGCAGGAGGCTTCTTCATTTGCATGGCATCTTGGAACACAGGAAGAGATTGTATTCTAGAACCTAGACACCTCTTCCCTTCTCTCCTGATTGGAATTCTCCATGACTCTTCTCTATGTGTGCTCTGTTTCTTAGGAAGGAACCTCAAAATTTGCAAACCTGGACAGCAGTGTGAAAGAAAACCAGAAGCGGACTCAGAGGCGGCTGCAGCTGCAGAAGGATATGGTATGTGTGCCTGTGTTCCCTGGCAAGAGAGTGGCCCCGTGTACTTGGTTAGGCAGCTGACACACAACCCCAGCATCTTCCATCTGCAGGGCACCTGGACTTGTCAAAGCTCTCTCTCATTCTTTGCCTTAACCTGTGAAGTTTTTATCAATGTTAGACCCAGTGAGAAATGAATACCAAGAGTTGCAAATTCCATAGACTGCTAACCCTCCTCCCTGCCACCCCCCTCCCCCCCACCAGATGATGATGAAGGAAAGTGTGCAGTGGGCATATCGCCATCCTTCTTGCCATCCCCTCCACCCACTTTTACACCTCTAGGCTGCTGCCACTTTGGCCAGAAGCCTCCTAGGCTTTCTGTCTACATCAGCTTTGGGCATATAATGACCCAGGAAAGACAGTCTTCTGTTAGGAAGATTTGGTCCTTGTATTTAGATATCATCACTCATTTGGCCCCAGCTTCCCTAATCATTGCCTAGATCTCCTTACTAATTCTGGGTCCTAACCGGATCTAGTCCAGTTCTCAGAGAATACCAGGCCTCCTTTCTGAAGGCAGAGGCATAGTTATCATCTTTGGCTCTGTCCTTAAATCCTCAGCTTCTAGCAGAGGGTGGGGGTGGGGTGGGGGACAGAAAGGGGAAATTAGAGACTAGACAGTGAATATTCTCACCCTTGCCTGGAGAGAACTTTCTTTAGGGCTGGCCATAGATTAGCAATACTTTTGAGGGTTGGAACTCTTCTGTAACCTAAAAGCTGACCAAACTTGAAAGTGTCCCACGTTGTTTTGGTTGTTCAGAGACAGTTAAAAATAGCTGCTACTGAGGGGGGGAGAGATTATTTTAGTTCAGGGTAAGACCTTGTGCACACAAAGGGGGAGGACAAACTGAACTACAGCTGACTGCAAGTTTCTGAAGGACAAAGTCCTGCATGGTGTGAACTGGCTGAGCACATGGCCTGCCTTGCGCCAAGTGGCCTTGCCTTGCCCTGGCTCAGACCGTGCTTCTGCCTGAGTTTCCCTAAGTACCTGCATATATGAGAAAGTGTCTGTTTCCAGCCCACCGTTTCTTTCCCCAAAGAATGCTTGTGGGAACACAGACAGCTCCAAAGGAGATTTGGTGGGATGAATATTAAAACCTTTGCTCATTTCTCCCCACCTTTAACAACATTCATGATGCTGGTGTAACAGGCAACCCTAAGAAATACACTGACAGAATCCTGTCAGTTAAAACCCAGACCTCGCTTGGAATTCACCTGTCTGTTGTAGGACTCAGTCCAGCACGCCAACAGCACTTAGCTGTCAGCATTTTCCAGTCACTTCTAGTCCATGGCAGCTTCAGAGCCTTAACTTGTTTGTCATGACCATGACAGTCAGCAGGAGCACCACCTGGGAGTCCTGTAGAATGCCCCACAGTCTGGGTTTGTCTTTGTTTGTCTAGTGATTAAACCGAGGTCACACCTGTTTGGAAAGAATGTTACAGGAATGAAATACTCCTCTTGTCACATCCTGTCAAAGAGTTATGTGGTGTCAGAGTGGCATCTGCTGTCATGTTCATGGTGTCCCTGGCAATGAACCCACCACTACTTTGGTTAAAATAGAGTTTGCCAGATTAACCCCTGTAAAGTCACCCCTCTCTGTCTTCCTGCATTGCTAATAGTGATGGCCCAGAAACCTTGCCCTGGGAAATAGTGGTATAGTCTTAATGATGCCGAGGCCATGGCCATCAGGGCATTCCAAACATCTGGAATTGTCTGCAGACGTCGATGAGAGGAGACCACACTGCCAGAGCCTGATCACAGTGGACCCCACTGTGAACGCACTTGTACTGGCGCATGATCTCCTGGCTAGAGGCTTCTTTTCCTGAATGAGAGTTAGACATTAGGTCATGTAGTTCCTGTCCTGTTTGTGCAGGCCTTTAAAGCAATTTCAGTCCTGCAGGAGACACTAATAACTCCAAATTAGTTTTGCCTGGGTCCCTTTCCTCTGGTGTGTGGGTTACCAAAGCCATTAAACATTTCAATGACAGTAAAGACAGCTCTGACTCCTTTTCAGGGTGTGATGCAGGGAACTGTACCTTACCTGGGCACCTTCCTGACCGACCTGACCATGCTGGACACTGCTCTGCAGGACTACATTGAGGTGGGTTCTCTGTAGCTACCTGCAGCCGAGCCTACGGCCTTTTTCTTGGCTTCATGGGGAAGAAATTTGTTTCTCTCGGTATCTTTTTAGAGCCCACAATGCACACGGTAATAGGCTGGGCAGTGAGAAAACAAAACAAGCACCAGAAGACCCCAGAAATGGTGCAGAGGCCAGTGAAAGCAATCGCTGCGTATTGAAACAGGCAGCTGTGGATAGAAATGGTAGCAGCGAATGCAGAGTGCAGCAAAAGGCAAGGGAACACGTTAGATGGTGGAGCATGATCGGGTCCCTATGAAGACACATGATGAAATGCCTCTTGAGGGGTGGGGTCTGCGCATGGACACTGCAGATGGACTTGAAGAGATATAACATCCAAACTCTCTGCCTGGAGAGTAAAGAATGAACAAGATGAATAAATTTTCAAGCAGGTCCTCCTCTTTTCTTTATAATCATTGTGTCCCTGCCACCTGTTCTGGAGTATACGCTTGGATCCACCTACTGTCTTCTGCAGCGAAGACAGGTGAATTCCATTCAAACAAGCAGCCTGTTAATAGCCATACTAAAATGTTAAGTAGGAAGAATTTGATATTTGAAATGAGATTTAAAGGTTATTTATAGGGCTTGGCTTCTAGCTCCAAGCACTTGCCTCTCATGTCCTGGTTCAGTTCCCAGCAGTGCCTAATAAACATAAACAAATCACAGGCAAAACACAGCACAGCACACTACAAACCAAAAGCAGCCTGCACATGTGCACATCGCTGCTTCTCCTGTGCAGCCTGCGTGCGTGTGCTGCAACTAGAAAGGGAAACTGCTTTACATACTTTCAAGGTTTCTTTAGGTGGTGTAGGCACGCCTGTCAATTTTGCATTGCCCGAGCGCGTATGCCTTCATGGCCTCTGCCTCAGCTTATCTCAGGAAACACCCATCTGTGCTGAGGAGCTGTGTGGAGTAGGCAAATACAGAGAAATTAAATTTAACCTACTGAGAATAGGGATGGCGGTGATGAAGAATTGAAACTTAATTTCCATGGTGCTGTGGAGAAGTGACTTCCCTTCTGATCAACCACTGACAATTTGGTTTCCAGCATGAGTCAGTGGCATCTGCTTTATTGTCTTGGGTCAAGGGGACGAGTGGGGTGGAGTTTGCTCTTCACTGGCTTGGCAAATGTGTTGGACTCTGACTCACAGGGCCTTCTCATGTAGTTGCTTTCAGATTTTAAGAGTTGGTTGTCTACCCTGGCCTGTCATAAATGAACATTGTTCTCTAAGAAAAAGATGATTGTCTTCCTCTGTAGCTGCCATGTTAATGGGAGCATTAATAATGACAACTCTGTCATCCCTTTGACCTATTTAGTGTGAGCCATGACAGCACAGGGCTCTGCGGTTTGGTTGGTTACACTCTTTAAACATTTCTTTCAGGGCGGACTGATCAACTTTGAGAAAAGGAGAAGGGTAAGTGGAACTCTCACCTATGCTTTGCCAGTTTATTGCGGCTGGGCATGAAAAACTGAAAGAAGTGGAGACAAATCTTGTTCTTTTGTTTTTGGAGAGGCAGATAAATGATACTCATTAAACATTTTAAATATACAGTTATGTTTGGCATGTTCCTATTCATCACTCCACAAGAACCCCACAAGGTCATCTCCCTCATCTTCAGTTAAAGATGAGGATGGAAGAGATTGAGTAGCTGGTCCAGAGTCAGCTGGTAATGAGCCAGAGTTCAGATTTTGTCCAGCTGCAAAGCTCATTAATAAATTAAAGATAGTGTAGATCTGTGCATGTAGCTCAATAGTAGGGCACTTGAACTAGCATGCATAAGGTCTTGCATTTGATCCCTAAAACACACACACACACACACACACACACACACACACACACACATTGACAGATTTCTTTCCTTACTCCTGCCTCATCTGCTTCTTTACAGCTACTTTTAGAAAAGCAGGTTTACTCTATAGTTAGTAATAATGTATTATGCATATGAAAATTATTGCTGAGAATAGATTTTGAATATTCTCCTACAGAGAAGTATGTGAAACACTTAATATGTTAGTTAGCTTGGTTTAGTCATCCCACAACAAATACCTATTCCAAAATATCATGTATACACCTTGAATATATGCTTTTTTCCTTTTTTGAGACAGAGTTTCTCTGTGTAGCTTTGGAGCCTGTCCTGGAACTCATTCTGTAGACCAGGCTGGCCTCGAACTCACAGAGATCTACCCGCCTCTGATTCCCAAGAGGATTAAAGAGATGCACCACTACCATATATAGATACCATATATATATATATATATATATATATATATATATATATCCATTTTTTGTTGGTTAAATAAAAAACCAAGTTCATCTATTAAGGAAATAAGTTTCTAGAGTGGATGGCATTAATAAAGACGGTTGCTCCTGCGGGTCTGTCTGGGCGAGGAGACGATATAAGCTTTCCCATTAGATTATCCTTCCTGCTAGTATAAGAAGGGTATTCTATATCAAACTTGAATCTTTCTATGGATAGAATAGTTCTGCACTATTTTTTTAAGTGCCAATTTTGATAATTTCTCTGTCAGATGGGCATGAATGTTTGAAAGGAAGATGGGTGCAGAGCTTCACCGTCTTCTCTCCGTCCTTCCTTTCTCCCAGCACTGCTTATGTACCTAACGGGGAGTTTGGAGACTTCTGCAATGGGAAGCCAGAGCTCCCTTCCCTCATGAAGTCCACAGTCCAGGAGGGAGACAGGTGGATGAGCAGGCAGCCATAATTCATCTTTATCCAAGTTCAAAGTGGAAGTGGAGGCTCTTAGAGAAGCACGTAGGAGGCTGAGTCTAGTCTCAGCTCGTGAGGTCAGAGGACAGTGCCCGAGTGAAGACCATGGGGCTTGATGTGAACATGGTGCAGCCAGCCAGGCTAGGACCTACCAGAGCTTTCTGTCCCTCGCCCGCTGAACCTTCTGTGGCATGATGGGAAACACTCCATAGCAGCAGTGGGTGCGGGATGAGACCACTGATTTGAAGGCTGAGACTCCAAGACCCCCACCAGCTCTTTAGTTACTTCTGTCGTGTACTGTTTTGCCTCCACAGTGCCCCATGCTTGGTCCCTTAAATTCGGCATTAACCTGGAAACTGCTTCCTTTCCTTTTAAGACTAAGAAGTTAGACATTTGCAAAGTTTGGGTAGGAAACCTAAAGCTACAGTTTGTCCTCACTGCTGACATTATGAAAGGGACCTTGAAGCCTGTTAAGAGGTATAAATGATTTTGGACATAATCACGTACTCGCTTTGCTTGTTCTCGCGTGAGCTTCAGCAGGTTAGTTAAAAGATTGACTAGAGCAGTCAAAACCCAAGGATTCGGGAAGCCTATGCATAAGCTGTGTGGGACCCGTGCTGTGTAGGCGGCCGGCCCCGCCAGTGCGTATTTATTGCGGGGACGCTGGAGAACCTGTGGATGGGGAACTGTGAGCTTCTTCACTTGAAACATTTCTTTCCTTCCTTCTTTGTTTCTTTCTTTTCTACTCTCTCTTTTTAAGAAATAGGAGTAAAACTTATTTATGTATTTCACCAATCTTATACTTAAAAGGAAAAAGAATCCTGAGAATGGAAGTAGGGAGGCCAAGGCGCCATTGTAAACTGAGCCAGCGACTAGTTGGCCTGCTTTTGATGGTGGCTTTAGTCATATGAATTTTTTTTTCAAAGAGAAAAAAACAGAAGCATGCAAGGACTTAAGGGGTTTGAAGTGGTACATATGTGTATTTTAAATTTATTTTTGTTTATGGTAATAGGAATTAAACCCAGGATATTGTGTATGTCGGGCACACACTCAACCACGGATCTATATCCCCACCCCTGACTTAGAGCTTAGAGCTTTTAAGATTCATTCATTTACTTTCCAAAGCAGCAGCATTTCAGAGTCCTCTTCAATGGGCTTCTCTTTATTTCACTCCTTAGGGTTTTACATTCCCATGTTGAAAAGACTGGTATTTGTTATTATCTTATTCGTTATTATTTGTAATAATACAAATCTGTAATATCTTATGTTTTCTGTCTGATGTAGGAATTTGAAGTGATCGCCCAGATAAAGCTCCTACAGTCCGCTTGCAACAGCTACTGCATGACCCCGGACCAGAAGTTTATCCAGTGGTTCCAGAGGCAGCAGCTTCTAACAGAGGAGGAGAGGTAGGCTGGGAAGAACTGCCATGCTGGTGAGAGGCATGCAGGGGCCAGGACCTTGCTGGGTCATCTCTTCAATGGCTCTTGGGTGCCTGTTCTAAGGGTCCTGGGTCCTTGGTTTTCAGAGAGAAACTGAGTGGCCAGGACTAGGGAATGGGCTTTTAAGTCCTGCCCTGCCACTCGCCTTTGAAATGTGGAGCAGTTCCTTTATTCTTCCTCATCTTCAGGATGCCGGTTTGTAAAAATGTTTATTTTAAGCATAAAATCGTGTTCTGGAAAGTACCATTGGAATGCCACTGCCATTGTCACAGAGTTGACAGCGTTAGCGTTCAGAGAGGAAGAGGAAGAAGAACCCGTGAGAGACTGAAGTGCTGGGAACCTCTGGGCAGGAGGGGCCATTGACAGAGCAGTGAGGGATGGGATGCTATGCAGATCTACCCCGTAGGCTGGGCTGTGAAGGGAGATTTCGCCAGAAGAGCCAGAGCAGAACATGCCAGACAGAGCAAGACAGGGACCCGGGGAAAGGCCTGCTGTCTGGAGGACAATGGTGCCTCTGTGTGGATAAGGCACCGGGCACGTGTTTCAAGACATTGCTGGTGTGCATTGAAAGGCACATAGAGTCTAGCTAGTGTTTTGAATGCTGGCCCACTGGGTTAGGACCTTCCCTCTAGCCTGCTGGCTGTCAGTGGTCTGTAGGCCTTATGTGGCATGTTGCCTGTTTTCACATTTTTAAGTGGCAGAAGGAGAAAATAAAAGAAGAAGAATACAGCATGAGATAGTTACTTGAAATTCAAATTTCAGGATCCCTAAATAACACTTTAGCGGAATATAGCCCATTCATTTACATCCTATCTGTGGTTGCTCTTATGCATTAAAGGCAGACCATATGTCCCGCCACCTAAAATACCTACTATCTGGTCTGATTCAGAGAAAGTTTGCCAATCGCTGAGGTAGACCTCAGATTTTCTTTGAAGATTTATCATACGGAAGAGTGAAATTGACAGCAAAATAACTATTTGTCAATGAGGACTTAAGGGCTTTGAAGGGCATAGCTGGTTATGCCAGGCCTGCCCTGTTACCGCCTCAGCGTTGATGGCCTAACAATGGCCATCGTGGCCCCGCCTCCTCACTCACCATGTGCCTGTCCTGGGTACAGCTACAGGCGTGAACAAGAAGCACTTCAGAGCAGAAGCTCCTCTTGTATTTGCATCAGTTACTATTTGCCAGGCATACCAATGCCAATATCTGAAGCCTGGGTATTTTTAATTGAGCAGGTTTTGACAATTAAAGATAAGGTTTGTAGTTATATTTATATATCTTTATAAATAACATAATTGCTTATGTCTGTTCCCCAAAGGTTAGATATTTTACATAAATACCTTTTTTCATTTTTCTACCATAAAAATATGTGTGTGTCCCCATAAACACAAGCACATTGAGAGGAGGAAACAGAAAAGAAATGGTGGTGGGGGTCATTGAGGGAGGAGGATTCTTCAAGCTCCGGCCTTGCGGTGGGATGAGGATGATCAAGGGGCAGGCTGCAGTCAGCTTCTTCTGCTGCCAGTCACACATCCTGTATCGAAGCCCACAGAACCGAGCAGGCTCTGTCCATCTGCTGGTGAGAGGAGTAGGGAGAAGGGGAGGCACGCAGTGTAAATGTACCAGGTGTGGCCACAAGCAAACACCCTCTGACATCCATGCCAGAGCACCATAGTCTACAGCTTTACTTTAATATTCAGAGCCTTCCTCGAGATCCGGTGTTCCAGCAAACCACGTGAGTTGGGAGTCAGTTCTGTGCTTAAACACTGACCTCGGACCTCCCATCTTTCCCAGCTATGCCCTCTCCTGTGAGATTGAAGCAGCTGCCGATGCCAGCACCACCTCGCCCAAGCCTCGGAAGAGCATGGTGAAGAGGCTGAGCTTGTGAGTGTCCACCAGGGGGCGCTGCCGGAGGCGGGAGGAGGTGCGCCCGGCAGCACTGAGTGTCCACCAGGGGGCGCTGCCGGAGGCGGGAGGAGGTGCACCCGGCAGCACTGAGGGTCCGCTTAGTGTGGTCCTGCCGGAGGCGGGAGGAGATGCACTCCACCAGGGGTCCTGCCGGAGGTGGGAGGAGATGCACTCGGCAGCACTGAGTGTCCACTTAGTGTGCTCCTGTCATGAGCTCTAAAGGCGCATCGCGCCCGCCCATTCCTGTCCCCTCCCTCTAGCATGAGCCACTGCCCTCTCATCCAAGGCCAGGTTTGCCCCATCTGCCTGTCCTCTTGTCCCATCAGCTCATTCTCTACTAAAGAACTTGGCGATCCTTCGGAACAACAGATGGTCACTTTTTTAAAGCACCCAGTGGTTTTATTTTTAAATCTCAACTCTAGGTCCTAGTTTACTGGGCCCTATGTGATCTACTCCCAGCTTTCCTCTCTTACAACGCTTGCCTTGGTCCACTACGGTCCACCACATCAACCTGTAAACACACCAGGCAATTGCCTTTACACTAGCCCTTCCCGTGGCTTGAAATGGTCTCTTTTCCTGGATGTTGGAAAGAGCGGTTCTCTCCTAAGAATGACCTTCCGACAGTGATGTCATCCTCTTTCGTGCTGACTTTTTCACAGTTTAGAGTATTATAATAGAAACATTATCCCATCAAGTATGGGAGATGAAGAGGCCTTCCATAGTCAATTTTGTGAGACTTCACTTCCTCTGGATAGAATCCAGAGACCTTAGACTATAGGGGCCCCACTGCCCTGCAGCATCAGCACCACCTCAGCAGCCTGTCCCCATCTTCCCCTCTGCACTTCAGCCACCTTCAGACACTCCTGCACTCATCAGGCACAGTCATTCCTAGTTCTGGTAACTCGTCTCCTAGAGAGCCTCCTGGCTCACTTTCTCTCGCCCTTCAGCTGTTTGCAGAAATGTCACCGTGACAGGCTTGCTGATACCATACCCTTTCACATTACCTGTCTTTGGTGCTCTCCCTTGGTTGCCTTCCATCTTTGTTTTTCTCCATCACATTTACCTTCATCTAACATGCTATCTGTGTCTGTAGAGAATTTAAGCGCCGTGAGGGTAAGCCTTGTTTTTATTTGTTGCTCTGTCCACAGAATCTAAACACTGCCACATACACAGTTAAGTGAGTACTGGATGTGTTTAGAAATTAAAATGAGCCGAATGCTAGGGCTCTTATGAGAGCAATACATGTGTTTATGAAATTTACAGCATGATCTAGGAAACAGTTTCTCTATAGCTCCAGTCACACAGAACAGGAAACTGAAGTATGGACAAAGTAGCTCTTGTGCTTGTAATCGGAGGACCTGGATGCACATCTAAGAGTCGGCTCAGAGTTAAGTTTTTAGATGCTTAACCTACGGTGCCCTATGCAATTACATTCTAAAGGAGGAGAGAGATGGGAGACCCAGTGGAGGGAAGAAAGGGAGTAAAACACTGTTCCTTAGAGCCCAGGCTTTGCCTGGACCAGTTTCTGTAGAAGGAGCTTGAGCATCTCTCTGCTCCAAAAAGTTGATCTTTAGACTTTAATTCCAGGAAGTCCAAATTTAATTTTAGACTTTAATTCCTCTCATACAGCTCCCGTAGTTCATAAACTTGAGTCTGATCTTTTCGGTGATGCTATCTTCACTGGCCGGGGACAAGCAAGAATATCCCTTAGGAATATTGGCTAGTTTTCCCAGGGCAAGTAGTTCACCTTGACACACCCAACCCCACCAGCCATCACATAGACATCTTGGTTAGCATTTCTGATGTGGGGGTATAATGCTTCCTGGATCTGTGGACTTTTGTGGCTCAGCAGTTCTGGAATCTTCTCAGCCCCTGTGTCTTCCTACGTTCCCTTTTCCAGTCTCATCATCTTGCACACTGCTGCTCTTACACATGGGTGGGACTTCCTGTTGTTTCCATGGTGTCCTCTGGCCTCTGGTTCCTTAGCTTTGCTTCTTGATGCTGATTTTTGAGGATTTCTTCCTAGATCTACTCATGATTTTCTTTTCTTTCTTTTTTTAAAACTTCTTTATCAAATCTTGGGGTTCACATCATGCACCGCAATTCTGTTCACCCCAAGTCCCCCCATATTCCTCCCTCATCCCTGTTGCATCCTGATTTTTTCATAATTGTTTTCTTCAACAGTTATTTAACCCTACTGAGTTTTTTATTTAAATCACTATACATTTCACTTCTTTGTGATTTTTTTCAAATCCTCTTTTTTATTAGAGTGGCCATGCTCTGAACAGATTTAAATTTTCTTATGTCTTTAATATTTTAAAATATACTTATAAAACTTGGCCTTTGGTGGACATGCAAATATTTGTCAAGTGAATGAATGAATGCTTTTGCTCTGACTGTTCCATATCAGAAGTTCCCAGGAGTCGGGGTCTCTTACCCATTATGTCTGCTTATTCTCTGAATATAGAGTGGTTCTTGGTGTATATTTTGTAATCCTGTATTGCGAACTTATCTTTATAAAGGGATTCTCTGCAGCTTGGGTAAAAGGTATAGTCTTACTGAAAAATAGATTCCATCTATCCATCTATTCGTCTGTCCATCTGTCCACCCGTCCACCCACCCATCCATCCATCCATCATTCCCAGTGGTGGCTTGAGACTCCTAACATGTAGACCACATAGGTAGCAAGTCAGAATCATTATTCCTTCCATACAAATTCAGGTCAGGACAGACAGGCTTCCCTGTTGTCTCCTGTGTCTACACAGGATAGTTTTCTAGCCTGTCTCTTCGCTGAGGGTAGAGCGCTTTGAGTGCCTGGCTTTGTATAGAGGACTGAGTTTTAGCATCCTTCCTTTCATAAACAAAACCCTCATTTCATGGTACTGTGTACGTGTTAAATCTGCAACCAGTTCACAGTTCACACTGTATATATGAATGCAAACATCAAATGGAACCCCATTATTATGTATAATTAAGGTGTATTATTTTTTAAATGACCATTTTGCCAACATTCATACCTCCCATTTCCCAAAGAGAGCAGCTGCAACTGCTCACCAACTTCTGATTTTCAGTTCTCTTTTTCCTTAAGATCTGTAGGGATTTCCCTTACAGCTTAATGCCACCTCAGCTGAAAAGAGGTTTTAGTACTTCTTACATAGTTGTTTTATGGGGAAGGGGTTTGGGTTATTGTAGTTCTCCAGATGACTCAAAGCAGAAGTGTTCTTTCTTGCTTTCTTATCCGGAGCACGCCCACCTCTTCCAGCTGCAGGAAGTTCCAAGTTCATTTTAGGGCAGGAAGCAATAAGGGGCAAGGTGCTGGTATTCTGACCCTGCCACAGTGGGCCATAGACTGCTCAAAGATGGAGGACAAGTGACGTGGAAAGGCTGCATCAGTTAAGCAACCTATGTGTTGTTTGGTATTGGACATAATTTCCTGGGACAAGATAGTCACTACTATTTGCTAGAAATAGTATAGATTTTTAAAAAAAAATATGTACAACTGAACATTTAAGGACTTAATTGGCACACATCATTTGCTCACTCATGCGTTCTAGGTTTGTAACAGCCAGCATGTTTGGCATTCTGTTTTCTGCAGACTGTTTCTGGGGTCTGACATCATCGCTGGGAGCACTCCCACCAAAGAGCAGCCCAAGTCCACGGCCAGTGGGAGCTCTGGTGAGAGCATGGACTCGGTCAGCGTGTCGTCCTGTGAGTCGAACCATTCAGAAGCGGAGGAGGGTTCCATCACACCCATGGACACACCAGATGAACCTCAAAAGAAGGTACATGCTAACCCTTTCCATAATTCTCATTCCTCTTGCAGGCCCAGCATGCAGTTTGACACACAAAGAATGTCTTGTTTCAGAGTTTTCAGTAGGTGTCCAAGACAGCCCTTTCTGGGGACCCATTCCTCAGAGACGTAGCTGCAAAGTGCTAAGGAGATTGATTGGCTTATTCATTTGTGCCTTGGAACATTTTTATGCTGAAATGCACCAAAGGATTATGGTCCCTGAAATAAGTATGCTTTAGTCAAGAGAATCAGGACTGCTTGAGAAGGAACAAAGCGTAAGAATGGAGATATGCCAACGTTTTGATGTCACATGCTGCCTTCGCCACACTTGTACCACAGCCACGTCACATAGGAAAAGCACTCTCAAACTCAGTGACTTAGAGCAACCACCATGTTTCTGGGGGGCTAGCTGCTATGGGTCAGGCTTGGCCCTTACACCACAGTTTTTAACCCAAGTCTGCTCCCTTACCTGTCATTCATTTGGAGTAATGGGCTTTCCAGAAGACTCTCTTAGCATGCTGAAATGTATGCAGAAGAGGGGAAGAAGCCGAACCCTGTAAACACACCCAGAGAGCCTTTCTTTGGTCATATTGACCAACATTCCACTGCTTAAAGCAGTCACATTAAAATAAATAACTGAAGCAGGGAGATACCATCCGACTTCAGTGGGAGGAACGGTGAAACAAATTCCCAGGGCAAAGGGCACAGTTTGCAGCAAGGTGAGGAGTTGATAATGATGATATCGTCTACCCAGTGGAAATAGATGGCAAGCTGTAAGTGCCGATAGTGGGACCCTCATCCAGTCCATTTCTCACGGCCGCACAAATGAATAAGAGAAAATATCTGTACTTCTACAGTAATGATGGGAGAACAGGGAACAGGAGGCCCCTTGGAAGCTTCCAGGTCAGCTGGCCTGCTGTGTGTACAAATGGTGAACAGCCTGTTCCAGACAAGGTAGAAGACAAGAACAGATACCTGAGGTTGTCCTCGCACATCTGCTGTGTGCCCTGGCACACACACACCTGCACACATAATTGTGCACACACATCTATACACAGATATGTATCTCTTTCTCTCACACACAGATTCTTTAAAATCTAGAATGAGGCTTTACTCATTTGCTTTTTCACAGAGCCCAATGTTTTATGGGTTTTGTAATCTGCTGGTGAATGTCATAGTAAAGTGGCCATGGCTGTGGCGCCCTCACATCTCTGAGGGGTTTCTGTCCCTGTCTGGGAAGGAAATGGAATCAATCTGTTGGAGCATAGGTAGAGTAAGAGCACATTACCCTTAGGGGAGCATGAAGATTAAGTTTAGGATGTATCGCAGGGCCGTATGCATGACTGGCATGGACAAAGCCTTGGCTTCCGCCCCAGCAGCACACCTGTACACACACACACACACACACACACACACACACACACACACACACACACACGGTATCTTGGAAACCACGCAGATGCTGTTGTTTCCACAACTCTTTTTCTTTTGTCAGCCTAATTTCTTGCATAGGTGATGTTTATATATTTTCAGATGAATCTTTCCCAGAGCCTGGTTTCTCCAGACTTAAAGACGAATGTGTGACATGGGCACATGTAGTTTCTGTGCTGCAAAATCACCGTATATTACCCAGAAAATTCCACAGTTCTGCACAGTGCCTGACTGGGCCTGGATGTCTTGCACACTCCTAGCCCAGACCCTGTAATGACTTCCTCTCTAGCAGCCCCGACATGGTCTCTCTCCCTCTCCCATGCGACATTGTTTTCTTTAAAAGTAAAGTGTATTTTGCATTCCTGTTTCTTCATGCTCCTTATCATCACTTATAAACATTTATTTCCATGCCACTCCTTACCACTGAAATTCTCACCAGGAATATGAGGCCCATCAGATACTCTCTTTATAACTCATGGAGCCTCACAATCCTTAATGTCTTGTCGTCCCTGTTAAATGTTATTAAAATCATGGAAAGCCCAGGGGGGAAATGGAATGTGAAAGTGAAAAAAAAACCCAGCATTTGGAAAATGGACCTTCTTGGCCAATACACTTACAGGCAAAATTATGCAATTAAAATTATCCACTCTGAGCAAGTGCTCAAACTGAGTCACTTGGGAACACAGAAGAAAAAAAAATCCAAACAACAGCAACATATAAGTAAATGATATTATGACAATCCCATTGTTGATGCTGCATATCAGAGCTGGCCTTGCAGCTTGCTAGTTGTAATAGAGCTCCCATGTTGTGGAATTGTCTTTAACATAGGATGCCATAGGAGGAAGCAGCCCCTGAGAAATTAAAGATATCATAGTTCCTTCCTTTTTAGAAGCCACATTATCAGAAAGCCAAGTTTCTTAATCTGTTTCTGTGGAAGAGCAGACACATATGGAAGACATTAGTATTGATTTTCAATGAATTCTAGAATATGTTATAGGATTATTATAATTCAGCTTAGCCCATTCCAAATATTACATATACACACACAAGCAAAATTTTCTGTAATAATTGACATTTAAATGGTTCACTTTAATGGTTTTGTATGGGGAATACATTCTGGTGAGTTTTAAGCATCTCTTTGTCTAGTAATTAATATTGGGTGCATCTCGAATATTTGGTTACACAGAGAAGCTCATTAATTGCAGCCACACATTTCTCAAGTGGCCTTGACATAGATCATGGAAGTGTATGTTGCTGGACCTACCAGCAAGTGGGAAAAGTGGCAGAGATACTCAAAGGCTGCGTGTCTTTCGGCCAAGTGACCGGATTCTTCTGATTCATGTTCTCATCATTGTTGTGATGCTGTGAGACTAGGTGAGAAGGAGAGGTGAAAGGTCATTAGTAGATGAAGTACATAGTACATGGCAGTAGATGAAGGCAGTCGCACATTGGCTAACTCACCACAGTTCCTGCTGCAGCGTGCTGCACATTACTGTGTGGACACCATGGCAAAAGGGGAGTGGAGTGGTCCTGGTAGCAATGAGACTGGGTGGATAAACCCGCGCACAATGTTCTCTCTGGGCCTTGGGCTTCTCTAGTTGTAAAAAGGATCAGGTGATCTCTAATCGCATCCCCCACTCCCTCCCCAGCAGAACTACCTAAACTGTAGTCTTTATCAAGGATCAGGTGATCTGTAATTGCACCCCCCCACCCCAGCAAAACTACATAAACTGTAGTCCTTATCTTAGAAGCCTTTAAACATAAAGGCATTTATGTCCCACTACAAAATCTGGTTGTGAAATAGAGCTGAGATGGAATGCTCTCCATGGCCGCATTGATGGTGAGAATCAGCAAGCTCCTGTAGGGAAGGCTTCCTAGTATCTGTAAACTGACTTACTGCAGTATATGGCCTGTATAAGCTGATATCTGCTGCCATCTCCTGGTTGACTTTCATATAAGCGACTAAAAACAGGAAAGCAAAGAACCATGGTGCCTTCTTTCCCTAGATTCAGTGATTTGATCACACTGAGTCACTGACAGTCACATCAGCCCATGGTCTGTAGGTGTGTGTGTGAGCAGATTCAAGAGACTCATGAGACACTGAGGACGAAGTAACTGAAGCTGATCAGTTTCCATATCTACTTCTGTCTTGAAAATGGTGACACATGCTTGGTCCAGGGTCTAATGGTTCTGTTTCCTTTTGGGGATGTGTTAACGCCTGCAGCTCTCTGAGTCCTCCTCTTCATGTTCCTCGATTCATTCCATGGACACAAATTCCTCAGGGATGTCATCCTTAATCAACCCCCTGTCCTCCCCTCCAACCTGCAACAACAACCCGAAAGTCCACAAACGTTCCGTCTCCGTGACATCCATTACCTCCACAGTACTGCCTCCCATTTACAATCAGCAGAACGAAGACACCTGCATCATCCGCATCAGTATAGAAGACAACAATGGCAACATGTACAAGAGCATCATGGTAAGGGTTCATCCTGTCTGGGGGGGTCTCCATGGGAAGAGCCCATGCCTGTGTGTCTGTCAGCTGTGCAGACTGGTACCCTTGAATACACATGATATTTATAATACCTGTCTCGGTGTGCACCCAAAACCAACATGAAAAACAGCAACATGTTCCTGGGCATAGATTAATGGTATGTTTATCTAATGGTGCAGATGCATATGGAATATAGTTCTGACATCTTAAGAATTATTTAAGCCTGTTCATCCAGGTTGGTGTCGCATTCCATGATGGTCGGTGTGGGTGACCATATGAGAGCAGTCCAGGGAGGAT
This sequence comes from Ondatra zibethicus, assembly GCA_004026605.1. Taxonomy (NCBI): domain Eukaryota; kingdom Metazoa; phylum Chordata; class Mammalia; order Rodentia; family Cricetidae; genus Ondatra; species Ondatra zibethicus. Next base: position 153,629 of record PVIU01002006.1, read on the forward strand.
GCCCCTGCTTCACATGCCTTCTTAGAATTCTTCCAGCATTTAGATTGATGAGTAAATGGACATGCCTTTTCAGTAGTGCGGCCCTTGGTGACAGAGCTTTCTCCTTTAGTCATTTGACTCCAGCCTAGCTCCTAAAGAGGATGATGAAGGTGAAGTACAGTTCGGGTCAGCAAGAAGCTACACATAATAGGTGACTAGAACTGGGTTTTATGTGCTTCTTACAAAACCTACATTCAACTAGGGAAATGTCAAAGCTCGTGTTGATGATGGTAGTCTTTTGGAATAAATACAAGGCCTCTCATGGTGATAACCTTGACGGTGTAGGTCTTGTGTTAGATGACTAAATTCCTTAGTTGACAGGGTCTATCATACACCAAAATAAATAAATAATGAATTCTTTCCTGCAGCAAAATCTACAATAAATCCCATTTCCACCTTCATTGTCATCATTTGCCTCCAAGCTGAGGCCTGGATTGCCATAAGTGGTGTGGAGTCATTGTCTTTTAATATTCCATTAATTTGCTGACCCATTCATTGAACACAGTAATTACTGAGCATGTGTCATTACTAGTTATTGCCCTAGGCTTGGAGAATAAAGAGATGACTAAGACTCATTGATCTTTGAAGAATGTATACAGAGAGATAGATAGATACAGAGAGAGAGAGAGAGAGAGAGAGAGAGAGAGAGAGGGATCGTGTTAAGAAACCATCAGATTTGTTCACTAGAAGAGTAACTGGCCTTGTGGAAGCCTGCTGCCAGAGGTGGGGGTGGGCGGGGGCAGTGTGGGTGGGAAGCAAGCTAGGAAGCTGCTCCCATCTCTCATGCATGGCATGATAAGGGTTTGAATAATGATCCCGTGGCTAGAGATGATATGGGAGGCATCTTATGAGGTATTATTGTAAGAGCCATTCATCCTGTTATCAGCCTTTTGGTAACTGTTGTGGAGGGAGGATTCCTAAGGAAGAGGGAGAATTTGGAGCCATCTGGTGGCCTGGTGGCCTGTGACTCCATCCAGTGATATATGAACTGCTAGAGGAGAAGGTCTCAGGGTCTTTAAATTGGGGCATCCAGATGACATCGTTTAATAGATTGTCAGAAACATAGGGATGCAGGACTGGTATTGGAGTCCAGTAGTGCATATCTTTCAGCTCCGTGGGGTGGAAATTAGTATAGGATGAGAACCAGTTCAACTAGTAGAAGGGAGTAACCAACAAAATGCACTAGAGAAGCAGCTGCCCTTGGATCCAGGGCATCAGTAGTAGTTCTAGTTCCAGCACACTCTAGGCATAGGCTTCTGTTACATATGCCAGCCAGAGAGCTGTGGGCCACCCGCATAGCCACAGTGCCTCAGAATTACAGTACGGATTTGTGTGCTCAACAGTTACACTGTGTGCCATGCCCATGGCTGTGTGCTCTGTCGGTCAGGAGAAAACAGTACATCCAGGAGACATCTTAGATCAAATGTGATGTCCTGGTGTTGGGGAGGCAGTAAACAGAGGAATCTCCAGAGTATTCCTACCTTGGAATAGCGACTGGCTTCGGGAGCACAATCCCCTGTGCTGACCCTTCCTGGGTTCCTTATGTTTCCCAGGGTGAAGCCTGGAGCCCTCTCCACTGGTAATACTAATTGTAACAATTAGTTCTCTCTAGCTTTTGTCTTACAGAGTAATAAATGTCTAAGGAAAGCCCTTGGTCACTGCCCTGGTTTTGTAGCCGGGCTTTCTTCCTAAATAGATTTTAAACCAAAATCAACCTCTTTTGCCTAACATTTATCCCACAGGTGTCCTTCCTCCTTTAGCCTTACACTACTAATCTACTGCTTGATGATAATTTCCTTTATATTATCAAAAATATTTTTTTCCTCCCTTAAAATTTTGTGTGCACTAATTCTTTCTTGTAAGTACATAAGCCAGGTGTTTTTGTAATAGGCAAATCAACACAGCCTTTATTGCTGTTTACTGAATCACAAACAGCAGCTGCTGCCTGGTCACAGGGAGGCACATAAGCCCTGGAGGAAATCAGATATGTGTGCATGTGTGCGTGCATGCGTGCACCTGTGCCAAACCCTAGCAAGCAGGTTTTCTCACCTCCTGGTGAGAGCAACTTTTCTTTTTAAATATGCATAATTTGAGTATTCAGTCACTTCTTTAGCCTTTAAAGAAATCACTCAAGATATGGCCTGTAGGTGGCCCTCTTAGATGCCACCTGGGTTCTTGTTCAAAATCAACTAGTGGGCAGAGATAAGGAAAAGAAAAATCAAACTTGGGGATGAACAGAACCTTTATGCTTTAATTAGGAGCTTATTTTATTGAAATATGATTAGCATACAGTTCAGATCTTAGTGTTCAGTTCTTTGAGTTTTAAAATCTCTGTATGTATCTGTCTGTCCAACACCTGAAATCAAATGAAGGCTGTTTCCAGCCACACCAAGACTCCCTACAATACTTCCAATTAATTCCCTTTAGCCTAGTCTTCTAATGACACAGATGCAGGGTTTTATGTTCTCTTGTACTCAACACGTTTGTGGGATTCTTCTCCACTGTAGCAGCTGTCAGTTCTCGGTCAGGTCTTTGGTGGCTCAGAAGCCAGCAGGCCACCGTTTTGTTACACATTTTCCTGAAGTATTAATGAAGATTCTGGTTGATTCGAACTTTGGGATGTTGTAGATGAATCTGCTATGAATATTGTGCACAAGTCCCTTTGTGGACATAGGTTTTCATTTCTTTTAGCAAATGGTTTGCTGGGTCATAGAGTCTCATGTGTCCCCCATCCCCCCACAGTGGGCAGAATTGCAGCCATTTCTTTCTGTTGGTCAACTGATGTCATGGCATCAGCTCAGCTCATGAAGATCACATTGGCCCAGGACTCATAATGCCTTACATTTTTCATAGTTCCTATATATTCTTTTATTGGAAACTCTAGATAGACAATATGTGTTTCCCCCATTTCCGTAGAGGGCTCTGTGATTACCTGCCTGCTATCCTCTGACTACTCAGTTGGAAGTAGTAATAACTAATACTCTCTGGATCTCTGTCCCATTCTTATGCCACCTACTCCATCCTTCCTAGAGAAGTATGTGCCACACAAGACAGCAAACGTAAGAGCCCAGGAGCTTAGGAAACATGAGCTAAGCATGTCACTGATGCCTTCATTGCCTTTGCAGTTGACAAGCCAAGATAAGACTCCTGCTGTGATCCAGAGAGCGATGATGAAGCACAATCTAGACTCAGACCCAGCTGAGGAATACGAGCTGGTCCAGGTCATCTCAGAGGACAAAGGTGGGCATGTTCTCCTCTGTGCGGCAGGTGGCAGCAGTGTGCACATTTTGCTCTCAGCTTCTGACAGCATAAAGGGCGTGTAATGTGCCTCAGTTTCATTTCATTGGAACCTAGTGGCATGAGTGTATGTGTGTGTGTATGTATGTGTGCGCACACGTGTGTGTGCCTGGTATATGCACAGGTGTGTGTGTGTCTGTAGTGTATGCACAGGTGTGAATAGTATATGCACAGGTGTGTGTGTGGTGTTTGCACAGCTATGTGTGTGTATATATGGTGTATGCACAGCTGTGTGTGTGGTGTATGCACAGCTGTGCATGTGTGGTGTATGCACAACTGTATGTATGTGTTATATGTACAGGTATGTGTGGGGGTGTATGCACAGCTGTGTGTGTATGTGGTGCATGCACAGTTGTGTGTGTCCCCATCCAGAGCAGTACAATGGGTGGTCTGCTCTCACCAAGTCTAGAGCATGGCTGGTGGCCAGCAAGCCCAGGCAGTCACCTCCTCCCCTGACAGGGCGTGGGCACAGGCACACAGCTTTTTATGTGAGTGCTAGATCCAAACTCAAATTCTCATGCTTGCACATCAGGAGTTCTCAGAACCCTCTCATGCCCCCGGTGGCCTTTTTTAACTATACAAAGGTGACCAGTTGCACACCACCTTATTGTAGAATCCAGTGTCTCCAGCTGCTCCCAACTCTCAGTCCCCCAGCTCTTGTTTGTTGTTGTTTCTGGGCTTTTCCATAGAATTCCTCTTGCCCATAGTTTGTGTTTCCCACAAGAAGTGCATTTTCATGGGCAGTTCCTGTGTGTCAGGAATGGGTGTTCCCCATGAGAAGTGCAGTTTCTTGGTCAGTCTCTGTGTGTCAGGAGTGGGAAGCAGCAGGTGGACACACACTTTATTTAGTAGACACTGTGGTTCTCAGTCCTGCGTGACCCGGAAGGACTCAAGGCAGAATTTCTCACCTGTTTTTGCTTCAGTGATTAAGAAAGTTGTGGGGGGGGATTTTTTTGTTTGTTTTGGTTTTGTTTTGTTTTGTTTGTTTTGTTTTAAATTTATGACAGATCTTTGGTAACTGAAGAACGGTGAAATGCACCTGTGAGGCCAAGAACTCATTATCTTAAAAAATGCTTTCCAGAGGTCTATCTGGGTAAATAGTGTATCTATCTATTTGCTCATCTGAGTTGGGGGTGGACTTTGGGAGAGAGGTGGGCAGGTGAATAACTTGTCTGTCACGCTACGGAGGCCCGCTCAGTCAGAGTAGGACTACTCTGAGAACAGAAGTGACAGCACACATTGTTGGCCAACACTGGCCCTGCCTGCCAACAGACCCACACTAATGTCTCAGCTTAATGGAGGGTGCTGCTCAGCGACAAGGAGCACTCTCCTCCCTGGAAATAAAGGAGAATGGTGTCATTGGAAGTGTGGAGGGAAACCACAGCTATTTGGCCAACAGATCTCCAGAGTTCTGTCTTTGGCTTGGAGAAGAGTATCGAAGGTTCAAACAATACCTTTCCCTGACATTAAAAGCTGTCGTGTCCGAGGCAGTCCTGTCCCAGCTGCCTGTTGGAGGTTTTCTCAGCCATCTGCCTTTGCCTGAGTTTGTAGGATAAAACTTTCACAATTATAATTTGTGGGGGGAGAGATGCACATGTGTGCAGGTGCGTGCGGAGTCCAGAAGTCAATACTGGACATCATTCTGTGGGCACTGTTGACTGCTCTCTTACTAGCGGGGCACCCACCACGTAGGTGAGGCTGACTAACAGCAACCCCCAGGAACCCATTCCCATGTCTCTGCTTTCTCAGTAAGAATTGCTAGTGTGTGTCCATACCTATCTTTTTAAGTTTATACACACACGCATACATGCACGCACACACAAGCACACACACACGTCTGTGTATTATGTACATGCAGTGTCTGCAGAGGCTGGAAGAGGGCATCTGATTCCTTGGAACTAGAGTTACAGATGGTTGTGGGTACTGGGAATTGAACCCAGGTCCTCTTGAAGAGCATCCAGTGCTCTTTTAACCCTAAGCCATCTCTCCAGCTCCAAATCCAGCTCTTTTTCTTTCTTCCTTCTTTCTTTTCTTTTCTTCCTTTTTTTTGTATAGGTTCTGGGAACTGAACTCATATCCTTGTCCCTATAAAGCAATTACTTTTCAGGTGGAGCCATCTCCAGACCTTCAGTTATAACATTGAAATGAAGTTGCAATGAAACCATAAATCCAAAAGTGTCCTGTTGAATTGTAACCTGTGGTACACAGAGTAATACAAAGTGAGCCCAGTGGGTCTGAAGATGCAGTGGCCCAAAGAGTGAAACCCGGGCCTAACTGTGCCCACCAGCTGAGTGGTCTCAACAAATGCCTGACCTTGCCAGCCATGGCTCTTATCACTTAATCTGGAGACAAAAGCCCTCTCTGCTCCCTCATACACCATAGAGCAATTATGAAAATAAATAATATACTGGAAAGAGTTTTGTAGAAATGCTAAGTGCTCTATAGATGGGACTAGTATTATTGTGAACCCCAAAATAGGTGAGTGTGAGTGAGAAGACTCTTGGGGGTACCAGAGTACATGGAGTGTCAGCAGAGGAGACCCTGATCATCCTCTGGGCTCACTGTGGAGTCCCAGTGTGAAGAAGTCAATGGAAGCTCACTTCATGCAGTCTGTAACAGGAAAGCCCTGCCGCTTTCTTCCCTGACCTCACTGTCATAAATCCCGACATTCCCACATTTGCCCATTTTATTCTGTGCTTTTAAAAACAGAATAAACAACTTTGCTTTGTCACAGTTCCATTGGCAACCACCCTTGTTTGTAAACTGCAGGTGTTTAGTTGAGCATCATCGAAGTTGAATATAGCTTAAAAGTTAGTGGCATGCACTGTCTTCTGTAGGCGTTGAAAGGCAAACTCCAGACAGAGCAGTGACTCAAAACGAGTTCGACTTGGAATTATGTCAAAACTATTTTCATTTAATCCAAGGAAAGATTCTGAAAAATGCCATAAGTCTTGTTCATATCAGGACCCCTGCAGATGTGGAGACCCATGTGTGTACTCGGATAACAGGAGGATGGCAGGAGTTGGGAAACTTGGTTCTCGTTCCAGCTCTGTGGTCCTGGGACCATCTTGGTGCCCCCACCCCATGCTCCCTTCAAGCTTTAACATTCTGTATTTGAACAGTAAGTTCACAGGAGGATTTCTGATGCTTTATTTGCGCTCAGTTTCAGATAGGGGTTAAGTTTTGGGGACCAGTCATGAGGAAGTGTTGACACTGCCAGGCCTTGTGTCTAGGCAAGACTGACTTTTGCCAATCAGTGATGGGCTGCCCACACAAACTGACCTGCTGCTGTCTCCTTGTCTCCTCTAGAACTGGTGATCCCAGACTCTGCAAATGTCTTTTATGCCATGAACAGCCAAGTGAACTTTGACTTCATTTTACGCAAAAAGAACTCAGTGGAAGAGCAGGTGAAGCTACGTAGTCGGACCAGCTTGACATTGCCCAGGACAGCTAAGCGGGGCTGTTGGAGTAACAGACATAGCAAGATCACCCTCTGAAAGGGACAGCACATCCCTCCTCACCAAAGGCAGAGTGGAGCTAAGAACAGCTGTGGTGACTGCAGCCACCACCCAGCATTGGGGATCATTGGTGAAGCCAACAGATATTTATTGAGTTCAAATGTGTACAAAGCACTATGTGGGGAGAGTGGAAGTGAATTTGACATTGAAAGGATGAATGATTCACTGATGCTCTTGGACCTGAAAGTGAGATACAAAATGATCCACATTTGAATATATATATCCACATACATACACACACATGTCTAGTGAGTGTATATAAGAGGAACTTTGCAGGATATTCTGGGTTATGAAAAAACCAATTTGCACAATGGCCTGGGAAGTTGAGGTCACTTTTTACAGGGAAATAGAAGGGACTGAGAACCTAGTCTCATACCTTCTAAATAAATAAAATCAGATCTACCATACAGAGTGTTCTTCATGCCAGTATTATAAGCCCAAACTCTATTTTTGTAAAGGGGGAGGATTACTTTCTCAATCACGTGCCATCAAATAAACAAAACGAACTGCAGAGGTTGGAGTGGCCACAGGCTGCATGAAAGACCACCGTGGGAAGGTTTGGATGAGTCAGTGGTCTCTGCCCTCTGCCTGCATTTGCCAGAGCTTCAGAGGCCTGCGTGCCTTGCTGGTCCCCATCACAATGCCTCTGGAGTCAACACAAGCTTGTTTCAATTTCTGGAAACCCTGTTATTTGTGTCCTCTCCTAAAGAACATGCCACAATCATTACTGCACAAGTAGCCATGGTCTTCCACAACCTATCAGCCAGAGAAGAAAATGCAGGAGGATGGTGACTCGTTTGGACTCTCCTGTCTTGGAGTGCTGCGACTTCATTGCCTTTCTGATTGCCTTTTGCATGTAAAAGTGTCCGTCTGGAGTCTTTTGCCATTTGGAGCCTTGTACCTCTTATCTTATGTGCAATTTGTTCCTCAGGTGTAGACATTTCTACTGAGATTGACTACATTTGATCATTTCAAGGCTGTGAAAGATTTCGGAGCAGCCACCTCCCATAATAACCCCTCAGAAAGTGTTCTCTGCTCATAACAGTGTCTGGTTTCCTTCTTTACTTTTGTAGCGTCCCTTCGCCCAGTCACAGGGAAAGAAGGGATGGTGTGCACCTGTCTCAGCTCTTTCTCAAAGACGTGCATCCTTTTAGATGTGACATTCTTCCCTTCCACCCCACACCTGCTCTTAGTGTTAATGTCAAGTGACATTTCTGTCTATAGCAACACCATCATGCTTTTGCTTCTGCTCTGAGCTATGCTGGGATTTGAATGAAAAAGCCATATGTGATCAGTTGACATGTATAAGAAGCACTTTCAGATTGTTGTCCCCTTTTTTAAGAAAAAAATTTCCCCAAATACCAGTTTTTATTAAAAAAAATAAAGAGAATGAACCTAGGATATGATGTCTGGATTGTAACAGGGAACATTTTAATTTTTCTTCCTAACAGTGTATGATATATAGCTCCAAAAGGTTGTGTGGGGTTTATGTTATTTAAGTAGCCATATGAATTCAACAAGAAACATCAGGAAAAGCTCAGAGATTTGTAGCAATGGACCAAAGAGAGAGCCAAGAAGTTATCAGATTCCCTGGGTGTTTCCAGGAGACTGGACCAGGCTGTTTTGTTGTTGTTGTTGGTGGTGGTGGTGAGCCTTGTTTGGTTGGTGCTTCTGTGCATGGAGGGGAGATGGCAAGGATCACAGCCATCATAAAGACTGAAGCAAACCTAGCTTCTGCCTGGCTTTCTCAGTGTCAAGGTAAAAAAATAAATGCAGAGCTGTTGGCCTGGTTTAGGGTGTGGCTCTTAAGACATACGTGTTATGCCCCGTGTGCTCACCCTGTGTAAAATTATACTGTATATGTAGAGACTAGATTTATATTCTGCAATGTAAAATATATATATATATATATATTTACCTTTTTTAAAAAAGACAATGGAAATCCCAAGTGGATAAAACATGGCCTCATTTATTTAATGCCACTATAGTTGTTTTAACTTTGCTTCTGGGTGAACAGCTGGATGTTGTTTCCAGCTGCTCGCACGCTTGTCTTTCTGCATCTCCAGCATCTGTTTACCTTTTGGTTAAACTAATAAACTGGTTTGGGACTTGGTTGGCATGTGCTGCCAGACCCGAAGGGCTTGTATCTGGAGTGTTGTTAATTAGCTGGGTCCCGGGCTCCGGGCTTGCCAGCATTGGTTCAGAGGCCTTTTCTGAACCTACTAGACAGAGCAGAGGAACAGCGAGTGGCAGTGGCTGTTAGCTGAGAGAGAAGAGCGGTGGTCAGTGGTGGTGCTTTGCTCCATTGCTTTTCTTGGGAGGGAGCTGCACAGTGGGGCTGCCCTTGAAAGCTGTGAACCTGGGGTGAGGATTTAAGGTAGGGCTTGCTATCTCACCTAGAGCCTTTTCAAGCACAGTGCTGCCACCACCTGGACAGTCGAAAAACTGTTGGTGGTGCTCCCACAGCAAGGAAACCCTCCATGGAAGGGTGTCATTTCAGAAGGCATCCCATCTCAGCTGACTACATACAACAGTCTCCTTGTTCTTATATTGTCACCCAGAATTACTTTCCTACAAGTTCCTGTAATAGGAGGGCGCTTGTTTGTTCCTAGCTGCCTAGACCACAAAATAATCACTCAGAAACTATATTATTTGCAATGCTGTTTGGCCAATAGCTTAAACATATTGCTAGCTAGCTACCTCTTACATCTAGAATTAACCCATTTCTATTAATCTGTATATCGCCATGTGGCTGTGGCTTACAGGGTAAAGTTCCAGCTCTCTGTCTCTGGCAGCGGCTACATGACGCCTCCCTAACTCTGCCTTCTTTTCTCCTCTATCTGCTTGGAACTCCTGCCTTGCCCTATTCTGCTAAGCTACTGGCCAAAACAGATTTATTCATTAATCAATCAATACACACACACACACACATATATATATACATATATATATATATATATGACCAAATGCTAAGCGGGCATGGCTAGGACCAATTCTGCTGCCCTCCCTGTTGGCTCTGCCCAGTCCAACATAGCGAAGGCATGTTTTCTGCCTCTGAGAGCCATGCACGCTGCCCCAGCTCCAGGGTTGCAGTTAGGTCTATGTCAACATTAAGCAACTATTAGCATGCTGCTCACAAACCCAGTTTTAAGTGCTCAGCCTCCTGAAAGAGCCAGAGTTTGTGCTGGCAGCACAAACCAGGAAGCTGCCACTTATGCTGAGTCAGTAAGCCTTCTCTTAAAGGAGCCACGGCACCTCTTTACATGGCTTGTTACTGTTTACTCTGTTACTTTTTAATATTTATTTTATTATCTTTACTTCTTTAATCTATGACTGTACTCTCTTTAAAGACTTTATTTTATTTTTTAAAACCATTTACTTCCTTTTATAACTATTTGTTGCCTCTCCCAAGCCTATGTACATTTATCCAACACTGTGACCCATTTAGAGGTCTTTTTTATCTGAATATGTCTTTATTATGTATCTTTAATTATTTTCTGACCAGAAAAACTCTTTTTCTTTTATGCTGAGCAGGTGTGGCTAGGGCCAACATGGCCCTGCCTGCTTGCTCTCCCCAGTTCAACATAGAGGAGGCATGTTTGCTGCCTCTGAGAGCTATGCACATTGCCCCATTTTTCAGGCACACAGTGGGTCTATGTTGCCATTAAGCAAGTTGTAGCACTCTGCTCACAAACCCTATTTAAATGCTCCATAGGCAGGCCTCCCGAAAGAGTCAGCCATTCGTGCTAGTGAACCAGGTAGTTGCCATTTTGAAACCACGTGGTTTCTTTGTTTTGGTTTGGTTTGATTTTTTTTTTTTTTAAATGCTCCATAGGCAGGCCTCCCGAAAGAGTCAGCCATTCGTGCTAGTGAACCAGGTAGTTGCCATTTTGAAACCACGTGGTTTCTTTGTTTTGGTTTGGTTTGATTTTTTTTTTTTGCTACCGCTGAATCAGGAAGACCTCTCTTAAAGGAATCATGCCTCTGTTTGCTTCTACCAAACAGAGCCCACCTGAGAAAATGATGCTACCAAAAGGCCATGCTTAACTCTGTTTTGTGTCTAGGATACCTTTCCAGGCTTTTTCAGGTTTTACGTGGATTTATTCAGCCCCACATTGGCACACCAGGTTCCTAAACCCTAAAGGAAACAAGCGGGTATTTTAAAAGGGAATTGATAATGTGGCATGACCTCTGGCATTATGTGATGAATTTTTCAAAGCCATTCTAGAAAGTGAGCCCCTCCCCCCATGTAGACATTGATCTTGGAGAGTTTTGCCTACAATCATGTCTTTAGATTGCCTCTCTGAAACACTTTCAAGTTCACACAGGGTAAGACCACAGGAGGCTGCTGTGCTGTGCTCTGCAATGCTCTGACCTCAGTGGGATGGAGGCGCTCCTGAGACTAATTACAATCCCAGTAGAAGAAGTTAATTACATTGCTGTTTTCCTTGAGAGATGTCTGAAATGAAATGCCACCGGAAGTATTTATTAAGCTACCTACACTAGACTGAAGCAACCAAGCAACCTCAGTAACTTAAACCAGAGATTTTCTTTTTCTTTTGTGTGAATACAGCAGAAGCCAGGTGAGTCTCTTTAGCAGTGACCCGGGACTCAGTACCTCCTGCCTTACAATTCTGCAAGTCCACTCACAGTGATTTCTAAAACGTCTTTAGTAACCGTTCTGACCAACATGGTGCTTCATCCGTCACTCATGACCCCGTCGCTGTGAGGCTCCATCTGGCGTCTGTGGGCAGGGGAAGCAAAAGACAAACACCTGAAGAACTTGAGCACTGATGTCTCTCTCTAGACTGTTCATAGCCATGGGAGACAGTGTTTAGAATAGATGGTGAAGACCTAAGAGCAGGCAGCATGGGGCAAAGGAGAAGCTGAAGACAAGTGATGTCAAAGGGAGGAGGAAGTATCAGAAAGAATTATTCAAATTTGTCTAAAAGGCAGAAAACTTCAACAGAAGCCAGTCTATTTTAGATCATAAATGTCAATTACTATTGCATATAGACCCTCAGTATTTCTGCCCAGAAACCTATAACCTGTGAGGAAATACTTTGTTTTACTTAGCAGTTTGAGAAATCTAATTGAGCCATACCCTCAATTCTTCCCTTCTCCCCCTTCCCCTACCCCTTTTAGGGGGTATGTTGACATAGGATCTCCCTTTCTGGGAGAGCCTAGGCTCTCTCAGCCTCTGCTTTCATGGCCAGTATCCAAACCCTCTATCACAGCTTCTCATGAGGAATCATTGCACCCCCGCCACCATTTATCACCAGAACAAGGTGATGGGACATGGTCCAGTCACGTATACAAACACATAAGTGAGTGCCAGGATAGCATCTTAAACAAGAGATGACTGAAAATCACTTCTGCGTTGCTCCCATGCTTCCTCTCAAAAAATCAAGGTGACAAATTTGAAATGGAAGCAGCCTTCTAAATGACTGTTTTCTCCCACACATGCATGATCCTCATTTATGTGACAGCAAACAGCCAAGGCTCCAGCAAAATCGTGTCTGAGAATGTACACTATGGTGTGTGTGTATTTGATAATTTGTTGAATAATTAGTATATCATATATCATGGATTGGAGCTACAGACTCCCATCTATCAACCAGAGAGAAAGAGAGAGAGCAATCAGATATTTTGTTGGCCCTGCAGTTTTCTCTCTCTCTCTCTCTCTCTCTCTCTCTCTCTCTCTCTCTCTCTTTCTCTCTCTCTCTCTCTCTCTCTCTCTCTGTGTGTGTGTGTGTGTGTGTGTGTAGCGGGGTGGGGTGGGGAAGAGATCTGACTGCTAAGGAGGCTGACTCCCTGCCCACTTAACCTCCTTAGGCAAGCTGTATTATTTACCTATTGCCTTAGCTGAAAAGTCCTAACTAATAGGCATTCCTACCCCTTGAGGTTTATCCAGTGTCAAGTGAGCGCATATGTGGAAAAAGCTCTTCGCTTGGGCACACAGGCTCAGCTGGCTGAGAAAAGGAAGCCCCAACATTCTTGAGTGGGAGAGCAGCCCAAATTCCAGGTGTAAGATGGGAAAATCTTCAAGGTAGGCTTCTGTGTGTGGAACAGCACCCTGGGAAAATCTTAGCCTGCCGCTGCCTTTGGGAAAGACTGACTCATGAGTTGGAGCATGCCTGGGACTCCTACAGCTTGTTTCTTGGCTGTGACCCAGAGAGACTCATGAGGACAGGCATGCCGGCTCTGCACAGACTCCTTGGCCAGCCTTCAGCCTGTGCAGTCGGGGCTTTTGACAGGCAACCTGAGCCCTAAGCTGGTCATCCCTCTGAGGGCACCCACCTTCATGCATGCCCTCTGCAGGCCTATTATACAGTGAGAGAACCTCACTTAATAGAAGCCTCTGTCTCTCCTGTGTCTTCTGTGAGTCTGATCACTGCATCTATCCTGCAGGAAGGGGCTTTGGCTCTGAGGGCCTTGCTGTCTAGAGGCGTACATATGCCTGAATCCAGGCTATCCCTATCCCACCATTTCATCACAGGTCTAACCCCATCTCCATTGCTCCCACTGTGGTAGGTTTCAGAGAATAAAGTGGTCACTTTAAGGACTAGGCTAGTAACACCTCTTTTAAACCTCCCCCAGCACTAGTTTCTACCTGCTTCCTCCCCCGTCCAGCTGGTGCACCAGCATCACTACCTCCAGGCATGATGTAGCATCTTCTCGCCTCCTCTTGTACTTCTGTCCCAAAATCCCTCTGGGCATCCGGACTTTGCTCTTCTGCCCTCCCCTTTCCTCTTCATTCATGTACATCCCCATTCCCTCAAATTTGCTTGTTCTCTTTTGTGTTTTGTTTTGTTTTCCCTGCATGGCCAAGTTGGACACTCATACAATCCCTGTCACATTTTCATGGTATCAGGCTGGCTTAGAGGAGCCGTCGGAACCCTCAGGCTCCCTCACTGACACTTGAACTCAGCTCTGGTCGGCATGTCTGCTCCGCACTCTGGTTCTCCTTCCAGAGGGGATGCTTTCTTATGGACTGTTTTTTAAGCTGCTCTGAGACAGAGCAGGAGGCTATGCATTCTTCCAGGAGTGAGCTTCTGGACACCTCTGGGCTGGGAACTGCACAGAGGAGCTCTCTCCAGACTCCCTGGGGGCTTTGAAGCAGATGTTTTTCGGACCTTGGAAGCGCTCTCACATGGAATTTGACTCGCACACCCCTTTCAAGGGAAATGAAGCTGAAGAAACCAGGGAGGGACCTAAAAATGTAGTTTATTCAAGAGTAAAGAGAATTGATTCTCAGAAGATTTGTCATTCTTTCCACCCTCCCTCCCCCTTCTCAGAGCAGGAAGGGTGGCTTGGGTTGGGAACTGTGCAGTTGGTGCAGTGAGAGCAGCCCAAGCAAGACTATTTTAATTATGAACATGTACACTGGGAGCAAACACACACACACACACGCATGCATGCGCACACACACACACGATGGGGGGAGGAAACAGAGGGGGTAAAGGAGGGAAAGACCATAAGGGTGGGAGAGAGAGTTTTCAGTGAATTCGCAGAGCAGAAAAGAAGTTGGCCTCCCGGCCCCCAAAGTTTTAATGGCATACTGTCATCCTGGGATCCCACCTGATGTCTAATACTTTCATCAACATTTCATCCTGAACACGAAAGCAAGTTCATCTTTTCCTGTCCTTGTCACAGAAGAGGCACCATTTTCTGTGTAGTTTTTGGTAGCATGATGAAAGCCACGACTGTTAGTTCTCTCCTCCACGTGGGCCGGCAGAAAACCCACTAGACTTTTCTTCCTTGCCTCAGATACCCTGCGTGGAGGAGGCTGTCCTTCGAGGCTCACAGGGGACCCCATGAGTCCTTTCTCCTTCCAGCTTCCTCCATCTCCATATTTATGAGAATGTCTCTGGGGCAGCAGGTTTTCACAATGTCCCTACAAAATGCAATGTGTCCATACTGACAATTTCCAGTACTGTCTGTCTGTGGGTGCAACCCATTACATTATGTTTTCCCAAAAGTCTGCCTACCTGTGACTTTATTTAACTCCATAGTGAACTGACTTCTTGTCAGTCAAGGAGATCATTTGTGGCTCAGTCAGTCCTCTCGTCCCCCTGGTTGGAAACAGTGAGGACCACGTAAGTGCACCATAGAAAGCCTCCTGGAAGCCATTCTTTACTTTAGCCACTTGCTCCATCCATAAGTGAGAATCAGTAAGATCAATGGGTTCATACCTGAATGGGAAACTTTCTGACTTCAGGCACAACTTTATCCCAGAACCCTCTGCACTGTCTGTCAGGAAAGGAATCAAGCCTTAAAATCCCAGAATTCCTCCCCAAACAGCAGCCTCTGTCTCCAGGATCAGAAAGTAATCAAGTCGGCTTGCCGTCATTACCTAATCAGCCCTGCTCCGTTATCACTCCCAACATATCCTCAGCTTTTCCATCTCGCAGACTCTCCCATTAGCTCTCGATGGATCTTGGCCTCCTTTCATTGTGCCTGAAAAGCATCTCCAGCTGCCACACCGTGTCCTCCTCCCTCATCATCCCATAGACCTCCTTAGTAGTAGAGTCAATTCCTCTGGTACCCTACCTACAGCCCTCCCCACCGCAATATCTAAAATACGGCTACCTGCCTGCACTGCTCCTATTGATTGGACTCCAGAGTAGTAGGGACCCACACTTGTCCCCTGAATGTGTTCATTCCCAGAACAAGGCCTGAAGCCAGGCAATGCTCACAAATGGTTCTGGAGACTTGGGAGGAAGTTTGATTTTCCATTTTATCTTTGAATGGTTGGATGGACTCATGGCAGCACAATGAAAGATGGGCACTTTCAGTTCCCTGTAGGGGGAGAATGCTGTCTCGAGCATGCACCATAATGCACACCAGCTCACACACTCCTACTCACCTGTCCAGAGTTGCTCCCACAGCATAACAGGGCAGGAGCTGCCCTAGCTCATTTGCCGCGGGGAATCCCATGGCAGTTCATGGTTCTCTCTGGTTTTCAGCATCCCAACACAGACGTGGAAGTCCCAGTCGGCAAGGGTTTGAAGAGTCAGAGAGCAAGCATAATTTAGAGATAAGGTCCTTCGTTTAATTTTTCTGACGAGCTCAGAAGACAGATCATCACCTCCCTGTCCTGAAATAGCACAGTAAGACAGACCTGGGTGTGGGATGCCCCTCCAAGTTTCCAAGGGATCTGAAGGGATGTGTGCTCTGCAGACTACAGGTGCTAGCACACACAGCACCCCTGCAGTGCCCAGGTCAGGCTCATCTGTCAGAAGACCCCAGCTTGGATCCTGAGAGGAATCAGAATGGGGTTCAGCTTCTCAGGCACCAAGAACAACTCCAGGGCCAGAGCAAGTCTGCACTGAAGACTTCGAGAGTCACAGCAAAAGTCAGATGCCCAGGTTTAAGATGAGGTCCCAGGGAGGCGGGACAAACTATGAGGTCCAGGAACCTCTGGATTGCTGAGGGGATGACGTTTCTAGCTCTGCAGTATAGAATGTAAGCATTACCAGGGACCCGGATCTGAGCAGTCAGAAACACAGGCTGGACAAAGAGACAGATCTTTATTCACAGTCAGAAAGGTCCTAACCTAAAATTCCAGAATTGAAACCCAATGTCTTTTAAAAATGGAAATTCTTAAATCCATCAGACCAGCTGACAGGGCAAATGGGGAAAAGTTCTCCATTAAAACAACAATAAGAACAACAACAACACTGCAAAAAGCAACCCAGTCTCTCTCCACTCCCAGCTCACCTTCCACCCTCTAAAACAACAACAACAACAACAACAACAAAAACAAACAACAACACAGTTAAAGCCAGGCATACTCACGCACATTCAGATTAGAGACAAAATACCACACACCCAAGGAGGCCTAGGGATCGCCTAAAGTTTCTCCCGAGCTCTGCAGCGCTCTTCCTTTGTTCTAGATGAGAAGAGGCAAACTGGAGCTGGGTAAGCCTGGCTTCTTGGCTTCTCAGCTCCCGCTGACCAGCTGGTAGAGCAGGCCGACACAGCCAGGTGCTGAGGTGAAGCAAGATGCTCTGAGACAGCGCCGTGAGTCTGGGCACCATGACACAGTCCGACGTTGCACCTGACATAAAATTAGTCTATGAAGAAATTAGAAAGGCATTTAGGGGCCATCTTTTGAGAAAGGGTGTCTAAGATTTTTTGGCCTGGAGAGTTGCAGATTGTCAATGTAAACCTATTGTCCGGACCAAGGCCTCCCACACTCCCTGGAGAATAATTTAGCGTTAGCCTCTTTCACCAGCGGTCTTCCCTGCAAAGACCCTGCTGAGAAATCCAGACAACTCAGATGGTCGGACCGCCTCGCTACACTGCAGTCCCCCAGCATGGGATGAGGGCCTGAGACACCTGTTTCTCTGCCTCATCCTACAATGGTTTTTCCGAATTTGTAAAATAAATAATTCAGAATATAATGACAATCGAAGGCAAGGGCAATTGTGAGCCTGGAATGTGTTCTGCCTCTTAACAGTGACATATTAAAGTCACACCTGCAGCTCATTCCCAGGGAAGGGAGTGATGATGCAAAGAGCGGGAGGTGCTGGAGCAGCGAGGGAACCCCAGCACAGGGCTGGAATCACCCCATTCCCTACCTCATATATATTACCGTTTTCTTTATAAATAGTACATATTGGACTCAAGAGGCCACAATAAAAATGCCGAGGATTAAGATATTCCCCTCATAAATATCTAAATATTATAGCCACATGGAAACTAGACATTTTAATGAAAGATCTAGCTGCCATGATGGTCAAGAGCCACGTCTCAGCCCAAGCCAGCTACTCACTCCATTGGATAAGGAGGCCAAGAAGAAAGCACCCACTTTGTAGTAGGCTCATGACAGAGCTCCTTTCAATAAAAGCCAAATTAATGATTTGATTTCCCCACTCCCAGGCGTTTGTTACATAGGCCAATGTTCAAGGTCACATAAAATAAGACCAATAAGTATAGTTTAGATGGCTTGACATTTTCAAGGTCACATCTGTCACATAAAATGGACCACTCAGATGAATAACCAGGTCCAATGGCTTGTCTGCTTTGACTGCCCACTTCCTGCTGTGACAGCTTGGTGGTGACATCTCTTGGACAAGAATATGAACTGTTGCCACATCTGTGTGGGGAATAGCATTCTATGGCTAGTGAGCAGAACTGGGCATTTGGGCTGAAGTTTAACTTGGCCATTCCAGTAAAGGTATCCCAGGGGATTTGGTTTCTAATTTCTCCGTTCTTCACTATTTAAAGCATGTTATTTTGATCAGTCACATGAAATCACTTTGATTAGATGACAACCATCTCTCTCTAAAAAAAAATCACAAAACAAAAAACCCAACCAACCAACAAACAAAAAACCTGGAAGAAACAGAAGAGCATCCCTTTAGAAAAGCCATACAGTGGTGAACCGTGTAGACACTGCTCCCAGGAGCGCTCAGAGCTCATCCCTTGAAGGAGCAGTGTCCAGAGAAGTCGGTGGTGGCAGTGCTTCTGTGTTCTTGGCATTGCTGTGGATGTGTCCTTGCTTCCGGGACTTCCAGGAATGTGTCCTGTCCCAGTCAGTGGCCACTGTCTCATTGTCCCAGATGGTTGACGTTTCTGTGTCGCTCAGGTAGCCAGGCTGGCCCGTGTAGTGCGTGGGGTAGATGAGCAAGGGCTCTGCGGAGAAGGCTTTCAAGTCCCTGTGTTTGTAAAACTCCTTGTATTCAGCTCTGCAACGAGAGGTGCACGGGCACATGAGGGGCGGGTGCCTCAGGAAGCAGGGAAGGACAGAGGGCCCTGCTCATCACCCCTGAAACCATGTGGGTTCATTCCCCACTTTGCAAAGTTGTGTCGATTGTAGAGGACCTTAGACTACAGACAGCAAGGGTTTCTTGTACAAACAAATAAGCAAAAAGGCCAGGCCCAACCCATGGCAGGTGGATAGAAGAGTTTAGTGAAGAAGCTTCAAGTCTTGCTCTAAAAGGTGAATGTTAAACTCTGTTGGACTCCTAGTGATAAATAAACATGATCAATGCACAACCAGTGTCCTGTTCCTGGATAAACAAATGACAACCGAGGCCCCGACAGTAGCAAGGGGATAAGTGACAGTAGAGGGACATCTTGGCCTTCCTTCAAGGGCTGCTATGAAAGTTATGTGGAGAATACATATTCAGTATCTTTGTCTGTGAGTGAAGTAAACATTAATTAAATAGCTACTAATTTCCCTTCTGTTTCAGGAGATAATGATTTGATTCTTTGTTTCCATCGGGGTTCAAATGTAAAGCATGTCACATAAAAGATGGCACGGAGCTAGTTCCATCTTTATTGATGAAACAAAATGAGCAAGTTGGGAGCCTCGACAGCTAAAGTGAAGGTCAGAGTTGGAGATCACTTGGCAACTGAGAGAAGGAGCCGAAGTTAGAACCCGGCTTGCTCCACTCAAGAGTTTAGGAGACACTGGTTGAGCAGCTATTGCGCATACTCCTAAGGACCCAGAGATTTGTGGCTATTCCTACCTCTAAGAGTTCATAGCCTACTATGAGGACTGACAGGCAACCATCATTTACCAGACCCTTTGATAAGTGTCCATCAGTCATAGGCCTTTGGGATTCTGAGTACCGAACTCTGTTTTCCATCAATATCTGGCTCAAGGGCCACCTCCTCATTCCCTGGGTTTCTTGCCCTCTCCATGACAATGAGTTTCATGATCTATCATGATGATTTGTACATGGGTCTATGTTATCTCCCACAGGGCGAACGCTGGGAGGATGTGTACCACTGCCTCTCTAGTGGTACACACACACGGAGTGAGCAGAATGAACCCCACATCTAGGTTGCTTAAGAAAATTACCTTTAACTTCGGGTATGTAAAGTTATGCAGTCAGAAGAACACTTAGACAAGCAGATTCTGATCTTTCCATGGTCCCGAGCACTGGGTAATGAAGAGGACATTGGACAAGGCATTCACTCCTCTGCCTCATCCTTCCTGTCTGTTCAAGGAACTACTAAACCTTCCAGGTTATAATTATAGAAGGATTCTTTAGAAAAGCCATACAACTATAAAACATACCAAGTTCTACCCAGGAGGTTTAATTCCTAAACAGTGTGTGCCCGAGAGATGGGTGGCCATGGCAGGAGACTTACACCGGATGCTTGTTGTACATGATTGGCAGAAACTCATCCACTGGCAACATCTTCCCAAAGGGATCAGCTCCAACAAGCTTCTGTGCTCCCTCCAAAGAGATGGCGTAGCCCAGCGTCCAGTAGGAGTAGTCAGCTTCAACCAGATTTACAACATTGGGCACCGCTTTCTCTGGCTCTTTGACTTGCATTCTTTTCCTGCCGATGTAACTGTAAGGGAATTGGGACAAGGAGAAATGTTCCAACTTGGTATTAGGATACTGACTATTAGAAGAATAGAGCACACATTTAGTTTGAAATGACATTTTTAAAGCCTGAACTCTTGTGTCTTGTGCTAATGTCTACTACCACAGAGAACTTTCCGTCGGGATCCATCATTGCTCTTGGTCCTCATGAAGTCAGTTCCCCAGCTCCGTTCTTCAGCACCCAACTACTCAGGCCAAGTGGTCTGTCTTTAAGCCAGAAAGGGAAGATGCAAAGAGATGAAAAAATTGCTTGAATGATTTCCCAAAGATGATATGGGATTTCCAGCTGTGTTTAGAGAGGTTAGAAAGGAACGAAAGAGGCCAGATGTGGGAATCTTGAGTTTGTTGTCTTCATGCCCCCAGACTTTCAGCCTCAGATGCTTTCTGTACCACTTCCCAAGTGCTGGTGTGAACAGAATAGAAAAGGCTGTGCTAGACAAAGTCAGCAGTAGAGGGTGTAGAAACCCAAGAGGAGCCCCAAAGGGCTCCTTCTGGATGGGCTGAGTGACAGCTTTGAAAGTCTTTCCCCCTTCACACTCTTCCCATGCTCTGAAGAAAGCACAGAGGCATGCAGAACGAGAACATATTCCATCTTCAGCTCTTCTGGGGACCACACACACAGTCACGGTCACTTCAGACGGAAGAGTCTGAATTTCTCATGTGTAGTAGGAAAGAATCTTTCAGTAAGTACCTGAAATGCGGCTGCAAGAGCCGAGGAACTGAGTTTATAATCTTACTAATTTAAGTTCTAATTTAGGTTGTGCCCCGATGGACCCACCTCCAATACAACTCCTACACTTAAGGCTCAGAGAACATCACGGCAGAAGGGGAGGCAAGATCGTAGAGCCAGAGGTTATGGGATATCTGCCATGAGATTGCCTGCCCCAGGAATGTGGGAAGCCACACCCATGGAGTCTCCACAACATGGTGGTCCAAACAAGACCCAAATGAGGATGACACCAATAGGCATGCCAACATAGATGGGGGAAATCTCATGGGTTTTCTACCCTAGATAAAGAACTACAGTTAACTAAAGAATACCCAGAGCAGGAGAAAGAGTCTCCCCACCCCAGGGAAGAACCCCTCAAATTGGGTAGCCAATATCAGGTGGTCAGCCCTGAAGTATATACATACTCATAATATTCTACAGACTAAACAAGCTATATTTAGATATTTAGGAATAAATATATTTATATAAATATATAAGATGTACATATATGTAACAACAATTAAAGAAGAGGAGGCAGAAGCCATGAATTTGAGAGAGAGCAAGGAGAGCTACATGGTAGGGATTGGAGAGAGAAAGGGAAAGGGAGCAATGATGAAATGATGTCATAATTTCAAAAACTTCAAAAGAATTTTAAAAATAAGTTAAAATTTTGATATTTTAGCTCTGTAAAATACTTTTCTTCCTACAAAGCAAGTTTATTATCTGGTAGGACTACAGTTGAACAGTTAACATTTTATTTTCTGGGTATAAATGTGCTCTGAGTGTAATTATACACAGGCCTTAAAGATAGTACAAACACCATAAACCATCTCATTAGTGGCTAAAAATATTGCTTATATGCTAAAATAGGTGATACTCGGATATATTTGGTTAAATAAAACTCATTTTACCTCATTTATTTTTTAACTTTCAGTGTATTCAGAAAATCTGAAATAACATATTTGGCCCATACTGTATTTCTTACTGAAGAAAACTCCCAGATAAGTCCAGCCACTGTCTAGATTGTCCCGATTTATTCTTTTTTTCGCTGGAAACAACAAGGCTGCTAATCACGGATGGGTGATTAGCTTCTATGTTTGGCTGGAGTAGTTCTTCATTAAAGCAGCTAACCGTTCTCTAAAGCGTGACTCTGTGATGTCTTAGAATGCTCTTTTACTCTTTCTGTCCTTATCGGGACAACTGTCCTTCCTTCTTGGGTCTGATGGTACTCTGGCCTGAGAATGCACCAACCATGCCACACACAAGAAGGGCGGTGTGCCGAATCTCTGCTTTAGGTGTCCTGGACTGCGTTTTCCATGATTAGTAAGTGTCAGTCAAAGCTGTCTTTCCGTGTGTCACATGAGCACAGCGTAGCTTCTGTCTGTGTGGGCATGAGGTTTGACCACAGGAAGGGCTGAAGAGCAGTGACTTCTGGAGCCTGGACCCATGACCTCAACAAACTGTTTAGGATATGGATCACATGGTTCAAGTCCGACAGGGAAGGCCTCTTCTTATTACATTGTACTGATTTTTGAGGTCTAGTTCCTGTGAGTTAATTGGGCCATTGCTGGGTTTCTTTTTAAGCTCAGAATGGGCCATTTTCTGTGAAAACAGGTGTTCCACCAGGGTCCAAAATTATCTTCCCTGATGAGGTTGGAAGGGCAGGAAAAGCTGGGCTCTTCCCAATGGGTGGGCTCTGATTTGACAGTGGATACACAGCTGGGAACCTTGGGGTGTTTCTGCCTCATTGGAAGGAACAGAAAGCTTGGAATATTTTACAAAGAAAGAGAAAGAAAAGGAGAGAAGGGAAGAGAAAGGGTAGAAAGAAGAAAGAAAAGATGTCAGCTTAGAGGCAAGAGGTGAAGCTTTAACTAACATTAGCTCTGTGCCAGCACCCCTCCAGGGAGCCCGGCTTCCTGCCGCCAGCCCAGCTGTCAGCGTTTGCCTTTGTTAGACAACCCCCTCCCAGTGGAGGAGCTTTCTTCTGAGCCTCCCACACCCACCCCACCAGGGACTGCACAAGCCCTGTCCAGGGAGCTGAGCTTCAAGTAGGAGTTAGCTCTTTAATGAATGCCTCCTACTCCCTCTTCACACCCTGCGCACAGGCCACTTTGCTTTGCAGGTGAAATTTCCATTGTCCTCCCAAGTGGTCCTCAGGGCTTCAACACTGCTTGGTCAAGAGGCCCCTGATAGCCCAGCCAACGCCAGTCTCATTAAAAAAAAAAAAAATCTCCTGTAGTTTCTCACCTTGGACAGTAGGTGGAGGAAAAAAACAACTGCCCAACCTCTCCCTACTTCTTATTTCTGGAAACATCTGTGGTGTGAAAACCATGGGAATGGCAGGAAGCTTGCGTCGGGTCTCCTGCCCGCTGGGGAGGTGGGCTTTCTGTACCTTGGCAAAGACTGCCTTTGTGTGCTGTCTAGTGACTCACATCAGTTCCCAGTCCAGCTGAGCCTTGTCAATGTCATCCATCAGCTTCATGAGCTTCTTCTTAAACTGATGCTCAAAACGCACGTCGTCCTCGATAACGAGTGTCTTCTCCAGGTCCCGGTCAATAACCTGTAAAGGCCACCAGTGGAGAAAGACTGTATGAAGACTTCGATACCCATTTTTATTTGTAAAAGCTCCTAACTTGGATCCAGCAGGATGTATAGATGATGGTGGCATATTTATAGCACTGAGGACAGACGATCTATAACTCCATCAGTGTTACAACGGTAGCAGTCTTGTTGATGTCTCTCATATGCAATAGTGAGGGGTCACATGTATTGTGCAGTTCCAGTACATCAAGGAAGGCACAAAGACAGACCATACCATGCTGTCAGACGTTAGGATGGTGATAACCCTTGGGGGAAGAGTGACCAGGAGGCTGTGCAGAGGGGAACACCTCTGGCATGTGTGTCACCTGTTTCTTGATGCCAGTAATTATTAATATAGGTGTCTTCTCTGTGTGCAATTTCATTGACGGTACCTTATGACCTATGTACTTCTACATATTTCTGTAACATTTTATTTAAAGCTTAAAGAAACAAGAGACAAGCGGGGGTGGGGTGGGGTGGGGGGACTGGTTCATTAAAGGAAAGATGGCACCAAGGGGTCTGTAGTTCGGTTTTCCTTTCCTTTTCGTTATTCTCCTTTCTGGTGGAAACTGAGTCTTATTCATAGACCCTGCTCTGATGCCCACCTTCATTAGTGTCTGGAAGTGTAAGACACAGGGTCAGGATGTGGCTCTGACTCTTCTTACCCATCCTTCCTGACCCTGCCTCACATGCCTTCTGTGTGACTCTTACATGAATTCATTTGATAAATGATATCATGACAGACATACACTAATCACTGCTGTTTGCAGTGAAGATGAACTAAGAAAAATCAAGTCCATATGGTGTGAATACCTTCACCTGCCACCATCCCACGTAGCACTGAGGCCACCATCCAAGTGTCTTTGTTGCTGGCCTTGGGCTGATGGAATGCACAAAACAAGAGCAACTCTCAAACTTGCTTCTGGGACAGCCATAGGCTCCTCTCTCATCCCATTTTAATCCACTTGGAAAGTTCCATTCTCCCTCTTCCTCATTACCAAACTGTTCCTCTAAGTCATTAATTACCTCTTTCCAGACAGAGAAGTGACTAAGGAAGCAGCCAATTTCACCCCGTGTTAAAGGCCTGGAGGAGTAGGGATCACGGTACCCTGGTAGCATCTCAATGTTCCAGGCCTTCAGCTGGCTTGTGTTGAGAGCCCTGCATGATAAAGAACATGCATGAAGATATCTAAGTCAAGGTTTCTCCACTCCAATTGGGGGGAGGGAGGGAGGGATGGAGGGAGAGAGAGAGAAAGAGACTGCATGTTTCCTCTGAGCCTCTCTATACATCGAGAAAGTTTCCTATAAGTCCCTTGACGCCCTCAGGGCTAGTGTGCCACAGTAGCATCCTGAGTACACAATGGTAAAATGGCCTCTTCTACATGTGTGCATCCCTCCTAGTGCCCAACGTGTTTTGTTTTGTTTTTATCACGGATTTTCTAAAACCTTTGAAAAAGTTCTCTCCTAATGAAGGGAAAGCAGTGTACAGGCTCATTATATCCCAGGAGGGCCGAGGGCTGAAAGTAATGAGGAGAAACCATGCTCATGTGGCATTCCTTTGGACCTAAAACGAAAACAAGGTCCGATATAAAAACAACACAGATAAATTTTCCAAATGATGAAGTACAGGTCTCTCTGTAAAAGCAACAAGGCTCTAGTGAGAATGTCCGCCATCAGTTTTCCGAAACTCTGGACACTAACTAAAGTCCCACAATAATCCACAGAATATGTGTTAAGGCAAACAGCAGAATCTCTTTAAGCACAGTTGGTTTTATCTTTACCTTAATTGAACTCCTTTCTCCCCAGTCCTACAGCATCCTTGAAAAGCAGCCACCTCATAAAACCACGTGTAGCTGTGAAAACTGGGGCCAAATAGCCACTGAAGTGACAGGGTAGAGGGGGCTCCCTGAGGACCTGTCCCTAGGTCACCACCCCTACTCAAACCAGGCGTCTCCAGAAGCCCCATTCTCAGAGCCTGTCTTTATTTGACTGGACTCTGGGCTCGTTCTCTGTGAATGGCCCTCTCCGCAGTATTTGTCCAAACTCGCTTTAACATTAGAGTCATCTGAGCAGCATTACCAGTTAGGTCTAAGGAGAGGCTACCCAATTCAGTTCAAAGGAAAACTGAGGACTAAGATGTTTATAATACAGGTTTTTGAAAATCTTTATTATATCTCTGAGAATCTGGGAGACAAAACTATACTCAAAGCTGTAAATTTTCCCAGAAAAAAAGTCCCAAAGCCCTCACCTCCTGCTTTAAGCCTTTAGAAGCCGGGGAAAAGGGTAGTGAAGGTGAATGGGCTCGACACTGCAGTCAGCAACGAGGGATTTTTAAATAATCCAGTTATATGCTGTCCACAAGAGACAGGATTTAAATTCAAAACACAAATAGGTTGAACATAAAAGGATGGAAAATGATACATGATGAGAACAGTAGCCGTAAGAGAGATGCGGGGCTATATTAAAATCAGAAAACACAAATCTGTACAGAAAATATTTTCTAAAGACAACGACATAGGATTTACATATAAATAACACTTGACTAACACTGCAAGCCAATTAGACTTAACAGACATCTGTAGAACACTCCATTCAATGACAGAAAAACAAGCCTGTGTTCAAGCGTCCCTGGAGCATTCTCCAAGAAAGCCGTGTGTTAGAGCATGAAGACCACAAAGATCATAAATCAAACCTCTGTATATTAAAACGACACAGTGGAATGATCAATAACAATGGAAATTGAGAAATTCACAAACCCATGAAATTAACACACTTCTAAATAATCTATGGCTAAAAAAGAAATCAAGAGGGAAATTAGAAAATATTTTGAAATGAGGGAAAATTCAGGATAGTGCAATTTAAGAACTTTATAGCTGTAACAATCCTAATTAAAGAGGAATATATGTTATCTAACCAACCATTTTTTGAAAACTAGCAAAAGAAAAGCAAATTAAAAGCACATTAAATAGGAAATAGGGAATAGTACATCCTACAGTGGAATAAATTATAGAAAAGAAAACAATGCAGAACACACACACATGCCTGCTTATTTGACAAGATCAATAAAAACTGACAATCTTTTTTACCTATACCCATAAACAAACAAAAAAGTAGTCTCATTTACTATTAAATTACTAAATTCAAGAATGAAAGAGCAGGTATTCTATTGACCTTATACAAGTAAAAAGGGTTATATTATAAATGTTTGTTTGCCAAAATTAAAAAAACTAGATTAAATGGCATATGTATACAAAGGTGAAACTACTGAAATTACTTAAAAATAAGAAATTTTGACTAGGTCTGAAACAAGGAAAAAAGGCAAATAAATAATCTGAAATTTTCCACAAAGAAAAGCCTAAAGCCAGATGTTTAAAGAAGAATTAATACAAATTCTTAACAACCTTTTCAAAACAAATAGAGCAGGAGGGAACCAATCCCAAATGATTCTATGAAGCCAGTATTATCTGAAGCAAAACTAGAAAATGACAAGCCAATATTCCTATTAAGATAGATGTAGAATCTTCAAGAAAATACCAGTAAGTAGAATCCAGCAACAGAAGTGAGGATTGTGTACATGAGCAGGTGAAATTTTTTTCCAGGATAGAAGTTTGGTTTAGCATGTGAAGATGTGGCAAATCAACATGCCATGCTGATGGACAAGAAGCTATGTGATCATCTCAATGGACGATGCATCTGACAGCTTTCATGTTAAGAAATTACAAGAAAACAGTAACAAAAGATATACATCATCACCTCTCTGAAGCCGCACCTCTAATACAATACTCAACAGAGAAAATCTAAATGCTTTCTCCCTGAGATCAGGAATATGATCTTATGACATATGACAAAAATGTCAGTTCTCGTCATTTCTTTTGAATGTTATACTCAAGGCAATAGCCAGGGCCAAAAGGCACAAAAAGGAAATAAATGCTATCCAGATCGGAAAAGAAAAACTAACACTTTCTCCAATTGTAAATGACAAGGTCTTGCCTACAGAAAAACCAGAGCAATTGGCGTGTGTGTACACACATACACACACACACACACAATTAGAATTGATAAATATGATTGCAGAGTCCGTGAAAAGGATACAACACCAATAGTGTTTGTATACATTTGGCAATAAATATTCAAAAAGGAAATAATTTTATTACCATGCCATCAACAAATGCCAAGGAACAAATTTAACAATGTAAATGATTTACAAACTGAAAGCAACAAAACCTCGCTCAAAGAATTGATGTAGATCTAGTAAGTGAAGCGACTTGTTACGATTCCTGGCACTCTTCAACTGATCTGTATTTAGTGCAACTCCAATCAAAATCCAAGTTGGTGTCTGTGTGTGTGTGTGTGTGTGTGTGTAAAGCAATTAAAACTTGCAAAACACCAGGCACCTATAATAGGTAAAACAGCCTTGCAAAACAATAACAAAGGTTCAGGACTTGCACTTCCTTACACACAAAGCTACAGTCATGAAGTCAACGTGGAACTAGCATAACGATAGATCTATAGATTAATGAAATTAAGAGGTCTCTTACATTTATGACCAGCTCATTTTTGACAAAGACTCTAAGGATTCAGAGGGTAAAGTGCAGTTTCTAAATAAGTAGTACAGGGAAACACAAATGACCATATGAAAATGAGAAGGGAATCCCTGCCTCACACCATATATAAAACAGCTCAGCATGGATCAAAGGCTTAAATATAGGAGATAAAACCGGCATACACCTGTAAACCTCAGCACTCTGGAGGCTGGGGTAGGAGAACAATAAGTTCAAGACTAGCCTGGGTTATAGTCATTTCTGGGTATGTGTGACTTTCCTGTCATATTCCCAGGAAAAAATGGCCACTGTGGTCAGACCCGGAAGAATCTAGGTGTCTCACACGATGGGACACATAGACCTTTATCTGTTTGGTTTGTATGTTTGTTTTCTTCAGACCGGAACACAATTCCAAATACACTCCCTCTTCTACATGAGAGGAAACCACCACAACACGATGGCCAGAGACAGGGAAATTCCATCTAGTGGTGTGAGGATCAGAGGTCACTGGCTGGGGAGTGGTTCCTAGACCCACTACGCAGGCTGAAATGAACATCCTTGCTGCTATGGGCATCCTTCTCAAGCATCTGTCTTCCGTGGCCCACAGCCTTAGAGGGACTCTCCCTCCAGGACCCTTTGCACCCTGCTCCAACCACATCTGCAAGGGGACAGGCAGAAGACTCACTTCCCATCCACGGCCTCCACAATTTTGACCTCAATCTCCTGTTCGTAGAGCGTGCGCAGCATCCTGTCCCGCCTGTCCTTCCTGCGTTTGAGGTTGATCATGAAAATCTGGTGTGAGAAGCAAATGGGGAAAGACACAAGTGGTTCAAGGTTTATTTTAGGTTAATTGAAAAGCTGAGCAAAACTAATGTCAGGGCCAGCGGGTCTTGCAGGATAAGGAATGGGAAGAGAGCTATGGCACAGCATTGCATTTCCTTACTAGGCTCACAGGGGCAAATGCTAGTTATCAAAATGGAGCTGATTTCTAAATGCAGCTCTTAGCAGTGGCCTAACCTGCTGTTTCCCTGATATTCACTGATAAATGTAATCTCCCTACTCTTGAGAAAATAAAGTGAAAAAAAAAGTTACTACCCAAAAGGCCAAAGGTGAATTAAACTGCATGCATACAGCATTGATGGGGAAGAAGTGGTTTGCCAAATAGCTAAATCAAACCAAGTGACTAAACGTGTTGGTATACCTGTCTATTTAATACCGTCACTTGCTGTCTGTCCTAGGCCTGTTGCTCCTATGCGTCAGTTTCCTCATCCAGGAACTGTACTCTTCCCCGTGAGTACTGTGTTTGGTATCATCACAATCCACATCCTAGGTAAGGTAAGCCTTACATCTTTCAAAAACTAAGGAAAATCTGAGTCTCCATATAGTGCTTTTATTCCTCAAACTTCCAGGATGATGTCAAGATCTCATTTTCAGAAGCTTCCCCCATCCCCCAGAATTCTTCAGCTCTCCAGAGCTAAGAGGAAAAAGAAAGTGAAGAAAATTAGGCCATTCCCTTGGGGGTTACCCTTGACAGAGGAGAGAGTAGTGCAAAACATAGCTTTGGGTGTGATGTTTGTATGGTGCTCTGCAGAGGACACCTGCTGGCTTGTGCCTAAGGAAGGATGTGCAGGTTGAGTTTGTGAGTGGGGGCTGAGTGCCCCTGCACCCCTCACCTTGGCCTGTCAATGCCTGATTGACAGCAGTACTAATGCATAGGCATCACTATGGCCACGGAAGCCTCATGAACACTGCTGCAGGTAAGCTAGCATTTGACATTTGCTTATCTACTTATTTAGTGGGTATGGTGTAAATGCATGGCTGTGTGTACCATGGCATAGGTGTGGAGGTCAGAGGGATAATCTACAGGAGTTAGTTCTTCCTTTCCATGTGGGTCCCAAGGATCAAACTCACGTCTTCTAGCTTGGCAGCAAGTACTTTCATCCACAGAATCATCTTACCGGTCTGTAAGTTAACATTTGAATAAGGGTCTCTTGCTACAAGCTATAATGAAATGATTTTGAATATTAAATGATTCAAAATTGGGAGGTGATAGCTACCAGCAGGAATTAATGTCACAGCGAAGGAGAAACCTACAGGAATAGGGCAGAGGACACTCATTTCCTCCTGATTAAGCAGGGGACATGGCAGAGGACATTCAAACCCTCTGGTTGACTCTGGGGAAAACATTCAATGCCTCCAGGTCATTCGCTCTGCTATCTAGAAAAGGAGGGGTTTGAACAAACCCACCCCTTAAGCCCTGTACATTTGAAAACTTGTTTGTATCTGTGTTATAATAAAGTTGACTTCATCCTATAATCAGAGTGGGGCTCAGATTATTACTGTATTGAGTTTTGGCTCCATGATCATTCTGAATATAATTTTAAATATATATATTTCAGGAGGATCAGAAGTTATACTAACTAAGCTTTCAGTTTTCCATTGCAAAATAGTCCCATCTCTGTTCACACATAGATTCATGGGAGCAATCGAATCTTTTTGCAACAGCTCTGTGTGATGGGGGCTCGGCAGGCACATGGCAGCAGGATTTAACTTCTGGGTTTACTTAACTGGATAATTATTAATAAAATAAAAAAAATGGCCATGATTGCTGTGTGCTGTAAATTTGGGATTTTATAGCTTAAAGCGCTGGGTTCTTTCATGCTTCGTTTTCTCCTGTTTAGAATCCTGTTCCGTTCCCAGATTTTACAGACATAGGAAGAAAATGGCATATCCCCTACGCAACCCCAGAGCCACCTGGGGTCACCCGAGGAGACAAAGCAAAACAAAACAAAATAAACGGAGAAGCATCCCCAAAAATCCTCTGCAAACCAGAGGCCTCCCGTCGAGGAAGCTTTTAGTAAATAACAGTCCCGTTCTGGGCCCTGCCAGGGCAAGGGCAATGAAGTGAGCCGCCACGAAGGAAAAACACAGACGGCTTGCTCATACTTAGTAAACAGAGCAAAGAACTGAGTGCCAAATGCAGCTAGACACCAGCAACCAGGTCACAGCATGGGAGGACGGAAAAGGCCTCTGACACCCCTTTTCCACAGCCCATGTCTACTGTAGACAGAGAGATGATTATCCCCGGCTGTGGAAAGTGGAGTCCCTCCCTGCCTGCCTCACCTTCTAGGGCTGGCTGCCGGAGGCGGAGCCAGATGGTCCTGGTTTTGTTTCATTGGCTGTCATTTGGTCCTCACAGAAATATGACGCCAGGAGGAAAAAGAGAGATACTTAAAGACACTTGAGCGCCCTGTCCTAGGGGATGAAAAGAGTCCAGAGCCCCATGGAATGAGAGCTGCACTCAGTCACAGCAAGTGTGTGTGTGTGGGGGCAGCCCACCCCAGGGAGAGCCCATCCCGCCACAACACAACACACCCAGGTAGGGCCCACCCACTCCTGTGGTACTGGTCAGCCCACCCTTGTAGCACTGGTCAGTTTTGAAAACTTTACTATTTACTATTTTTAGTAAATAGAATTAGACTCAATAAGGTCTATTTATACTTTGCCACATTTAAATTAATCTCTCCTTTTTCTGCCTTCTGTGAAAATAGCACAATCACTATTTGATGTTCATGAAGTACCCATTTCAACTTGGAAGTCTAGCTTCAAGTCAGTTTTGTAAAGGAAAGCCCAATTCCTGCTTCTTTAGCTTGTTGGGATGGACATGTTTGGGAGACACAGATGTTAATGTTCCAATGTGATAAGGCCTTATGCTCCGGTTAAAGTGTACCGAGTTCAAAGCACAATGCTTGGCTTAAATCCAGAGCCTCTGGAAGAATTCTGTCTCAGTTTGTGGCCTCCTGGAATGTCACAGCTCCAGACTACAGAACTCCTCAGTACTGACCAGCAACCACATAAGGGGCCAGGAAGGGCTGCGACACAGACTGGCAATTCTGGCCCTGCCCACCGACCTTCTGTTTACATGCTGCCAAGAACAGCGCCTCTGTGTAGTCTGCTCCCCTTCCTTCCTTCCTTCCTTCCTTCCTTCCTTCCTTCCTTCCTTCCTTCCTTCCTTCCTCCCTCCCTCCCTCCCTCCGTCCGTCCCTTCCTCCCTCCCTCCCTCCCTTCCTTCCTTCCTCCCTCCTTCCCTCCCTCCCTTCCTTCCTTCCTTCCTTCCTTCCTTCCTTCCTTCCTTCCTTCCTTCCTCCCTCCCTCCGTCCCTTCCTTCCTTCCTCCCTCCTTCCCTCCCTTCTTTCCTTCCTTCCTTCTTTCCTTCCTTCCTTCTTCTTCCCTTCCTCCCTCCCTCTGTTTTTCCCCTCTCCCTCCCTCTTCTCTTCTGCCTCCTTCCCTCCCTCCCTCCCTCCCTCTCTCCCTCCCTCCTGGTGTAGGAGGGTCCTTCTGTATTTGGGTTGCTTTTATTGGTTAATAAAGAAACTGCCTTGGCCTTCTGATAGGGCAGGACTTAGATAGACAGGAGAAAGAGAACAGGATACTGGGAAGGGGACAGAGCCAGAGAGAGCCGCCTGCCATGAAGACATGCTGAATCTTTCCCGGTAAGCCACGACTCGTGGTGACACACAGATTATTAGAAATGGGTTAAACAAATATGTGAGAGGTAGCCAATAAGAGGCTAGAGCTAATGGGCCAGGCAGTATTTCAATGAATAAAGTTTCCGTGTAATTATTTTGGGTACGCACCGGGAGCCGGGTGGGACAGAACAAGGGGCCCGGCGCCGAGAACACAGCCCGAGCCCCTCATTACAACAGATTGGCGCCTCAACGTGATATTCTAAATCCACATAAAACGTGAGAGGTCTTAAAAAGTAATTCTACACACAAATATAGAGTTTAGCACAGCTGGCAGCGTGCCATAGCTCCATTATGAGAGAGATTTTCCTGATTCAGCTGTAAAAACAAGCCGCGCGAGGTTTTAAAACGCGGCTTCCTGGGCCCTGCCGCCGGTGCAAACTCTGGCTATGGAGCATTTGTGGGCCCAGATGTTTGTGTGTCCGCTTGGGATCGGAAAGAAAGTAGCTGAGACCCTGCCTTGGCTCAGCTCTTCCTGCCTGGACAGATGGCGGGATCAGGCTTAGTCAGGCAGGAGAGCATGGTGGATTTCCGCAGCCATACACAGAGATGTTTTGCGCGTTGTGGCTCAGAGGCACAAGCGGCTCTGCCATGTTGGACTGGGCGAAGCAAGCAGGCAGTACCTGTATTTGACCTGGGATGGTGGCAGCTTAGATTCTTAAGAGCTTAGCATTTTAAAAACGCAAAGCAAAACTGTTCCTGTACATTGAAGAATTACAGATTCACAGTAGGACATATTCAGACATAAAAGACCTCTAAATGGGTCATACTGTTAGATAAAATACGTAGGCTTGGGAGAAAAAAGAAAAAGAGTATAGAGAGTCATAAAATAATGTTAATGCCTTAAAAAAAAGGGTAAAGTCTTTAAAGAGACAGAGTACA